>OZ010711.1:33803250-34015069 GCA_963932345.1 Ophion ventricosus | reverse complement strand
TGCAATAATTTGTTATGAGGCACCGTTGATGCAATTTACAAAGGACCTGGTTATTTTGCCTTCAATGGCCCTCGGTAGCGAAGTGTGATGGGCCACTGATGGCCCATGTGAGGCTTTCAGACTAGGGCCTTAATAAAGTTAGGCAAAATCAAGATGGGCCCGAACAAAGCCTGAACTCAATTTCCGCACGGAACGTCAGTTCGAAAAGCTGCTCAGCGGGGCGGGGGGGGGGGGGGGGCGGCACTAGGAGAATCAATGAGCAAAGGAGGACTCACCGGGTTCGGCGAAACTGATGATCTCCGATGTTCTCGCGTAAAAATCATCCATCTCAATCTGTCCCTCATCGTCGTCGTTGTCGTCGGTGTTCGACACATGATAATCGCGAGCCTTTCCACCGTTACGATAATCCCCGTGGCCTCTGTGCCTTCCTTTGTTAACGTAAGAACCGGTTTCCGTTGACTCCCGTACATCATCGTGTCCTTTTGACGAGGGTTCCCTCTCGAGGGCATCCTGATCAACGTTTCTGTACGAATATTCTTCACCGTCGTAATAAAATTGTCCGTAAGAAGAGGAAGATGATGATGATTTTGATGATGATGATGATAATGATGATGATGATGCTGATGATGCTGATGATGATGATGATGATAATGATGATGATGATGATGATGATAGTGATGATGAAGACGACGAGGAAGATGGCGAAAGAGGTGAAAGCTCGTCGTCATTGTCACCGTGACGATGAGGCCGTCGTCTGGCTTCGTGATAATCATCAGGTTCGTTCGAGTGTCCAGGTGGTTGGGCCTCGGCTCTGTACAATGTTTCCAGTGCCAAGTGACGCGGGACCGAGGCTAATGTTCTGTTTACGTCAGGTCTAGTTCTGAGGCCCAGTTTCGTTAGGATCTGGTGCTTGATCGCCTCGAGTCTAAGATCATCGGGGCTTGGTGCGTGTTCGGTATCGCCGCTAATTTCAGCTGTCCCGTCTTCGTAATTGCCAGCTTTGCGATTTATCGTGTGCACATGCTGATGTGGACAGCCCGGACACGTTCTGTGATGGCTCTGACGGCCGGCAACCTCGGTTATCATCAGTGTCGTCCACATGACTAATCCGAGTACAAGTAACCATCGTCTTTTTTGGCTAGCCCATCCTGGCCATACCGTTCGTGGCTTTCTCGTTCTCGGCGTTGCCTTCGCCAACGTTTCAACGCGCCTTTTATCTTCCACGTACTTTCGTCTTTGCCGATCTTTGTGCTCCATTGCGTTATCATCATTACGATGACAATTAATTCTATCTCTAGTCCCGAAAGTCTCGCTCCTTTTTCTACTTATCTTATTATCGTTATCAGGAATTTTCGGATAAATTGACGTACTAGGATTGCCGTGACCATCGACAACGGAGCATTCAGCTTCCGTATCGTTGACAAAGTATTGGACGGCACGTCTACGCCGAACTACGGCTATACCCGTTTTCGGGCTGTCAGCTATCTCGCTAATGTTCGAATGGCTTGTCGCGACTCGTTGTATCGTTGCCGAACAATTAATCTGGAAAACGTCAACGTTCCTATCTAACTTTTCTACGCTCTTCCTTCGTCTGTGTCTCGAGCTGTCACGCACGCGTTGCGTTTCACGATAATTCTTAATCGCGTAACTCATCGCTAAGCTAACGTCATAGGCTCGACGATCGGATAATACCTCGCTCGTTTGAGCATCCTCGTACATGTCAGGATGCTGCTTCCTGCCGTAAATGTCAGGCATGTGTTCCACGTGTCTCGGGGCAGCGACCAAGATCGAATCGTTGTCTCTTCGCGACGCCGTCGACGTCTCCGTCGATGCCGGTAATGCCGAGTTACGGTGGTGCTCGACCACCCGACGTTCCGACGGCCTATCAACGTCGCCATTATCCCCGACTTTATCCGGGCCGATATTCTCGTTGTACCTGAGGATAATCGACGACGAAACTCTTCTCGATAGCATAGCGACGCGGCGCAGTCACCTGATACGCCTAATTTCACGACTATCACTTTGCCACCTGACGCTAATGTCGTTTCTCCAGAAGTTTCCACGTCCGCTTCCAGTTCGGGGGGCACTCTCCTCCCCGCCTGTACCGGCCAGGTCCACGATGCTCGTCTCTCTCTCTTCCTCGAAGGATTCTTCACCACCCCCAACGACGACGACGACGACGACGACGACCACAACAACGAGGATGTCTCTTCTCTCAATTCGGCCAATAACGCGGACAAATGTTCCGTCACTTTTTTTACCTTTCTCGGGCAGTGGGACTTCTCGTAAAACGATGCGGCACGAGTCTTCGTGCTCCAGCGATCTGTCGCCAATCGAAACTTCCTCTGGTTGCGGAAAAACGGCTTTCTCGTTGATCTTGACGATGTTGATTCTCCAGCTGGGTAATTTTTCGTTCCTGATGAGGCTATTGAGGGCTTTTCGCACGGTTTGTTCCGGTCGGTCGACGACGACGACGACGACGATGGCGACGACGGCGACGACGACGACGACGACGACGACGACGCTAATGCGGAAAACGGCAGGGGTAACCGTAACAACGACAACGGGGGATGATACGACGACGACGATTGCGTGTAAGGACGACGACGGGGAGAAGGCATCATCGCCCAAACCCCCCATTACCAGCGTCCTCCCTTAGCCACCTCAGGATTTATCTCGACACACCGGTACCCTCGATTGGCCATTCGCGACTACCTGAGATCTACCTCTTGTCCCTTTGATCCTTGTACTCTCGCAACTGCCGACGATCCACGATTTACCTTCTATTCGTCCGTTATCAAGGTCCAGATCCAGTTAATCGACTGTGTCCAGATCTAATCGACCAAGAATTTCGTTCTATTCAGCTCCTCGGCTCAACGTATCTGTATCACTCACATCCGGGCAAGCCGACTCTACTCGCTTCGTCCTTTGACGTGTCACAAATACGGGGAAGGCCCGAAGCCGACTCCACTTGGATGACCCACGCTTCGTATACAAGGCACACTAAAGTTGATGGCAGGCAAATGAAGGCAAAACGAAGAACGCGAAACGAGATGGCGAAAGGATACGCGATCTCTCGTTCTAACGGACCACCGTGATTGCCAGGTCAATAGGACTCGCGCGACCTTCAACGATTGTCCGTTCTACCGCTTACTTCTCCAACGATCTTGTCTTCTACAAGGACATCGCCCGACATATTATCCTTTTTGCTCGCTCCTCCGCTTATCCTTTTTTTTTCTCTTCCAACGAGAATTTCCGTCCCTGCCCTTCTGTTCTCTCCTTCTCTCTCTCTCTCTCTCTCTCTCTCTCTCTCTCTCTCTCTCTCTCTCTCTCTCTCTTACTCTCTTGATCTTCGATTGCTACTCGACTCACAGCCTCCTTCTTCCGCCTGAGCAAAATTACCGATCTTCCCCAACAGCTTTCATCGGCGCGGCCACTTCCTTCGGGGATTCCATCCTTCGCCCCGGCTCCTTCCTTCCGTCGTCTCTTCGGAGATCCGAAAAACACTCACGTGTCCGACACCCGTCCAGGGCTGTCAACCCTCAAGGGGATCGCTCATTGTGAAAAAAAAAAAACCCGTTCCACCTCGGCGTAATCTTTGCGAATTTCTCCCGTATCTCGTGAGCACTTTTATCAAACCGCGCTCATGTTTCCATGTGGCCTACGACTTTTCACATACATGACCATATACATGTATACACGTGGCAATACAGTATAAATATTGCATCCATATATATATATGTGTTATTGTTCTGAATCGTTATCTGGCGATCAGTAAACTCTCCCTCCCACGATTGCCAAACTCGCGCAAATAACTCGTCAATTGACAAGTCAAACCGACGAAAATAACCAAAAATTGAAACAATACCCAATCAGCGAATATACTTTGTTCTTTAGTGGTTTTTCCCTCTCTTCTTTATTCTCCTATTTCTTCCTCTAGTTCTTTCATTTGTTTCGATTTTTTTTTTCTCGTCTTTCAAACGCACCGCCGCGAGTCGCGGACAGGGAGCTCCGTCGTACAAGCCCGAACGCGAGGCACGCTTGTCGGAGGCGCGCCGGACACTGAGGAGCATACACCACCGCCACCGCAGCGCTCATCCACCCACCCAAATGCTCGTATCCAGATACATGCATACGTTATACACACACAAGTATATATATAGATATATATATATATATACGAAACTATATTTCGAAGCTGTTATATCTATAGAATGGTGACTATCAGTACACCTGGTTGCTGCGAGGCCGCTCCTTGAAATTCGTTTTCACGCTTCGCTGGCTTTCGGTACGGTACATAGCCAGATATGATCTCTGTACGATGCCAGTGTTGATCCAGAGGTGTAATTTCAAAGACATCAGCCTTTTCACAATGTCCAGTACGAAGACGTGACGTTTTTTTTTTTTTTTTGGGACTGTCCTCGAAGTCGAATGTTCCAACGTTAACACATACGCCGTATACGTATGTAGATCTATCGTCGTAGAGTCTTGGTGTTGCGGTGCAAACAAGGATGGCGGCAGGAGAAGAATGACACGACGAATGCGCGACGGAGAGGGGCCAAGGAGTAGAAGGGGAGAAATAGTGCGAAGAGGACTCGATGAAACGATTCGCGAGACTCCGTCTCGTTTCTGCCGAGTTTGTCATCTCTTTTTTTGCTTCTCCCTACCCTGGCCATTTATCTATTATCTCCGTCAGCGTGTGTGCCCTTGCTCGGGTCTCATCTTCGTCCACTTGTCCTTGCGGGACGGCGGAACGGGGACGTCCCATCTCCCCACTCGCTGATTAACGAGATTACGCCGGAAGACACATTTTCCGATGTAATTAACGGGATAAACGCGCGAATTATATCGTGGCAATTTTTGTCACTTCCGGTTATTCGGCTACTGTAATCTACAACCGACGGATGTCAAATGCGTGGAGTTTCCTTGAGGCGCCACGTGGCGATCGCGTGGCCTGGATATGGCAGGCTGAAGTACACGCGGCCGGCCAAGGGAAGGGGCCGATAGGGTATGGTAAAAGTGGATTTCCGGTAGGGAAATATGAAAATTTGTAAGATTGTTGGAGATCATCCAGGCTGGAGATGGGGGAAAATGGACTTTGGAAGTTCTTCGGTGATACGGAGACACCAGGAATTATCACCTACCCCTCTCTCACGCATCGGCGTTGCCCAGGAGGGGGGGGGGGGGGGGGCGTGGCTCTCTCCAGAAAGCCCGACGAACCCCCCTTCTAGAAAAAAATCGATTCAAAGGAATTTGGAATTTTTTATCGATTTAAAATAAATCGAATAAAAAATCGATTAAATTTATTTGATAAATTTAATCGAATCGGAATTTAAACGAATTGGAAATTTAATCGAACCTAATACAATCGAAATGGAAATAAAAAATTCGATTCATTTTATTTAAGTTTCACGCAAGCTGGTATAAGGAAATAATTTAATAAAACTTGAAATATTTCCTTCGTCGCAATTTCTTAATTTGTTTAAAAAGTAAATACTTCATTTCGTAAATTAAATAGATATTCAAATTTCACAATTAAGGGGCCAGTCCACTTTGAAAATGTCAAAAAATCGATTCTTTTTCACTGTTTTCGAAAGTACATACATTCAGAAATATTGTGTCAAAATTTTATGAAAATCCGAGCTCTCTAAGTCAAACTCGGCCCGATCGCCATCGGATTCGCCGACAATCGCGATGACGAGCGTGTTCGCTCTGCAAACCGCCGCAGTTCTGAGTGCTCAAAAGAGACCAGAACCAAACGAAAGCAAGCAAGACTTGAAGAAATCGACGATGATGAGCAACCAGAAGGGATTTTGTACGGTGCAGGAATTGCCGATTGAGTTTAGGTAAGAGTTTTTCATAGTATAAACTTCAAACGCGTTTTTCTCGAAACAACGTTTTCAAAATCTAGCTCCATCGTATCTCTAAAACTAATAAACCGATTCTCTTGAAATTTGAACCACATATTGTAAACATGATTCGCAACAAGATGACCCTCGATGGTTCTAAAATTTTGATTTTTACTCTTTTTTTGCGAAAAACTGCGAAAAAAACGCGTTTTTTTTACTTTTTTCGTTTTTCATCTGCCATTTTTGTATTTTTTTTATAAAACTTTATATCCGAGGGTTATTTTGTAGCTGGTGTCATACTGAATCTAATGGACTTTGATTTTTTGTTTCAGACAAGCCGTTGCCGAGTTGTAATGGAGCTACCTAGCCCACCTATTTTTGAGGCGTTACGTTAAACTATAGTTTTTGTACTTAAAAATGAATAAAAAAGAATAAAATTTTTTTTAAAATGTATTTCAAGACTTTATTTATCAAGCCCAACAACTTTTATATTTATATCTTTTATAAAATCCTCAAAAAAAAATCGCGAAAATAGCCTTTTTTTCGTGGCTCCAAAGTGGACTGGCCCCTTAAGTCAATTGTAGGTAAAAGCAATACATTAGAATTGTCGAGCGATACGCAACCATAAGAATACTGGAAGATCAACATTTACTATAAAGTAGTGAATAATATCATTGTAAATCTAAAAAGTTAATTTGAGAATCGTTAGCTCATTCAGTTGATGCATTTTTTTGATTGTATATGAAGAACGGAGAGGATTTCATCAAATACGATTTTAAGCTGAAGCTTAAATCTGCTAAGCTTAATAATGTTCTAATAAGCTTCTAAGCTGAAACGGTAGTCATGAAAAACATACTTCAATTTGGAAATGCTGAAATAATTGCTGAGAATGTAAGAAAGAATATTAACCCTCCGCGATCACCCGGGGTCAAAATGACCCCAAGCGCAACTTCAAGCCAAAATGACTACAAGTTGTTGGCGGCCACTTTTTATAATAAATTGCTCATTTTTCTAAATAATCGTTCTTTATCTTACTCCGAAATGGCTCTTGAGATATAAGAATAAATACCTTTTTTTTTTAAACGCCCACTGCGAAGCTATTTTTTTCTTTAAACTATCATACCTCGAGAGTATCATTCTAAAATTTTATGAAAAAAAAAATTGAAGATTGCTAGAGTTCTGATTTTTTTTATTAGTAAAAAAGGGCTTATTTACACGGTGAGAATTAAATGTTAAAAATGACCGTGCAGTAACGGCAACCAGATGACAACCCTGAAACTTCGCTTATTATTACTGAGTAAACACACAGATTTTCACGAAAATAAAATAAAATTTCTTCATCAGATAGAAAATTTTACCAGATTTTCTAGTAAATTTTGATGTGTAACAAAATACGCAAAACTTAAATTTAAAAAATATATAATATCAGCGAAATTTTACTGTGCATTTTATTATTTTATGCCTTTCAAAAATGTCTATAAAAAAGTATCGTCTTTATAACAGTTATTTTAAGGTTTATTATAAAATTTAATGAGTGTTATAGGAAAATGTATTGTGCTCTCGGTAAAAATTATCGTGCGCGCTACCCTTCTTGTATAGTAAAATTTTAGCTACGTATTTGAAATTTTCTGTAACGTGAGTTAGAAAAACTTGTCGCATACGAATTATTATGCTTTTCTCGCTTGTCACCACATTGAAATATATGACGGTAATATTTACCGTGAAATTCACGACAAAAATTACTTTTTAATTCTCTCCGTGTACGCATTGACAGGTCGCTGATTTTTTTCGCCATTTTGAAATTCGATTAATATAAAATACCGAGAATGCTATATTCTAGAATGTTCAAACTAATATCCTGAATTTTTACGAATCATTCGGAACGATACGGTCAACGCGGCAATCGTTTAAACATGGCTGGGGTCATTTCGACCCCTCTGTGACCAGCGTGTTATGGTCGGATAGTGTGGCCGCGAAGGGTTAAAAAGTTTTTCTGCCATGAGACGGATAAAAATGCGGTTTAGAAGCACAATGCTACAGAAACGCTTCTCTCATATGTTACTGCTGAACATGGAGTAATGACATTAAAAAAAAAAATCTACCTGGAAAAGTGTTGGGCCGATTTGCAGAGAAAAAAAAAACAAATGCTTATTTAATTCAGTACCTATTAAAAGTAAAGTTCAAAGACAGGTAACCGTATTAAAGAATGATGAAAAATTAGTTGATTATTTTTTAAGGTATCGCAAGAGTTTGATATTAATGTTAACATGAACGTGTGATTAAAGCAAGTTTCATATTTCATCTGTGTTATATGATTATCGACTATTATGCAAATTTTATTGAAAACAAAAAAGATGATTGTGAACAAAACCAGTTCTCGTCAGGCCGGGTCCTCCTGCGCCCCCCCCCCCCCCGCCCCCAGAAAGAAAAATGCTGGCTACGCCAATGCTCCCGCGTTCCTATGTCCACTGATAGTTATTCTTGTAACCCTGGGCTTAAAAAATTCGCGATAATTCACGCGAACAGCATTCGGCGTGTACTTTCGAGGTAATTTATCGGGCTCGCTGCAAATTAATTAGTTTTGGGGAGAAAAAAAATGCAAAAAACGTGGTTTTCCGCCATATCTTACGATATACTAGGCAAAAAAAATCAATAATTGATAACAATCGTATTTGGATAAACGAAGGATTTATTGGCGAGACTTTTTTTTTTTAAGTAATCAAACCTTAATGAAATTACGATTGATGCTTTTGATTTGATACTGTAGACTACTTGTGTAAACGAGAGTTCCGCACGGATGAGGCACTTGACCCATTGACACGATAACATTTGTCGTGCTCATAATGATAATAATAATGATAATAATAATAATGTTTTTTTTTTATTATTATTATTCGTATAGTACATAATAGGTCAAATGGCATTCGTAGGACTATAGACGACGGGAACGTCGTGTAAATGCCCTACAGTAGCCGGATACACGAGTTTCAAAGTGAAACTTAAAGCTGACGAATCATACCTGAGCTGACTGCGAGCGAGCAGCGACAACCGTATCGCTGTTTGTTCCTTCTTCGATGAGCACGTTTTAAAATTATTCCACCTTTAACTGGGTGTCTCCACAGGCTCGGAGATAAAAAAAAAAACAGATCGACTTTCAAGATTTTTTTCTGAAGAGAATAACGGGATGACGTGGTTGGAATTTTACACAACATTGATACACAGTCTTGCCAAGTTTGAGATTTTTTTTCATTGGAAAATATTGATAAACAATAGAGTTATTATTATTCAAAGAAAGCGCCGACGTTGCTTCTTTTTTATTTTCTTCTTGCCACGTTTGCTTTGCAATATTTTTTTTCTGATGAAAGTATTGTGATTACGAGATTAGGACTTTACACACTATTGATACGTAGTCTTGCCAATTTTGAGATTTTTTTTTATTGAAAAATATTTATAAACAATGGAGTTATTATTATTTAAAGAAAACACCGCGCTTGCTGCATGACCAGTCGGTATAGGTGGTTCTGATGACAAGGCTCATCTGTAATGAAAAATAAAAACAAGTGTTCTTTCGTTATAATAAAAAAACTTTCGTATGACTCTGCATACGATTATGAAATTAAAAAAAAACGGGAATAAGAAGCTGTTAAAAAAAAGTACGATTTTCGACCAAAAAATGACTTTAATCATTTGTTATTACCAAATGGATAAACATATCAGAAAATCATTGGGTCATACGATTGAAGATGTTATAAATTATGCTCTGTCCGAGTTTGAAGTGAATCGGGCGAGTAGAATTTGAGATACGACACGTTTGCACGGACGCATGAGGTCGTAGAATAGTGCTGCAATCATGTTTTGTCCTTCGATCGCATGAGGTCATAAAGCAGCACTCTATAAAGCTTGTAAGGGCAAAAAATAATTTTCGATTGACTCATGAGGTCTCCTTACCTTCGAAATGAGGTTCGTGCCTCATTTTAGAGGCGAAATGAAATCAAAGCCGCCCTTATACTTATGAAGTCAAAACGAGGCAGTTCGTAAAGTATGTGAGGTCAGAAAAATGTTTTCCATTGACTCATGAGGTCTTTGTATCTACGAGGTGCGGTTTGCGCCTCATTGTACAGGCAAAGTATAATGCAAAGCTGTACTTCAATTCGTAAGGTGAAAACGCAACACTCCGTAAAGCTTGTAAGGTCAGAAAAATGTTTTTCATTGACTCATGAGGTCTTTTCATCGCCGACATGCCGTTTGCACCTCATTTTCGGAGGGGGATTGAAATCAAAACTGCGCTCCGACCCACAAGATCAAAGAAAAGTTCCGCACCGACTCGTAAGGTCAGATAAATGTCACGCGATAACTCATGAGGTCGTTTGACCTTGCTGGCTATTTTCAGGAAAGTGAGATCGAAGCGCCGCGTTGAGGTCCAACCAATGTTCCGCGTTGTAGCTCGTAAGGTCAGAGTAACGTTCGACATTGAGTTAGTATGGTCGAGTGGTCGCCTCGACTCTTTTTCTCTTCTCTTTGGCAAATTTAGGGCTTTGAGAGATTTTCATCGCCGGATGAGCGGCGGCGGGGGGGGGGGGGGGGGGGGGGGTTATGTCAACGAGGTGTTCCGCACCGACTCGTAAGGTCAGAAAAATGTCACGCGGTAACTTATTTGGTCGTTTGACCTTGCCGGCTAATTTCATCGAAGTGAGATCGAAGCGCCGCGTTGAGATCGAACCAAAGTTTCGCGTTGTCGCTCGTAAGGTCAGAGTAACGCTCGACATTGAGTTAGTAAGGTCGAGTCATCGCCGTTCATCGCCGGGCGGGCGGGGTGGGGGGCGAAGTATATCAACGAGGTGTTCCGCACTGACTCGTAAGGTCAGATAACTCCTGAGGTCGTTTGACCTTGCCAGCTATTTTCAGCAAAGTAAGATCGAAGCATCGCGTTGAGGTCGAACCAAAGTTTCGCGTTGTGGCTCGTAAGGTCAGAGTAACGTTCGACATTGAGTTAGTAAGGTCGAGTGGTGGCCTCGACTCTTTTTTCTCTTCTCTTTAGCAAATTTATGGCTTTGACGGATTTTGATCGTTCGACGAGGGGGGGGGGGGGGGGGGGTGGAGAGGGGGGCGGGGCGAACTATGTTAACGAGGTGTTTCGCAAATACTGTTCTGGATATATAACGTTGCGAACGACGCCAGAAACGTGGATGTCGGATGCGACGACGATGACGACCGCGACGAAGACGGCGACGACGACGACGACGACGACGACGACAACGATGGAGACGACGACGATGGAGACGACGACGATGGAGACGGTGGCTAGGCGAGAGCGCGCGTTCCCGTAAGCATATTGATCAGAAGGCGGTAGTTGGCCGAATGCCACGTGGTGTTGCCTGGATGCCTATATGTGCTGTAGGGAATGATGCTGCGAAAGAGAAGGAGATAGCGTGATGGGATCTACGGGCCGTCGAAGGGGGATAGAAAGTAAAGAGTGAGAGGCGCCGGCCTCTGCTCCTATTATGAGCCAAGGCTTCCATCTTCGTTTCCCTTCCTTTTTCGCGTCCTCGCTTGGAGCATCTTCCGCCGCGCGGCTACCACACTCCTTTGATTGCGCGTACGGCCAAAGCCGAAAAACCATCTCCAGTGATTCTTCTCGTAACTGGCGATCCCGCACCCACCCCTCCTGCCGCCTCACTATTCGTGCTCTGCCTACTCCTCCTTCCTTATTCACTCGTCACTGTTCGCTTCTTACTTTCTCCGCTAGGAGGTTCTACGCTCGCGGTGTCACCTCTACACACCCTGACATTGGACTTCGTCAACATCGTGTACGATCTTTCACTTGTCCTTCGCCGTCTCGTTTAATCGCCAAAATAATATCGCGTAAGTAAAAACACGTTGGATTAAAAAAAAACGGTACCTTCGGACCGAAGAGGTTTGAGGCAAAAAATAAGGCACTTAGAGATCGAAGAGATGCTGAGCAAAAGAAAAGATACCTCAACGCACGGTCTTGCATACATAGGTTCTGGAAACTCCGGCGTTTTTGAGTGGTAAAAAGTGTCATCGTTAGTGAGGCTAAAACTTAATCAACTATCCGCTAGAGGCGCCTTCACGTAGGGGTCTTGTATTAGATTGTACAACTGTGCTTCCGCAGTTTGTTTTCCAAAATTTGAGGCTTTATTCTTAAAAAGTGATTATCTATTCATGATTCAACGTACTGTCCGTCGCTAGCTACTGGGTTTTCCCATGTTTTTGGCAATTTTCGGATACCATCTCGAAAAACTCTTCCACCGCCGTGCCGGTCCACGACGTCAAAATTACCGCTCTTGAGGCGTTGATACCACTCACGACATGTTCTTTAACTAAGAGCAGACTCACCATAAGTACTTGAGAGCATTCGATGCGCCTCAGCCGTAGTTATCTTCAAATGGAAGCAGAAAATCAAAACTTCCCGCAAACAACGAGAATTTGGCTCGAAAACTGGCATCTTCGATCGAGAATAAATTTATCATGCAAACACAAATTTACTAATGTGGTGCTATCGTTGTGTTGACAGATCCCAGCTACAAATTTTCATTAGGCAGCCTGAACACTGATCAGGCGGCTATCATGCTGCGGTCTGGAATGCCGTAATGAGGCACGCCTGATTGGTGAAACCGTGTTACGGGAATAAGAAGGCTACCTGTTTACTCCCGTAAATCAGGCAATACGGATATGGCCCTACTAGGGCTTCACCCAATAAGGCCCTATTGGGGCTTACTTTACAACTGCCTCAGCATTCCATCAAAGCACATAATCTCCTATATCCTACGTCGAAATTTTCATTCAGCAGCAGATTATCTTTGAAGTTCTTACCTTTTTGAAAGGTGTTGTGGACTGTGACGAAAAAAAAACGTTATGCAACTCGGATGTGTGCTAGAGGATTCCGTTGTATTTCGAAATCTCAAAGCACAGTACAAAATCTGTCATCGTCGTGTGAACAAGATATGTATAACGTAACAATATACAGGGCGGACCACGCAACGTGTGCACCTCTTTTACGACCAAAATATGCGTTGCACAAAAAAATGTTTTATACAAAAGTTACATGGTTTATAAGGTTACACTATGTGGTGCATTTATTTTTTTTATAGGTGGAGGCTCTTCGAAGATTTGAAGGTCAACTTTATTTTTTCAAATGGAATGCTATATTTTTTATAGCGTAATATGATAGAGTATCGAATTCTGAGTAAAAAAGTATAGACCTTTATTAGCCCTAGAGTTAATAGCTAACGAGTAATTTCACTTTATTACTTTAAAATTTTCTTCACGTAATATCAAGTTGGAGATTCAAATCTACTACAAATTTCTGAATGCCAGTGTTTACATCACAGTGTTTATCAATATGAACACATTTACCACATCACACACACTTATCATGATTCACAATCTTCTCAATGATTGTAATCCAGTATTAAAGTATCCTTTGGTGATTGTGCGTGATTATTATCAGAAAGATAAAAGTGAAAATGAATGAATGAATCTCCAACTTGATATTACGTGAAGAAAATTTTAAAGTAATAAAGTGAAATTACTCGTTAGCTATTAACTCTAGGGCTAATAAAGGTCTATACTTTTTTACTCAGAATTCGATACTCTATCATATTACGCTATAAAAAATATAGCATTCCATTTGAAAAAATAAAGTTGACCTTCAAATCTTCGAAGTGCCTCCACCTATAAAAAAAAAAATGCACCACATAGTGTAGCTTTATAAACCATGTAACTTTTGTATAAAACATTTTTTTGTGCAACGCATATTTTGGTCGTAAAAGAGGTGCACACGTTGCGTGGTCCACCCTGTATATGGAGATTCCTAAAAAAAATTATTTTTCACCAAGTTCATGTCCGAAAAATACGAACTAATAATTTACGAGACGTTTGAATTAAACGAGCGTATATTTTCCTCTATTCTCCGTCAAAAGACTTTGAGCAGGCCGTGACAAAAGTAATTGATAATGCCAAGGTTTGGGAGGGAACCGGGCGGTTCGGAATAAAAATACTTCAACATAAAACAACTGGAACATTACTCATTATGATCTCTATACTATCTTTAATTAAACTGATTATAACCTTTTTTGTAAATTTCCGTAAGAAAAATTATATTGACAAATACATTCTAGGCCTTTGTATAAATATGTTGTAGAGTGTGTATATGTACGAGCATTGTATGTGTACTGGCTACGTAAGAAAGTATTATAAAGACCTGATCAGGCAACATTATAATCACCTGATCAGGCAGCATTATAAACGCCTGGTCAAACAACCGGATAACGGCCTGATCCGTCAGCCAGATAAGGCCCATATGTGACAGAACGTTACACTTTCTATCAGGGCGCTATCGGGTTCCCCTACAAGTGCCCTACCAGGATAGTCAAGCAACCTGAAAGCGTCCCGAATCGGACCCTATTGAAATTTCTACGTGGGATGTTCAAGAGCATTGTGTGACATTTTTCATCTAGCTATTTCGACCAGCACTTGCCGCTGCAGTCATCTATCGAAAAATGGCGGAAGCAAAGTTGTACACCTAATAGATCTATAGATATACAGTAACCATCGTGACAGCAATAGATAGCCTTCTCAAAATCTCTGTATCGTATTTACCGTTTTACGTTGTAGGGTCGAAAGAAAGTAAACGGTCCGTCGAATTCAGAAAATCCCTAAAGCGTCCATCGTTCCGAACTGTTGGAAAAGTTTTAAGAACGATGGTGGAAAGTGTTCAGTGTTCAAAGTTCCGCATAGCGCATATATAATAAATCAATCAAGCTAAGAAAAACATTTATTATCGTGGGAATTGAACCCTAACTTTCCAAGGAGGGGGTGGGGGCGGGGGAGGGGCAGACACTCCACCACCACGCTATGTATCATTACTAAAATATTAATATTTTACTGTCTCAAAACTCGAGTGCTCCTACTCGATGTTTACAGGTGCTATTAATTAACAAACTGGGGGGATTTTTTTGAATGACAAATCATTGTCATTCTCACCATAGGATCAGTAGTACAAAAAATGAATCATTCTCCATTCATATCGCTCTTAATAACTTTGTTGATTCCGAAAAATCTGCGCTATTACACAGCTGTTCAGGCTTGCTTTTGATTGGCTCACCCCAAGGTAGCAGCGCTTCATGTGGCAGAAGCGAGAAAAATTGCGATTAGCGTTACAAAGAAATTTTTGGACTAAAAATGTAAAAAAAGATTTAGTGACTCCAAAATGACAAAATACAATTTTTTACTTCTTAAACTAAATATTCCAAACCTCGTAGTTTTCACGTTACGCCGCACGATAGCGGCTTGTCGGAAAAATGCCGTTTTTTTTTTCAGGAAAAAACTAGATAACTTTGCGAAAAAAAATCGGAAAAACTTTTTTTTTAAACGAATCTAAAGCCAACGGTGTCATTTTCAAAGATCTTATCACTAAATATTGAGACTATTTTTTTTCAAAATCCAGCACGCGATTTTGCAAGGTGCGAAAATCATGAAAAACTGGCATGTTCAAAATGACGTACCGAGTGCAAAAAAATCGTAAAAATGAAAATAAAAAAGCAAAACGAAGCTGGCTTTGTCCGCTTTAAGAGCCCGTTTGGTAAATTGGCTTACGATTTTTTTTCGCCGAGACTTTAAATTTTTTGTCCGGATAGAAAACTTACAGGTTGCCTAATACTTTTGAGCAAGGCTGTATATATATATATATAGGTCGAAAGAGAATATCTCCGAGTAGTAATCACGCCATCTACATGCCGAATTAGACAATCGAGAGATACGTCCCTTCGCCGCTCGAATATTTATTCCCATCCAACGAGAGGGGAGAAAAAAATCGAAAAAAGTGTGTACAATTCCAAAGGATAGTTCGTGGAATGAATTCCTCGATTTCACGGTGCCGAGTGCTACATAGAGAGAAAGAGAGAGAGAGAGAGAGAGAGAGAGAGAGAGAGAGAGAGAGAGAGAGAGAGAGAGAGAGAGAGAGAGAGAGAGAGAGAAGAGGAGGGATGGAATCGCGGGTAAATTGAGTCGTCAAGTTAACGAGCGGCCGGAGGATAAAGAAGAAGGAGGATTGAGGGATACACGCCCGCTAGGAAAGCCGATCGGTATGCCTGGACAGCCTGCTCCCATAGCCTTGGGACTCTTTCGCAGAGTCCAGCGGAGCGGATGAAAGAAGAAACAAGAAGGAAGAAAAATGAGTAGAAGGGAGTGAGAGAGAGTGAGAAAGAGAGGGGGAGAGAGCGAGAGAGAGAGAGAGAGAGAGAGAGAGGGGGAGAGAGGGGGAGAGAGAGAGAGAGAGAGAGAGAGAGAATAAGGAGAAGTAAAAAGCAATCCGAGATTAAAACAGGCTGAAGTGGGTGCGACGTTAAACGGCCGCGTGCCGGCTCCCCACGGTGAAAGGGAACACCCCGCCTTCTTGGGTGGCTACCGGTTCCACGAGACCGTGCCTCCGACCCCCTCGCTGGCTGCTGTGCACGATCTTACATACAGGTCTGGAAACTTATAGGGTGGGGAGTGACTCGGATAATGAGGCAAAGTGGTAGTTGACGCTTCTGCCACCTGAAGCGCTGCTACCTTGGGATTAGCCAATCAAAAGCAGGGGGAGACCTATTACGGTTCTCAGTTTGGGTTAAAATGACAAAAGTGAGCGGCTCACCCTATTACGGTTCTTTTCACCTAGTAAAAATGCAAGATTATTCACGTGACTTTTTCTCGACACGGAAGTTCGTGTCGAAAATTGTAGTGCGCATACCTGAGAGTCTTCGTAAAGCAGCGACGACACATCCAAAGCTGTACAATAATACGAGTTTACTACGAAATAGTTTATTCAGAGATAACATCATCTCGACGCCAAATACTGAATAAAAATTAAAAACTAAAAGTTTATACCGCAAATAGTATTATTATTCGATAATAATTAATGATTTGATGATGATTTTGCTTTTACGGGATCGGGAAAATCGAATGCTTCGTTTTCTGCAGGGGTATGATTACGGTCTTCCATACAGGTCTGGAAGCTCGACGCTAGAGTCGCTACAATCGAGGGGTGTTGTGTGCCGAAGAGAGAACAATAGCCACGCATTCGCATTATAGCCTAACCTATGTAATAACGATAATATATTTAACCCCACTGTATAAATTACGAAAACTGAAACTTACCTCTGCAATAACTTTCCCATTCGCGTCATGTTTGACGTACTTTCAGAGAATGTATCGTTCTTCAAAATACTTCTCACAAACACCGTGCGAAGAGATTAAGGGACCAGTCCACTTTGAAAATTTCAAAAAATCGATTTTTTTTTACTGTTTTCGAAAGTACATACATTCAGAAATATTGTGTCAATATTGCCGATTGAGTTTAGGTAAGAGTTTTTCATAGTATTAACTTCAAACGCGTTTTTCTCAAAACAACTTTTTCAAAATCTAGCTCCATCGTATCTCTAAAACTAATAAACCGATTCTCTTGAAATTTGAACCACATATTGTAAACATGATTCGCAATAAGATGACCGTCGATGGTTTTAAAATTTTGATTTTTACACTTTTTTTTGCGAAAAACTGCGAAAAAAACGCGTCTTTTTTTACTTTTTTTCGTTTTTCATCTGCCATTTTTTTATTTTTTGATAAAACTTTATATCCGAGGGTCATTTTGTAGCTGGTGTCATACTGAATCTAATGGACTTTGATTTTTTTGTTTCCGACAAGCCGTTGCCGAGTTGTGATGGAGCTATCTAGCCCACCTATTTTTGAGGCGTTACGTTAAACTATAGTTTTTGTATTTAAAAATAAATAAAAATGAATTAAACATTTTTTTAAATGTATTTCAAGACTTTATTTATCAAGCCCAACAACTTTTATATTCATATCTTTTATAAAATCCTCAAAAAAAAAATCGCGAAAATAGCCTTTTTTTCGTGGCTCCAAAGTGGACTGGCTCCTTAATTTCTCAACGGGAACCGCGGCTTTCCACTTTACGCATCGTTCACTATTCGTTGGCACTTTGAATACTGACCGTTTGACTTTCAGGCTTTTCTAGCCCGTATTGCACTTTGATACAACGCAGAACTTCGGCATCACATTTAATATAAGCAAACGAAAACGATTGTTGATTATATTGTTTTATAGAACTCGACTGACTGCACTACGTGGTAACCATATACGTGGTATGTGTTCAATACGCAGGTTATGTGTTCACTATCAAAACAACACCCCTCGATACTAGCGACACCAAACATTCGGCTTCAAAAGTCGAGTCGACCCCACCACCGAAATTTCATCTGGTGTCCAGACCTGTATGTAAGACCGTGGCCTCAAACGTAAACAATTACTTCGATCTTGATTTCGTGCTAGTTGGTTATCAGATTTATCTCCATGGTGAATTATAAAAATACTAATACAATCAATGATTTATTTTCTGCTCCTTTCTTTTGGCTCCGTCAGCTCGTTTTAATATCAGCTCTGGGTTTAGATTTTTTGAGGTTATGAGAATCACTGGCAGATTTCGATAAAGAATAATTCTATT
Organism: Ophion ventricosus; assembly: GCA_963932345.1. Taxonomy (NCBI): domain Eukaryota; kingdom Metazoa; phylum Arthropoda; class Insecta; order Hymenoptera; family Ichneumonidae; genus Ophion; species Ophion ventricosus. The sequence goes on along the minus strand of OZ010711.1, from coordinate 33,996,697 downwards.
TTTTAAAACATATTGCTCGATTTATTATTTATAAAGATACAAAATTGGAAAGAAAACATCTTTTAGAGTGAAGTGCAGACGACACATTCGCATCGATGGCCTGAAGTGAATCATTTTCAGAGCCAACAAATGCTTTATCTTTAGGTGGTTTATGGAATGACAATTCACTATTATTATCCGTTTTGCACCCTGACACGCAGCAGAATTCCAAGTAATTCTTTGTTTTTAAATTTTTTCTATTGTTATCAATGTACAGTCGAACCTCGATATTACGAAATCCTCGATATAACGAAGATTTGTCCATTCCCGTCCGATAGACACCCGAAACCTTGATACAACGAAGAAAAACTATAGATATAACGAATTTATTTTCAGGGCCCGCAAACTCTTTACAATGAATTTTTGTAAACAAAACCTCTGTATAACGGAGTGTTCGGTAAACGAACTCCCTTCCTCTCTTTCCGTTCAACCCCTCTCTGCTTCTACGGAGCCTGTCCGGACTTGCAAATTTTTTAAATCAAACAAAACATTTGTTTAATTAAAAAATAATCCACTTTAAAAAATATTATGTTATATACATCATGCTCTAATTGCTAATTGCTTGTAAAAATTGCTCGAATTGAAACCGTTCATTCTTTAAAAAAGATCCCTATATTTATAGTACTAATATATATTTTTTTAAGAAAGAACGGTTTAAATTAGAGCAATTTTTATTTGTTCTTTTTATTAAAATCTTAATATAACGAATTTTTTTGAACATGACCTCGATATAACGAAAACTCGATATAACGAACTTTTTTGCTCTTCCTTATACATAGATTCGCTATATCGAGGTTCGTCTGTATTTTGACAATGTTTCCTATACTAGCAGAGCTTCTCCCTTAGAACGCGAGTAGCGCCAAAACTTTTGGGATTCGTGAATAATGCCAAGTCAAACGGTTCGAGTTCTGAAAAGCTTAAGGCCTTATATACGCAAAAAATTTCAAAATTTTTCATTTTTTTAATTTTTTATTACATTAGCCTGAACGGTTAGGAATATTTTAAGCTTTACAGAATGGAAATAGCGCAGGATGCTATTAAATAAGGTAAGATTGCATTTATAATAGATACCGCGCGGCGCGCCCGACCGCTAACTTCAAAGCCGTTTTTCCACGATTCACTTTTTTGAACCTTGTGAAAGTTCTAACTCTTGAACGAAGGTTCAGATCGCTTTGAAATGTTTACAACATATTCTTAGTATCATCACCTATCGTGTGAACCACAGAAACAAAAATTTCAATGACACAAAAAAATATAAAAAATAAAATACCGACAGAAAATTGAGTAAAAAAATTTTAAGTTTCGAATTTTTATTATAATAAATTTTTTTTATAATATTGTTGGTTCACACTGAAGATACATTCATTACGCAATTATAAATATGTTCATTTTTTTTCAGACCCACATCGATGCCGAGAACTTTCACCATCAACGCGCGCGCAAAAAAAATACATTGCTTATTATGTTATATCTCCGACATTTGTTAATATTTCTGATTTTTTTTACATATACTTAACCATGTGTATAAATGATCTGTAAAAAAAATGTTGTCAATATATGAGTCATTTTTTTTCCGCGTCTAGAAAAGTACCTTCGAAAATCGGCGAAATCGCGTATATAAGGCCTTAAGGCCTTGGGCCACTCTAGAGGCCAAAAAAAGGGCATATTTTGGGATTATTTTTCAGCAAAACCATAAAATAAATCGGAATTACAAAATAGTGGTTTTATTATACACGTAATTGACTATACAAAATTATTTTTTTCACAGCGATACATGTCAAATTGGCGACTGTGCAGCGTTTTTCCAATGACGCTTTTATTTCTAGAAGGTCAACGGCCGGACCAACAGCTCCTATAATTTTTAAGTTATGATGAGACACTAAAGTTTTTTCGATTATATATAAGAATAGCTATAGACGTACGTAGGATTTTTTTTTCTTATATTGGTTTTTGTTAAAATGGCGCATTTGTAAAACAAAAAGTATAAAATGCCATGAGAAAATCGTCAGAAAATTGTTTATAAAAAAGGAACCATGCAATATAATTAAAAAATCCTCCGTAGTGCCTTATAAGATGTAATTCTAAATATAAAGTTAAACATTTAAGTGAATCGGTTGAAATTTGTTTGAGTTATGAGACCGGCTGACTTGGAAAATGTAGTTTTAAGATAAACGCGTTTAAAATTAGTAGAAAGTCACGACATGAATCAAGAGGGGTTGCGCTAGAATTCGAAACTTGAGTACTTAGAGATTTTTTACACCTATAATCTCTTGGAATACAATTTTATAGGTACCAAGGTACATTTTTAACAAAAAAAATCGATTTTTGGAAAATCCTAGAGTGGCCTAGGGCCTTAAGGCCAAGTGCCACACCAACCGAGCGGCCATGAGTGCGAGAGAGATAGCTGATTTGCAGATTCCCAATGATTTCTGAAACGTTTAATTTTTGGGAAAAAAGAAAAGAAACACGTTCCGCTCTGTTGAACGACGAACAACCGCTTTCTCTTCTTTTGCCCGAAATATGTTCCGTCTAGGAGAAAACTTGGCAGTAGGATTTTTACCGACTGGACGTGTGACACATGGCGCTCGTGAAAGCGCGCTCAGTTCAATCCGAACTTTCCACAGCACCGCTAACAAACGTGAGCACTGCAAGCGTGTAAGCGGCGGTGAATCGTCGGTCCTCTGGGAATCCCCCTTTTGTTTCGAGGTTTCCCGGTCTCGACAGGTAACTAAGACGTCGCTGTTTTACGCGTGACGTGTCGATAATGATGAATTCTACATTACCGGCAGTCGGTACAGCACGCGTGGATTTACTTCGTGTTGAATACCGAGCGGAGAGGTATTTTGGCGTCGCTGCACCGGACACGAGCGGAGATGTCGGTCCGTTACTGACAGAGCAAGTCGGTCAGTGACTGACAGATCAAGTCGGTCAGTTACTGACAGATCAAGTCGGTCAGTTACTGACAGAGCAAGTCAGCCACTTACCGGCAGATAACTCACGGATTCGGGTTACCACCCGAGCTAGGTTACCGACTGCTTGAGCCGCATAATACGTCATGATTACTAGATACGGGAGTGAGAGGTCTAATGGGGTGACGGTGGAAAAAGTGTGCCCGAAAATGCGAATATTGGTGGATCACATTGAAGTAATTAAAGTAGTAGTCTCGCCACAGTCAAGTTAAAAAGCAATTATTTACTTGCTCTTACATTCATTTACCCATTATTTTATAATTGACAATCACAATTTTTTTTGTTTTTTCTTCTTATTTTAAATTTTTGGCGCCAATATTTGTATACCAATGAGCCGAAAGGGAGCGCCACTGACATCGGCATTCACTACTGTGCTTACTGCTATAATAAAATTAATTTACTATAGGAATCGAGGAACTATTAGTTTTCTATGATAAGGTTGGTATTGATTTGGGCAGCTCCCTGACAAAATTTGTTTGCATCTAAAAGCATTTCTTTGCAAAGCAAAGCCCCTGTAGGCCGATTCTGCAACTTGTAGGGTGAGTTTTTATCGTCAGCTCGTAACAGCCAATGAGAGGCAAACCATTCTGCTGGAGTCCTCCATGCGATTGGCTGTTCCTATTTATCGACAACGAAAAAAGCTACTAACAATCGAGTAGGATAAGTAGAATCATTATTTTTCTGAAATTGAGGAGTAGATGGGCAATGCCGTACTCGGCCCTCGTGGCCATGCTGCCAACTTCACGACGCTTGCATCTTGCCGCAGGAGTCGAAAAGTTTTTCAACGATTAAATGAATATTGAGCTCTAACAAACGTCGAAAATTTCCTAACAATCACTAACAAACGACTAACAATCGAGTAAGATAAGTAGAATCATTATTTTGCTGAAATTGAGGAGTAGATGGGCAATGCCGTACTCGGCCCTCGTGGCCATGCTGCCAACTTCACGCGGCTTGTAGCGTGCTACGGGGCCGAAAAGTTTTTCCACGATTAAATAAAAATTAAGCTCTAACAAACGATAAAAATCGACCAACAATCACTAATAAACGACTAACAATCGATTGGTTACGAAGAAAAGTTCGAAATCATTACAAGACCATTTTCTTGCGGTTAACTTTGACATGAAATTTGTTTTTCGTATTATTAAAGAAAATTAAGTCTAACAAACGTTGGATTTCGTCTAACAAATACTAACAAACGACTAACAATCGATTGGCATAGGAAAGAATTCGATATTTGCATAGTCGGCGGCTAAGTTTATTGAGCTCTTACGCATAGCTAATTTCAAGCCATCACTTCTAACAATCAGCGCCACGAAGTGGCGGTTTCGGGAACCCTTCGGTTCCTCGATTTTGTGGTCACTTTTCCCATACCCCTTCCATTGGAGTTCGGACTCCTTTATGTAGTCTCCATGGTCGTGAGATAGAAAGAGACGATTGTATTTTATTCCGCTTGGAAGGGGATTTACCTATACAGTTGTAACATGTCATCACGATACATGCATGCGTAATATATATAACACACATAGGCATATGCGAGTTTAATATGAATATATATATATAAGTCCAATCAATGCCACATTAAGTTGGTGCAAGTCACCACTGCCTGTTCGTGGCAAAGGATTACTTTCCGATTCATTGGCCTAATTAATTCGATTACATGTCGACGAAAATTACTGCGCTTCAAAAGAATTTCATTACAGGTAAGGCATTTTTAAGGTGCGCTTCGTACTTACGTAATTGATCATTTTTCTCAGTTACAATCGTCTTATTTGAAGCTTACATTTCGTTTACTTTTTGCTTGAAAAGTTCAGAGTGCAACGGTGTTTGGGTTAGTTTGTATTTGCTTGCGAAAACTTTTTATTCGTGTAACCTCATTTCTTTTAAGGTCACGATGTTTAGTTTAGATTTTGCTTTGGAAGTTGATGATAGAATGGTTGAGAGCATAACTTTGTGTGGGTTTGCTGGCGAGGTTTTTTTTTCCATTTTTAAGATCATTCGTTGGAGGTTAAGATATTTTGGTGGAATTCTGCTTCAGGAGTTGTAGGTGGAACGGTTGAGCATATGTTTGTTTGGGTTTTCTGGTAAGGTTTAATTTTTTCTTTTCGGTTTTACGCCCATTAGTTGGAGGTTAAGATATTTTGGTTGAATATTGCTTTGCAAGTTGACGGTAGAACGAATGAGCATACATTTTTTTTGGGTTTCCTGGCGAGGAAGCTTTTTCTTGTCAGTTTTAATCTTATTTGTTGAAGTTTGCAATATTTTGGTTAAAGTTTGCTTCAGAAGTTGACGGTAGAATTGTCGAGTATAAGTTTGTTTGGGTTTGTTTGGGTTTGCTGGTAAGATGGTTTCTTTCTTTGAGTTTCGATCTTATTTGTCGTAGGTTGCGATATTTTGATTAAGCAGCAAGGTTTTTTTTTTCTTGACGTTTTAATCTCATCTGTCCGAAGTTGCGATATTTTTGTTAAATTCTGCTCCAGAAATTGATGGTGGAACGGTCAATAAGAGTGTCTGGGTTTGCTTGCAGAAGCGTTTTTTGTTTTTTTTTAAATATTTTTTTGACATTTACAATATTACGTTTTAATTCCGATTTTAAAGTTAATAAGTCCAACAGTCGAGCGCAAGTTTATTCGGGTGAATGCAATCCTGTAACATTAAAGCTCTGACGTTTTAGACTAGTAAATAACAGACATGTAAGTATTAAGGAGTTTCAACACCAAAATCGAAATGCTTGTAGACGGATGAAATTTATATCGCCGAGAGATTAATTCAGGATGCATTAACTGTCCGAAAAACAATCAGCTTCACAATATAGTTTCAGAGTTTTTTAATGTTCAAGTTGAACCTTTATCCATTTGGTAATGCACATGACATCTCGAAAACACTAGTTATAAGGCTGCAGGGACAAAAATAATACTGAGATTAAGATTAAAAAACTGAGCGAACATGATTATAGTGTTAGGAATATCGTATTAAATAATCAAGTGGTTTTTCTACTTCGTTCATTAATAATACTCAAAAACAATGTGAATTTTCAGCTCGAACGGTTTGTTTTCGGACATTAACGGATACTAATAAGTTAAACGCGGTAATACCACATTAACTTATTATTCACAGTCAAGCATTAACTGTCGGGTATTTTAAAATCGGCAGGTGTTCAAAATTTACATAGTATTACAGCATTTGAACTTTATAATAAAATGTATTTATTCGTCCGCACAACATTTTTAACATTTTCTCCACTTTGCAGAATCAAAGAATGAGTTTTTTGCCATATAAATAACGTGGAGCCGACAATGCTTTAGCAATAATCAGTTGTGTCAATGGCTGAGAGTGCCACTGTTGCCAAGTCTTTCGATTACTTTTTCTTGAATAAAATTGCAACATATATTTAATTGCAAAAATAATAAGTATTAATATGATTTACCAGCTTGGAAATATTTTTCAACAATATTATGAGTTGGAAATTGCCCAATAATAATTTATGTTTGAATGAAATTTGATTCTCCATAAGTTGGCAACCTGCTGAAAAATTTATTGTATTTTCATCCGCACTCTCGTAGCTAAAGAATGGTATCGAAACTCCTTAAATGAAAATACAAAAAGAAAAAAAAATTGTGTTGGTTTGGATTTGCTCATTAATCCATTACTACCAATCATATTTTCAAGTCGCAAATCAAACATTAGCATAATAGAGGTACTGCTATGAAAAAAAGTCCTAATTATGCACCAATTGCCATTCTCAAATGCTAAAGTCTCAAGTACATACTGTACTTCACTTCTACGTTAATTTATACGTCATCCTTACTGTACCCCTTGAAAAACGTATAATGGGACGTCCATTAATTACGCGAGCTCCAAATAGGGCTGGGAGAACGGGTCTGGCAAAATCTCACCAAATCTCATTTAGGGGATGGGGGTCAATGAAAATCTCACGTCAACTTTGTAATTCAGAAAATATACTATTATAACATTTTGTAAGGTACAGGGTGCAAATATGGACACTTTAAGGCTTAAATCATTCTAGAAGGAACAATATTTAACAAAAGCAAGAATAATAACACCATTGTAATTCCCTTATTATATTTGGTAACAATCAGACTTATCGAGTATATATATATATATATATCCTTTGTAATAAACATTTTTTAAAAACCTGTGAAATGTCGATATTTCCAGACTGGTCCGAAAATATGGACAGGCACGTGTCCTTATTAACAGTATGAAATAAAAATAATCAAATGTTCTTATTAATCTTCTTATTCTATTCTTAGGCATTAATTAAGTTATTGCTTCATTATCTTCTTCATTCATTTTAATCAAATATTTTTCTGTTCATCTTAATATATTTTTTGAAGTCAAGTTGCCCATGGATCGAGTAGGGAAGGTGGTGTCGGAGCACTATCCTACCCTATCCTATTTTTTTTTAACTAAATAACACTAAATCAAAGCCGTTATTTTGCACCTTAAACGTAGTATCATTTTTCTCCTCTTCTTCTTTCACAGAAAAAAAGCATTGATAGAACACTCTATCAGTAAGACTTTATTAGTGGTATGAAGCAAAATACATGAACATATCGAACAAGTGTAATCATTTAAAAATTATTGGGGAAAATCTCACGTGCGGGGGAGGGTGGCTGCCTCTACATCTCACCAAATCTCACCAGGGGGGGAGGGGTGAGACTCCAAATTAAAGGGTTACGTGGGTTTCGAAGCCAAAAAAAGCATATTTTCTCTATTTTTTTAAAATCCTATATATAAATTATTTCATTCAAAATGTTCAGCACATAAAAGAGCAACATTTCAACAATATTTAAAAAAAATTTCATCCAAAAATTTAAGAAATTCAGCCGGTAGGACTCGGTTTCCGGAGACCCCTAAAAAAAAAGTGTCTTTGTGGTGGTCAGGATAACTCATGATAGCTTTATCTGAAATTAAAAAAAAAACAAATTTGTTTCGTTAGTAGATAAGTATAGCTCGTGATTGAACGAAGGATTTAAAAAAAAAGTGAAATTTGAATTTTTGGCAGAGTTGTATGCAAAATAGTTCAATTTTTGGTACAATTTACACTACGTATAGCCTTGTAAAATTAGTTGTAATCGAAAAAAAACTCTTCGTTCAATCACCAGTCAATGCTATTTTGAAGAAGTGTGCAAAATTTCAATAAGATCGGTCCATTAGTTTTTGAGAAATCGTATCCACCGACTTCAAAAATAATGTTTTGAGAAAAATGCGTATACCTGTGTCGCTCCCGGCCGGTCTTTTCCGACGGGGGGAATTCCCAAAGGCTCCCTCTCCTAGTCTTTTACTCGGATTGAATTAAAACTTTGGGAGAACATTCTAGACATATTGTACTATTAGATAATAAAATTTAAAGAAAATGGATTTTTTGAAATTTTCAAACCCACGTAACCCCTTAAAGAAAAAATACCTCATGTAATTAATGTACGTGCCCTAACCAAAGTTTCACTGTGTTTGCACACCCCGAGGTATTTCCAGTCCGCTTTTTATTCGAGAGCAGGAATACTAAAAAGAAAAAAAAAGCCTCGTCACATGCTTCTTTTCAAAGTTCCGTGTATCTTTGAGCAGCGGAAGGATGAAGCTGTGGCTGGTAGCGGTGCACATAGCCCTCGTCGGCACGAACATCTGGGTTGGTGCGCATTACCACGACGAGCTGATAGAGGACAACGAATTCGCGGAGTTCGAGGACTTCGAGGAGGCAAAGCCGAACTCGTTGAACGCCGGCGAACGCGCAACGGAGGGTTTCGAAGTAGCGCAAGAGGCGCCGTCCGAGGAAGAGGAGGAGGAGGAGGAGGAGGAGGACGAGGACGGTGCCTTGGTGGAGGACGGTGACGGCGAGTTCGATCATTTCCAGGACGACGAGGAGTTCGAAGGTTTGGAGAGCAACGGAAGAGGCGGCGCTTCCAAGCAGGACGAACCGTCCACCTTGACGATAACGAAAGTGCCGCTACATTTGCGCGCTCGATGGGACAGCTTTTACCTCGAGATACTGATGGTTGCCGGACTGGTCGTTTACTTCATCAATTACACGGCCGGTCGGCTGAAGAACACACGCATCGCCGAGGCATGGGTGAACGACAACGCACGATTGTTGACGGAGAATTTTTCGCTCGTCGGCGATACTGGCAAGTCGCGGGACGAGCCGACCGAGAGTGGTCTCGTCAAGGAGAGCGAGTCCCAGTACAGTCTATACTGCACCGGTCGCGTCGGCTGCGACTCGATGCTCGTCGAGCTCAAGCTCATCAAGAGGCACGATCTTATCGCGGTAATCGCTCAACTAGGTCGTCCCCAGAATGATCAGGCTCATCTCAAAATCGAATTGTCCAAAGACGAAAGCGACAACTTCGTTCTCGCTCTTGCCACCAAAAAGACCGCAATTCATCTCACCAGAGATATCGCTGACATCGCGACTTACTGTCCCGAGAAGAAACCCGCGGAAAAGTTTGGACTCCCTGCTGGCTTCTTCGTTATGTCCGAGATCGCCGAGGCAGCCTCGGCCATTCTCGATTCTCGGCTTGTTCAGGCTTTTCACAAGTATTCGCAGGACATCGATTACGTACACATCAGCGATCAGTACAGCGGACAGAAACAGCAGGAGTCAGTATTACGGTGCTTCGCTTTCGGGAAACGCCGTTTTGCGTTTCGCGTCCTCGAGACGTAACGACACGCGATCACGTAGCTCGGGAAACGAAAGGATAATACGAACTTTTCTCATACACGCGAAACGAATTAAATTTTTACTGACATTGGCGAGCAGGACTACAACTTTATTCTTTATTTCTCTATCTATTCTCAGATATCTCCATTCCTTCCTTTATTTCTCTATCTATTCTCAGATATCTCTCTTCCTAAATATCTGTATTCTTCGAAATCTCATGTGACATCCAAAACATCCGTATTCCGACAATGTCATCTCACAATATCTCTCTTCCGAAACATCTCTATTCCAAGAGCCTCTGCGTGGCACTTGTTTTATTCATGACCAATATAGTAAATGTAATTAACCTATAAAATCTTCATGCTCTTGGTATACATCTTCACTACTCACTTTGCTGCTTGCAATGCCATAATGATGCCGGTAATTCAGGGAAAATAAGAACATTAACACGATAGCATTGTAATTTCGACATTATAATTGAAAAATGAAAAGACCTTTATATGAGAAATTCGTCATTCGCCAACGTCGTATCAATTTCCGTTGAATAACTCATTCGTAATATTGCATTTACTATATTGGCCATGAAGAAAACAAGTGCAACGCAGAGGCTCTTGGAATAGAGATGCTTCGGAAGAGAGATATTGTGAAATGAAATTGTCGGAATACAGATTATTTGGATGTCATATGAGATCTTGAAGAATACAGATATTTAAGAATAGAGAAGTTTCGGATACTAAAGATTGTGGAATGGAGATATTTAAGAGCAGTAATATTTCAGAAGTGAATTATTGTGGCATAGTGATCTTTACGAATAGAGATGTTTCGACGGAGAAATGTTTTAGACATGAGATATTTTGGAATAGAGAAGTTTTGTGATTAAACCTGCTCCAGGATAGAGATATTTAAGAAGAGAGATATGTGAGAATAGAGAAATAAAGAATAGAGTTGTTGTCTTACCACTAGCCAGGGGGCGGCTGGGGTGGTTACGGCCCTCCCCAAAAAGCCCGGTGTCCACCCCTCCAGAAAAACATCGCTCCAAAATAATTGAAGTCAAATAATTGCTTAATTTTATTAAAGTTTCACCGAAGTCGGCCTAAAGAACGAATTTAATAAAACTTTATTGCCTTCGTCGTAATTCCGTAATTTACATAAAAAGTTACTATTTCATTACGTAAATTAAATAGATATTCAATTTTCACAATTAAATCAACTGTGAGCAAAAGCAATACCTTCCACACAACCAGAAAGATACTGGAAGATTAACATTTACTACCATGTAGTAAATAATACCATTATAAATCTAAAACGCCGATTAGAGAATCCACCGTTAGGTTGTGCAGTGATGCATTTTTTTTCACTTGGATATGAAGAAGGGAGAAGATTTCATCAATAATTATAGAAAAATCTTAATAATTGATACGTCAGTCTTAGATGCTGAAGCGATGGTCATGAAAAACATAGTTCAATTTGAAAATGATACAATAAATGCTGAAAATTTAAGAAAGCATATTAAGGGAACATTTCAGTGTGACGAGCTTGAAAATTGCGGACTTTCATGATTTGTTTTTATAACATTCGATATTCAATCCGATTTTTTTTCGTTTATTCACATGACTTATGTTCTACATAAAAATATTTTTTAATGTTTTAGTTTTATTTTTTTATATAATTGTTTGGCCACTTCAAAATGACACCTAAAAAAAATAGCGCCTAACGGTGGAGCCACGACAGAAGTTTGCATTTTGACACTCGGAACGTTGCACTCGGTGGAAAAATGATCGAGAAAGTTTCTAAAAACCATCGTATGATTTTTTGCAGCGATGCGTAATTTTTCATCTCGTGTCGTTTCGTCCCGAAAATAAAAGACCAGCATGAGGTTCGGGGGCGTTGGGATTTTTAATATCGCTTATTTTTACAGGGACACGGGTGCATTGACGATGCCGGAAGTGAAGAGGGTGCTGCTGATTGGTCTGAACATCAGCATCAAAGGAAGGATACCGCACGACAGCCACGAAAGAATGCGACCGTTGCTTCAGCTGACCTTTTACCTGTTGGACAAACTACGCCGGTTCAAACTCTCCAAAGAGGTTTGTTTCGATCCCGAAAAAAATCTGACTTCCGGTCCAAACGCTTCCTTCCCCTTTTCTCTCTCGATAGAAATTATTCCATTGAAAATTCTTAACCCAAACCTAAAAAAAAAAAAACGCACGTTCTGCGCACAGGGAAAATCGAAAGCGGACAAAAATCGTTCGAGGGTCGAGGAAGCTTTTTTGAAGACGACTCACGCAGCGCGAGCCGAGGCGGCCGCGCAGCGTCGCGAGGATCGTCGAAAGGCCGAGCAGGACAGAATCCTGCAGGAGGAAGATCCAGAGAAGCAACGCAAATGGGAGGAAAAGGAGCAGCGGAGATTGGCGAAGAAACGCGCACCGAGAATGAAGCAGCTCAAAGTAAAGGCTCTCTGATCTCTCATTGTTCCTCAAGCATCGAGCGTTTTCATTCCTTCGCCCGAGGAATGAAAGGAACTCTCGTCTTCATGAACACTCGTACGAATTTGGGCACAAGTGTTCGAGGAAAAAAAAAAAGAAAAAAATTGTCAGTGTGCGCGAAAACGTTTCCAGTATGTACCTTTGCGTGTGTGTGTGCGTGTGTGTGCGCGTAACAATGAGCCCCGTTGAGCCGCGAACAAATACCGAGTCAATTGCATTTACAGACAAACCCGCTTGAACGTTTGAGTGTGTCGCTCCCATCACTATTGTCAAAAATCCGTTTAAATTAATTCTCTCCTTTATTTCTTTTTCTTTAAACCTCATCTGTGTTTGTGTGTGTGTGTGTGTGTGTGTATGCGCGCGCGCGCGTGCGTGAACCGCGCGTTGCCTCGTGGCCGTGTTGATCAATGAACACGTCGTCAGTTTTCGGAACTGTTCGCAAAAAAACGGCTGGACCGAATGTCTCGAAATTTTAAGAGTCGACGTTCGATTGCTGTAGCAAGAAATACCTTTGGTATTCGTAGCTTGGAAGAAAAAAAAACAATCATGGGTCAACTAAATTCGGAAAACCGTAGCTGACGAAGGCTAGGAGATGAACTTCCGGTTGAGGCTAATCGCAAATCTAAGAGTAACTCAATCTAGCCACTATGGGAACACGCATTTTGACAGTCCAATTATTGCAATTTTCGGAATAAATAACGGTGAAATATTGCGAAAAACTATCGTATACGTACATTACATACGTAATCGCCAGGGTTGGGTCTGGCGGTGAGAAGCGACGTTGCTGAAACAAATGAATGAGTGTACTACGACACGACGGCGTCGAATGAGCTCGTCTGTCGTTGTAAAGTCAATAAACTTGCTCGTCTTGTAAAGCCAATAAAATCGACCACTCGTCAAAACTTTAATCACGAGACTGATAGGCAAGAGATTTTTTCGCTGCTCAAGCGAATAACATGCGCGCAAGCGATACAAATAAAATATCCGACACGTTTCTCGAAGTGCCTTGAGTCGATTAGTATCCTTATTGAGGAAGCTTTTTTTTTTCGGTCGCCTCAACGCAATTGCGTTGAGGCGACCGAAAAAAAAAGCTTCCTCAATAAGGATACTAATCCTCACCACTGAAATTCGCCTTCGTTTCAAGACCTGTATATAAGCCCGTCGAGGCCCCTCTTCTGCTGTAATCCTCCATGCGATTGGCCGTTCCTATTTATCGACAACGAAAAAAGTCGCTACCGAGATACAGAATCCTACCACTGGGAACATTCCTGACGTACACCTGCATGTCAGGAATGTTCGATCTTCTAAAAAAAATCTATTTCGGGCTCGATTCTGCAAAAAAATCGAGACGTAAAATATCGATCTTGCAAAAACCGATTTTTTAAATATTATATGGTATCAAAAAAAAATCTGAAACGTACGTGAATGACCTAGGCTGCACATTCTGAACAAAGAAAAGGCGTACATCTTCAACTCTTTAAGGCCGAAATATTTTTATTGATGAAAAAATGGATTTGCGCCTCTTGCTTGATACGTTTTAGAAATCCTATTGCGACTTTCGATTCAATATGTTACCTGCCTCGGATACAATCGTTCGACGGTACAGGCATTGCTGCAATAGACAAATAATATTTGTCTATTGCACAAATAATATTTGTGTATTATACGACAAAGGAATCGAAGGCGAGAGTGAGATGGTGAATTGCAACGTTGCCGTACTTCATTAGTGTTTTACAATGTTTTTTTAAACGGTTTATTTTCCGACCATCCAAACGTATATAAAAGACTTTAAGGAGTTTCGGGACAACTTATGTTTAGGGAGAATCAGAGGGGGAATTCTATTCTTCTTGAGGGGGGCAGCAACTTCTACACACTAATATTTCATTCGGAAACAACAAGATCGCTATAAATAAATTTCGAGTCCTGCATTTAAGATTATTATTATTTTTAAAAGAGCGCATCAATAATACCTTTCAAATGTTATATCAATGCGTATCTTTCGATTATTTAATATTAAAAAAAAAATTCATAAATTTGGCGTCGCGGTTAGCGACACTTATTCCGTTACAGCGAGCATCAGCAAACGCATCAATTCACGTAATCCATTGAAAAAAAAACAATTTACTTTTCTTTATTAAACCGAGTCGACGATAAAATATATCACTTCTCTTTAAAAATGCATTTTATTGAACGTATAGCCGCGCCACGGCGATTAGTGGTATTCAAACACGCGCGCCATTTAGCACTGATGCCACGTTGCCACACTTCGCCTTTACGTTTCATCGGTGGACGGAAAACTGAACGTTTTTATTTACAAAAGTGTCAATAATTAATAAATGGTGTAGACGGATCATTTAATTTTTTAGTGACATGATTGTCACAATGTACTGAGTCGTTTGACAGTTTTTCATAACATTCTTAATATTTCTTCACACTACTTCGTGTGTAAAACTGCCGATCAGCGTCGAGTTTAGGCACCTCTCTATGTTAAAAAGTGTTTTTTTCAATTGTAAATTTTATCGAAACGATGTAGGCGATCGATATAAAATTTGGAGGGTGTATTCGGTATATGACAAAGAATTTACTGTATAAATTGGAATCGAATGGTAACTAATCGTCGCTTATCCCGAAACTCCTTAAGGATCTATTCTACTGTGATGGCTACAAAAATAAGCTATTTTTAATAATTTTCTCTTTGAAAACTGTTTCATGTATTGGTATAAACTTTTTGTTCGCTTAAAGGTACACTCTTGAAGAATAGACAATTCTTTTGTTGTTGGATATGTATATTTATGTAGCAAATGATAATCGTGTAAAGGCATGAAAAAAAGTATGTCGCTGGCTTTGATGATTTGCGCTCTCCAGGCAATCTGAAACAAAAAATTCAAAAAGATTCTTAATCGAACTAGAATTATTAAAAAATATTAATTTTTACTTGTACTTTCGCCCGAATTATGACGAAAAAAAGCGTGTTTTTCGAACACATTTGCAAAAAAACGACGATATTTTGTTATTTTGTAATATAAAAGAATCCTTCTAGTGCGGGCGATAGCGACACTCATACAGATTAAGAATGTTTTTGAATTTTTTGTTTCAGATTGCCTGGAAAGCGCAAATCATCAAAGCCAGCGACATACTTTGTTTTTTTCATGCCTTTACACGATTATAAATAGTTAAATAATTATACATTCATATGAAACAATATAAAAATTGGTTTCTATTCTATAAGAATGCACCTTTAAGGGGTTACGTGAGTTTGAAAATTTAAAAAAATCCATTTCATTAAATTTTATTATCTAATAGTACAATATGTCTAGAATGTTCTCCCAAAGTTTTAAGGCAATCGGAGTAAAAGTCTAGGAGAGAGAGCCTTTGGGAATTCCCCCCGTTGGGAAAGACCGGCCGGGAGCGACGCAGGTATACGCATTTTTCTCAAAACACTATTTTTGAAGTCGGTGGACACGATTTCTCAAAAACTAATGCACCGATCTTATTGAAATTTGTTACACTTCTTCAAAATAGCATTGACTAGTGATTGAACGAAGGTTTTTTTTTTTCGATCACCACTAATTTTACAAGGCTATACGTAGTGTAAATTGTACCAAAAATTGAACTATTTTGCATACAACTCCGTCAAAAATTCAAATTTCAATTAAAAAAAAATCCTTCGTTCAATCACGAGCTATACTTATCTACTAACAGAACAAATTTATTTTTTAATTTCCGATAAAGCTATCATGAGTTATTCTGATCACCACGAGGACACTTTTTTCTGAGGGGTCTCCGGAAACCACGTCCCATCGGCTGAATTTCCCAAATTTTTGGATGAAAATTTTAAAAAATATTTTTGAAATGTTGCTCTTTTATGTGCTTAACATTTTAAATAAAATAATTTATATATTATATTTAAAAAAAATAGAGAATATACGCTTTTTTGGCTTCGATACCCACGTAATCCCTTAAGCGAGAAAAAGTTTTTACCAATACATACAACAGTTTCAAAAAAAAAAAAAAAGAATAGATTAATTTGTGAACAATGACAGTAGAATAGCCCCTCAAGCCCCGTAAGTCGCGTAAAACCGAAAGGGAATTTCGTGATTAGCGCACAGAAAGAAAAGTTTATCGGCGATGCGTGTCGGCCAGTTCAGGAATTCTCATCAACTCGTTGTTCCGTTGTACGACCAAGCGAGAGAAGAGAAAATTGTCGTACGACACCCAATCAGTGATGACGACGTTGAGGCCCGTAATGCCGGGCCTGTGATCGCGTATCCAGGGTAAGGTCGCGTCGCGACATGGCTCGGCAAGATCACGGTGTAGACTTCCGCAAAAGTGTCTCAGGATGTACGGGATGTCAGGAGTGAGAAGGCACTGAGAAACGAAGCCAATGTTCGGTTGGCGAACGTTCAATCTAATGTCTAGGAAGTGAACGAGTTTTCGTGGATCAACGGTGTTTGGCCAGGGCGTCGACCAAGCTCCGCTCGGCCATAGATCCATCGCGTCATCCGCCACCTCGTTCCGATAGATCAGAAAGACCTGGTAGCCATGCTCCTTCGACCAACGTAAACTTATGTCCGTTGGAGCACGCGTCCGCGGGCACAATTTCTTGCCGAAGGTCCGCCTCAGATGATCGACGAAGCGACGGTGCGTCGTATCAGTAAATTGATAGAAATGTTGACAGTCCAGTATTACAAATTCCTGTGGATGCAGGGTCAGCCATTCGTTGATTTGCTCGAGAGGCTTGCTCACCTCGACACCGTAGAGGCCGTGTAGGAAATAGACGATCTCGTCGCTGCTCGACTTTGTCGCCAATCGCAGATCGAGGTATCTGAAAATTGTCGATCGGTTACGCAATGCCTCGATTGTAATGAGCTGATTGGGGAAAAAACGTCTATACTGCCAACAAAAATATTTACTTTAAATAGGGTCTATTTAAATAAAATAGGTTTTTTTTTTTTCGTTGTCTTGCGGCCTACTACGACCCTATTTGTTTCAATTTTTTAAAAATCTGTTCAAGATATTCTTTTTAAATATAATCTAATTAAATAAATAAAGATTAGATTCAAATTCAACAAATAAAGATAAAACACGATATATCGCACGAATACGAGAAAGGAATATAGGTTCATGACATAAAAGTGTGGTGAAAAAAAGTTTAATTATTTTTGTTTTTTTTTCACTAACAAGGCTGTTTGGAAAAAAAATGTATTGTCATGCCTTTCATTAACAGGCGCGACTATTTATGTACAGAAAGACCATTTTCCTCAACTGCAGAATGTTACAACAGTCTTCTAATGAAAACAAAGCCATGAGATTTTTGAAAGATTGAATCGTGTACCATTTTTCCGTCTGTTTCTTTTGTCTTATAATACCAGATGAAACCAAATCCCAGGTTTATTAGGAATAAATAAAGTATTTAATTATTAGACGATATTAAATAGATCTTGATTTGAATAAGTAAATATATTTAAAATCAATACTTTTAATAATGGAATGCAATAGGATAAATTTGATTTCCGAAAAATCTAGTTAATTAAAATTTAAAAAAATCAAATAGACGCATCTAGTTAATATCACTAGAATTTTTCTGTCAGTGTAGCTGAGGAGTTTCGATACTGTTCTTCAGCTGCAAGGGTGGGGATGAAAATACAATGTCGGCAGGCTGCTAATTTCTTGCGAATAAAATTTCATGTGAAAAATGAATTACTATTCGGCAATTTCCAACTCATGATATTTTTAAGGTATTACTGGATAGATATTAAAAAATCGCAAAAATTCTTGAAAATTTGAGGAATTATAGTTCTCGATAGAATAATAATACATGAATTATTTTAGAATTTTTCTTAATAATAAAACGCATATTTTAGGATTTTTTAAAACAACCCCTAATAAGAGTCGCAACTGTTAATGAAGTTTTTATGGGCTAAATTCCATACAGGCGAAGCCGCGGGCGGAAGCTAAATATAAATATGTTACAATTTTATTCGGCGAAAGCATCGTCGGCGCCAGGTTATTTACATAGTGAAAAACGTTCAACGTACAACGTTTTATAAAAAATTTTTGATTCAGCAAAGTTGAGAAAACGTTAAAAATATCGAGCAGACGAATTAAGAGATTTTATTATAATGTTCAAATGATGTAATACTATGCAGGTTTTGAAAATCCGCTGTTTTTGCTGCTGATTGTTTTTTATTCGATAACAATTTTCAATGTTTTTTCAAGGTCAACTTTAGTTTTTTAAACAGAAACGAATATTTTTTATTTCCGAATCGTTTTTTGCGTAACAAAATAGGTAACTTTTGTGTGAAACTTTTTTTTTTTTTGTTCGACTTCAATTTTTAACGATATTTCGAAGTTTTGATATAATATTTTGTTAATATTTTGTACCGATTTATCGGGAATCTTGTTAATTATTCAAAATGTCTTTGAAAATTTAAGCAAAGCAGAAAAAAAGTTCGACAATTTATCTATATTGCTGCCCAAAAAATAATTATGTGCATTTTTTTCGGTGTTTTGCAGCATAAAAAAAGCCTATGTCAAGAAATTAAAGAAATAGGATTTTTATTAAAAAAAATGAAGTTATTGACGAAAAACAGTTTCGAAGATACTCGAGTGTCTCGTTCTAAATAAGACACCCGGTGTGGAGCTTTGATAATCGGTAAAAAAAAAAAATGTTCCCACACGTGTCTTTTTTAACTCTGTAATGCTCAATGTGGAGAAAAACTGGTCACGAAGTACAATGTAAGGAAAACACGTACGTTCATACGTATATACGAAGACTATTGTTTTCAATTCATCATCGTTACCTGATTCCACCGTTCAACTGCTCCGTCACATCGTCGTACTGAGTCACTGCCCAGTTGTAAATTACGGGTTTCGCTATCAAGCCGCAGAAGAGACCCAGTTGTCGGACAAAAGTTGGCTCGTCAGGACCAACCTCGTTGAAGCGCTTTATCGTGTACGTCATCGTGTTATGAGAACCTGCACAAGCATGCAACGCAAGGCCTGGTTTTTTTTTTCTTCTCGTTTTCACTGATAACTCACTGGGTTTGTCGCAATTATTTTTTTTTTTACGTCGATTCACTGTGCACTCAAAATTGAAAATACGGTTTTGTGGGTTCTTCCTAGGTTGTGTTATTTTTATTCTAATATCAGAATTTTTAAAAGAATTCCGGGATTTTTTTTTGTAAATTTGTGGGAGTGGTTTTTGGGAATTTGTGAATTTTTTTTTTGGCAATTTGTGGGATTTTTCGGGATTTTGTGGGATTTTTTTTTTTCAATTTGTAGGATCCATTTATGAGCATTTCTGGGATTTTTCGAAAACTTTTTTTGGATTAAAAAAGATTTTCTTTGAGAATTTCTGGGATTTTTCGAAAACTTTGGTGGATTAAAAAAAATTTAATTTCTGGGATTTTGCGAAAGGTTGTAGGATTTTTAAATATTTTTTTTGAGCATTTCTGGGATTTTTCGAAAACTTTGTTGGTTAACATTTTTTTTTTTTGAGATCGTCTGTGGTTCTATTGAAAAATTGTGAGATTCGTTTTCGAGAATTCTTCGAATTTTATCGAGAATTATGTAATTTTTTTTCTCGATAAATTGTGGGATTTTTTGGGAATTTGTTGATGTTTTTTTTTTGAGAATTCTTGTTATTTTTTCCCCGAAAACTGTGAATATTAAAATAAAATCGTAAAAAAATATCAAAACTATCGAAAACTGGAAGTTATTTAGCGAAGCGTTAAAAAGTATCATATCTTTTTCAGATATATTTTTACGACACAAAAATCATTCCAAAGGGCATTAAAATGTTCATTCGAACCCGATTTTTAGGGCTCCTGACTACGAGAAATTCTCATTTTGTGAATCACCCTGTATGTGTGTGTGTATATATATATATATATATATATATAATTTTTTATTGCCTATTGATCGGACGACTCAAATAATTCAGCAATTTCCTTTTTTCACCTTATCGGTTACATTCGGATAACTGTTATCTATATCACGTGGCAGAACGACGAGTCCATCATAAAAAATTGACAATTCCCGATTGGCCGATCGCCAGACAGCCAATCGTTCAAACGAAGCGCGGGAAAGATGATGCGCGTGGCAATGACGCGCACTGTACTTTAATTGATAAATCGTAAAATCGTCGGTGACTTGTAGCAATACAATACGTTTCGATTGCAAAAAAAAAAAACTTACCGGGTATCGCCAGATGAATTATGGGAAGATTCTTTAAGAATGGTGGGAGCTGAGTCATCCAGAATTCAAGATTGCCATGGAAAATATGTGGATTTGTATTTTTAAGATTTTTTTCTGCCATTTCGTAGGCGCAGGGTAAGTAGGCGCGCGCACACACGCGCAAGTCGTGCAACAGCACTGTACGATTAGATACGACGTGAAGTTGTGACGACGAGCAACAAACTACACGTAAACTACCAACGAACGTTACGCTGTTCCAGTCGGGAGGTCCGGCATAATTGTTTTGAGTCGCGTGATATCGCGGTGCACAATACAGCGCGTTTCCCACCTCGGCGTCGAAACTCGTACGGTCATATCGCTCTACGTACGTAAATTGTACTTGCGATTGCTTAGCTCATTAGCTATGCATTAACAAAGAATATACGCGCGATCGCACTCCAGTGAGTTTTCAAATGATTGGGTTACTTCGGGTTTGTTTGGGAACGAACTCATCGTTGCCAATGACAGAGCGGGCTGAAGGTTTGTTCTCGCGATGCGAGGAGAGGAGAGAGAGAGTATCGAGGTTAGGGAGTCCAAACTCCATAGGGGAAGTGATGGACAAAGGGCCCGTGACAATGAAAAACGTTTGGGTACAAAGTTTCACCGCATCAGGTTTTGGATTGAAGTAAAGATTTTCGGGCTTTGTCCGAGAAGGCGGTTATCGTAGACGGGCTCACGTAGTATGAAACTGTAAACACTCGAGACGCGTGTGGCCACTAGACGACGACTTTCCTAAACGAGAAAGAACGAGATGAAGCCTCTGCAAGGGGTTAGGCGTTCTTGAGAGCACACAATGCGGAACCGTTGACAAGAACGCATGGTCGAGCTGCAAGACGAATATCGACGACTCTTTGTTACGCGTGAAAGCCATTAAGAGACTATATCATTCTCATTGTACGAGTCCCATTGGACATTTACGTTTATAAATATACTCCTAGTAAGAAATTCTTACTACAGGTTAATTCTCGGACACAAAACTTAAGGAGTTTCGCGACAGCTTATTTTTAGGGGGAATCAGAAGGGGGGAAGGGTTCTATTATTCTTGAGTAGGGCGCTAACTTCTGCACACTATTGTTTCGTTCGAAAACGACACGATTACTGTTATCAATTTCGAGACCTGCATTTAAGATTATTTTTATTTTTACACAAGCCTATTAATAACGTGTTTTAAATGTTATATCGACGTGTATTTTTGGATTATTTTATAATTTAAAAAAAAACAGATTTATGTGAATCGTTTCTGCGAAAAATCGAAACATAAAAGATCGGTTTTGCAATAATCATTTTTTTTTTTTAATTAGACGGTATAAAGAAAAGAAAAAACAGCTCAAACGTACACGGATGAATCAAATTGCATATTCTGAATAAAGAAAGAAATAGTACAGGGTGCAAATATGCACACCTTAAGGCTTAAATCATTCTAGAAAGGAAAATATTTTAAGAAAACAAGAACACTATTGTAATTGCTTTATAATATTTGGTAACAATCAGACTTGTTAAGTATATTCATCCTTTGTAATAAACTTTTTTTTTAAACCCGTGCAATGTCGATATTTCCAGACTCGTCTGAAAATATGGACAGGCACGTGTCCATATTAACAGCATGGAATAAAAAGAATCAAATGTTCTTATTAATCTTCTTATTATATTCTTAGGCATTAAGTTATTGCTTCATTATCTTCTTCATTAATTTTAATCAAATATTTTTCAGTTCATCTTAATGCATTCTTTGGAGTCAAGTTGCCCATGGATCGAGTAGGGAAGGTGGTGTCGGAGCACTATCCTACCTTATCCTATTTTTTTTTTAACTAAATAACATTAAATCAAAGCCGTTATTATGCACCTTAAACATAGAATCATTTTTTTCCTCTTCGTCTTTCACAAAAAAAACGTATTTGATAGAACACTCTATCAGTAAGTCTTTATTAGTGGTATGAAACAAAATACATGAACATATTGAACAAATGTAATCATTTAAAAATTATGGAGAAAATCTCAGGCGCGGGGGAGGGAGGATGCTGCCACATCTCACCAAATCTCATCAGAGGGGCGAAGGCGGGGATCCAAATTAAAGAAAAAACATCTTACGTAATTAATGGCCGTTTCCAAACAGTGTAGACGATCGATTAAAAACTTGAAGTGTGAATTCAGTATACGACCAAGAATATACTGTATAAATTTGAATCGAATGGTAATATATCGTCAATTGTCCCGAAACTTCTTAACGATTTCTTCCGCCGTAAGTATTATTTATCTCTGAGAAATCTCTTTTCAAATACTTCGGCTATGTGTTCGCATTCGTGTGTCACGCGTTAGTGCTTAGGTTTGGACTCCTGTACTCCATTCTTCGGGATTGAATCGACGCAATTACGCTTATCGTATATGTTTTCCCAGCTTTGTATCCTTGAAGCAGAGCGGGAAATTATGGTACAAAATATTATATATAAGTTCGTCGTATCGCGAGATATTACGGAGGATGCGTTGAACATGTTCTAGCAGACTCTACTGATTTTGAGATGGATGCCACTGATAGGTGCTAAAAACACGCTTCGAGGATTAATGACGTAAGGTATCTCCGTTTTGTCGCACACTTCGACTCTGTGACGCTGAATGATCTTGATAAGTCCAACCTTGGATTGATAATTGGCGAAACGGGCACCTGAGGAAAAATATATATATACGTGTACGATGATGACTTGCCATAAAGAAGGTTGTGTTTACTTTGGAGGACGGTCTTATATACAGGTCTTGAAACGAAGGCGAATTTCAGTGGTGAGGATTAGTACCCTTATTAAGGAAGCTTTTCAGTCGCCTCAACGCCACGGCGCGTCGCTGCTGTAGATCGGTACGGTGAGGCCCGATGCGTGACATGAACTCAGTACTACCGCAAAAAAAATATTTCCATGTTTGCTCGTACATCGGAAATAAATTCAGGAGAAAAAAAAACGCTGATTAGAGAATTGAATCCAAAATACTATGAGTGTAAGCGGGGAACGAATCCACTTGGCCAAATCACCTTTGTGACAGCGATTAACGAAATGTCATTCATTTTTATCAGAATCACTTACATTTTGCAAGTGTTCAGTTTTTAACGTAAATCCGATGAAGCGTTAATTAGTTATTTATCTTTGAGCGTGTAGAACGTGTACTTGTACCTTCGTCGTCCGTAAATTAAATATCGTTTACGAAACAGGGAATAAATACGAGTAATGGAGTAAGCGTTTACAACGCATGCGTTACATGTGGTAGAAAAAGAGACAGAATGCTACTGTCTCGTGATCTGTCTTCGTTGCACAGTATACCTATCAATCGCCACGCACCTCGCAGCCGTAGATCGCAACGCAGAGCGTTCATCATTAAGCGAATGTACTGAAGTTACACTTCAGTGACATCAGTACTGAATGTACTGAAGTTACACTTCAGTGGCATCAGTACTGAATGTACTGAAGTTACACTTCAGTGACATCAGTACTGAATGTACTGAAGTTACACTTCAGTGACATCAGTACTGAATGTACTGAAGTTACACTTCAGTGACATCAGTACTGAATGTACTGAAGTTACACTTCAGTGACATCAGTACTGAATGTACTGAAGTTACACTTCAGTGACATCAGTACTGAATGTACTGAAGTTACACTTCAGTGACATCAGTACTGAATGTACTGATGTCACTGAAGTTTTCAGCCTGTATGTAAGACCGTGCTTTGGAGCGTTTAATTTTGGTTGAATATTGAACGGAGTCCTAGATTATAGACGGTAAGTAAAAAAATGTGGCTCCATACCGATACAATTTCTCGGACCATCCCCGAAGGCCAGCCAACTCATGGGATGTCTGGCGTTGATCGCTTCTTCCGTAAATCTTTCGGGATCGAATACTTCCGGTTTAGGAAAATGTTTCGGATCCCGATGGATTGCGAGTATCGGCACGAGTACCCGGGTTCCTTTGGGTATCGTTAATTTTGTACCGGCGAATGTATATTTGTCCCCTGATTTTCTTATGAGCGTAAGTATCGCTGGATATTTTCTGAGGGTCTCTGAAATAAAGTCGTGAAAATGGTGCATTATTTATTTTGACGATTTAACGAGGACAGCGGTCGCCGCGAGATGGCGCCAGGCGTCGACCGGAGGACAGCCGGAGCTTGTTTACCTTTGAACACCATGTCGAGATACTTCATGGATTTGATAACCTCGTAGGTAAGTTGTCCGTTATTTTTCGCCAACTCGTCGTTTATTTCGTTTCTCAGTTTGTCCTGAATGGATGGGTTTTGAGCGAGCTCGTAGAGGGCATGGCTCATCGTTGTCGACGATGTCTCAAAACCAGCGAGGAAAAATACAAATAGCTGGGATGTCAGCAGTGTCTCCGTCAATTCTGTACGTTCATGTATTATTATTATTATTATTATCGATTGTACTAGCGGCGGATTATTCCTGCATATACATATTTCTATATCGAGGGGTCGGAACAAAGAGCTAAGCCCTGGGTTCCGAACCTAGGGGTAATTACTCCCGCGGGGGGGGGTAAATCAGCTATTCGGCGGAGGTTATAAGGCTGGTAAGGTTATTGCAAAAACGTATATTTTTGTGCAATTTATTATGATTGATAAAGACTATTTGTATTTGCATGTATTTTTATCTTCGATAACATTTTGAAGGGGGGGGGGGGGGGTAGAATAAGTTTCCCTCATAGGTGAGGGGGGGGGGATAACAAGACTAAAAGGTTAGAAAACGCTAAGCTAAGCGAAACAGGCGGGAAAGTACCGACATGGGGAGCCACGCGAAACCGCGAACATGCTAGAGTCATGTTGAGGCGGCACCTCCATTACATTTAAGGGATAAAGTTCCGAAAAGCCCGTACCCCCGATTAATTTGGAATTTCGTGTACCCATGTATTTTGACTCGCTGATCACGAATATGATAGTGAAAATATCCGCAAATTTGACTTTCAAGGTCAAAACTCACAAAAACTGATTTTTTAAAAAGTTTTTCTATTTTATTATAATAAATGTTGATCTTAGAGAAAAATGTTTCCTACAAAAGTTGTAGCCTATAAAAAAATTGATTTTTTATATTCTATACAGGTTTTCTCTAAAACCATTATGTTATGAGAAAAATGGGATAATGCTCTAATAAGTATATTTTGCTAAAGTCCATTGGTTTCGATATTATCTACTTACGCACTTTATCGCGGGAAGGTTGGAGTTTGATCTTTAACACTATACGTATACCTAAACAACACACAACACACACCCAAACAACACAACGCGCATACTCAAACAGAATCTAGGAAAAGTCGACCTGAAAAATTCAAGCCACGGAAAATTCTCCCCTCGATAATTTGTTCCTCGGAAAATTCAACCCACGGAAAATTCGGCCCCCAAACCCAAACAAACCAACACAACCAAACCCAAACGAACCAAAGAAACCCACTTAGGGTAGTAGTCTCGCTACAGTCACGTTGAAAAGTTTATTCTCCGCTCAATCGGTGAAAGCTTCGAAATATTGCGAAATATCCTCATAATGTAGGTTGTACATCTTATCGGGATGTAAAAACTTATAATGTAATGATGAAAACGCCGAATATAATGTTTACCCAACTCTCACTTTTGTATCAGACTATCCATTCTGGCTACTAATACGTAGATACTCTGCGTATACGGATATGCACACACTACTGCAATCTACTTCTAGTCTGCTCCATTCCCTTCGTGAAGTTAGCGTCGCTAGACATTGCTTAATTTAAATCGCTATATCTCTGAAATTAGACGCTCAAAACTCATAATTTTTTTTTACCCACTTCGTCATATGTTCCTCTGTAATTGAGAATCTTTTTGTTCAAATCTGTAGAAAAGTTT
This sequence comes from Ophion ventricosus, assembly GCA_963932345.1. Classification (NCBI taxonomy): domain Eukaryota; kingdom Metazoa; phylum Arthropoda; class Insecta; order Hymenoptera; family Ichneumonidae; genus Ophion; species Ophion ventricosus. The sequence continues at coordinate 33,970,431 of OZ010711.1, read as the reverse complement.
TGAAGTTATTGCGTGAAATGTAAAATTTTCCACTGCTCCTCATAAGAACACGTGTAAAACCGTGAAAACTTTGATTGCCAATATCTCGAAAACGGAACGGTGAATCTTTTTTAAATTGTGCGAGTAATCATTTAATAGTGTCCAGAATGGGGCGTCAAAATAAAAAAAAAACATCTATCGAAAAACGCCTTGGCGAGACTACTACCTTAATCAAATCTTCACAAATAAAACTTCATCAATGTATCCGGGTGAATTACGTCTACTTATTTATTCGGATATACGTTTAAAAACTATGTTTAGTGTCTCTTGGTGGGTGTTTCGCCCCCGTAAGCCCCCGGGGGCGGCTCCGCCCTCTGCACCGTCGCAAGGGACTCTTCTCCTTGGCGCCGCCGGGGGGTTACTCGATTGTCACAAATTCCACTGATACTTATCATTATATCACAGAAATTTGCACTAAACTACGTGACTGTTTACATTTCACGGTCCTCTTAGAGCCGGCATGTTCTTTTTAGACTCCGCCCATCTGACAGATCCCAATTAAATCAGAAATACGCTCGTCCATGTGTCTCTCTCAGGCGCCATTTTGTTACGGCTGCTGAAGTAACGATACCGATCAACGGTTGTCCTTACCGATGTTGCCAACCTTGTCAGGGTTATCGCGGAGTTCCATGATAAGATCTATAAAATCGTGCCTAACGATCCCATGCTTTTTCCGATGCTCCATGGTGTCGCTCATTGTTTTCGTAAAGAAGCGCGTAGTTTTCGAGTCAGATAAGAAGCGTCCGACGATCGAGAAGAGGAAAGGTGCTGATTCGCGAAGCCTTAGTCTGATAAAGTTCTTCCAGCTCGGGCTGAATATTTTTCTGCCCATATCACGAAACTCGCTCTTTTCGTCGGCGAGGGCGTTCATCCGAATACCAAAGGCGCAAGTGCCGATAACGTCGGTCGTGAATTTTGCAGTCAACTCGCGACACTCTATGACCTCGTTCGTCACAGACATTTCGTCCAAATACTTGTCCAATTGTTCGCCGCACTCGAGCAGCAGGTAAAACATTTCCTTCAATTTGCCCGAAGTGAACGCGGGTGACAATCTTTTACGAAGGAGCCGCCATCTCGCAGGCTCCAGATTAACGAGGTGCTGCGTCAGTGGTTCCACCTTCTCGTATATGCGCAAGCCACGATCGGCAAAAGTCGCGAAATCCCGGATGAGAACGTCCTCGATGAGATCGAGATCGGTCAACATGAGGACCGGTTCGCGTCTCAGGAACAAACCGATCGCGGGCTGGTCACGATAATCGTTGTAGATCGCTTGCATTACGACGCCCAAAGAACTTTTTCCCATAAGCATATCCTTCAAGTTACCGACCAACGGTAAGGGCTTGGGACCCACGATTTTGCGGCACTTCCAATAATTGAAGGTCCAAGTAGACCAACAATAAAATGCGAAAAGTAACGCAGATACGACGAAAATTATCTCTATCCATTCCATGATCAAACAAGATTCACTTTCGATCTTTATTTCGTGAACACCGATGAACGAACGAGAGAACTCGAAAGAATTTGAGCAACAGTCACTGGTATAGGAAAATGGACGATATGAAGACACATAGCAGGTGTACGTGTGGCCAATTCCGTAGCGAGACTGCTGTTTCTCTTCGCTGTGTCTTTAATTTAAGTGCTCCTGAGCAAATTACAAAGGGATCGCAAAGAAGGTACTCATTTCTGCTGGATCATCTTCTTATCGAAACGGCCTCAATATCGGTATCTCGTTTTGCGTCTGGAATACGCGAAACATCGTGACACGACATATCTTTTGTGCAAACCGCTATCATTGTTCTATTCAAATATTATCGCTCTCGTTATCGGGGTACCCCGTTGCGCTTATCAGGCAAGCAAACGATTGCAAAAGATTAAGATCTCTCGAATGAGTATTGACCTTTGCTTCAACGGATTTAAATACACCCCAACGAACAAGCGTTCCGAGATATCTGTATTTGTGAGGTTGTAGTCGAGGAGCGCAGCTTCTTTTTTCCTTACAATTCTATTGATAACACTTATGTTCGTGATAAAAAGTCAGTTTGCCAAAGTTTATATTTGCAGTTGTAATATATCTTGACGTTCATACAATTTGATGTCAGCCGTGTTTCGCTTTTGAATTTGATGACTGCGAAGATCACAGAGGGCCTGCCAAACGTACGTATGCGTCTATTTGACTCTAGTGATTTTCAGGTGGATACCATTGGTGGGCGCCAAAAGAATGTTCCGCGGGTCGATGACGTAAGGTATCTGCGTTTTGTCACAGACTTCGACTCTGTGATGCTGAAGGATCTTGATCAGTCCTACCTTGGATTGATAATTGGCGAAACGGGCACCTAAAGAAAGTACATGTACATGCAAAATGATGACTTTCCTTAAAGGAGGTTCCGTCGCGCACGGTCTTACATACAGGTCTGGTAACTCGATGAAATTTCGATGGTGGGGGTGACTTGATTTTTGAAGCCGAATTTTTGGTGTCGCTAGTATCGAGGGGTGTTGCTTTGATAGTGAACACATAACCTGCGTATTGTATGATTCTACGTATATGTTTATACCACGTGGTGCGGTCGGTCGAGTTCTATAAAAAATATCAACAATCGTTTCCGTGCGCTTATATTAAATGTGATGCCGAAGTGATGCGTTGTACCAAAGTGCAATACTGGCTACAAAAGCCTGAAAGCCAAACGGTCAGTATTCAAAGTGCCAACGAATAGTGAACGGTTCGAAAAGTGGAAAGTCGCGGTTTCCGTCCAGAAATTAACGCCGCCGCATTGTGTCTGTGAGAAGCATTTTGAAGAACGATATATTCTCCGCAAGTACGTCAAACATGACGCGAATGGGAATGCTATTGCAGAGGTAAGTTTCAGTTTTCGTAATTTATACGGTGGAGTTAAATATATTATCGTTATTATATAGGTTAGGCGATAACAAGAATGCGTGGCTATTGTTCACTCTGTCGCACACAACACCCCTCGATTGCAGCGACTCCAACGTCCAGTTTCGGCAAAGGAACTATGTGCATTAACGGGGGTTCCAGAGCTGTATGTATTCATAGTCAGGTCTCAAGTCGACTCTTGAGACTATCTTCACGAAGACGATCTTATTGCTCAAGAATCTTCTGAAGATCGCATACATTTTATAGTCCTTAAATAAGATGGTTTTTATAAAGACGAGTCTGCCCAAGATTGTCTTATTATCTTCAAGACGGTCTTGATACAGCACTGGCATTCGGGTGTTTCCGGATGATTTTTGGAAACCCGCATTATACCCACCAATCAGAGCTCCGTATGCGGGGTCACCATTTGGAAAATCGGAAGCGTCGCTTGAATTCGTTCTCAGGATAGAAATCTAATGGATTCTGAGCATCGCGAATATATCGTTTTGGTGCTCGTGGAACCCGCTCATCCTTTTGGTCAGAGGATTCATCTATATCCATTTTATCCATGTCGTAAAGATTCAGCAAATCCTCAAAGTGCGACATTGCAATACAAGATCGATTTTGTCTGAGTTTAATGTATGCTTGCTCCTACTCCTCCAATATTTAACTGTGCTCACTGAACTATAAGTATACTAAAACGTATACTCTGTATTTAGCGGCAGCATCGTCAGCGGGCTACTGTCTCACTCACACTATGTAGGAGGTTATCCTTTTTTAACTGTGCAATTCTATTGATCAGTAGTCAAACACGTAATATATTTATCAATGACTGTGTTCCAAAATTGTGTGTTGTCCCTAACGTCACTTTGAACATCTTAAGATGGGTTGCATCTCGTCTTCATGAAGTCCATCTTATTTTTAATCGCCTTTTTGATATGAGACTGTCTCAATTGACTATGAAACTTTGCAATTGCAGATATAAGATTTCAGACTTAAGATATTTCTTATTCTAGATAAGACGGAACCATGAAACTAGTCAAGTGGTGTCTTGAACAAGGTCATCTTCGCTAAGGCGGCCTTGTGTATTACATCTTGAGATCATCTTATTCGACGTTTATGAATCTAGGTGGCTCCTCAAGACCGTGCTAAAAACGATCTTGAAAATAAGACCCGACTATGAATACCGCCCTAAGACCGTGCTTTGGAGCGTTTGATTTAGGTTGAATATTGAATCGAGCTCTCGATTATGGACGGTGAGTCAAAAATATCGCGTTATACCGATGCAATTTCTCGGTCCATCCCCAAAGGCCAGCCAGCTCATGGGATGTCTGGCGCTAATCGCTTCTTCCGTAAATCTCTCGGGATCGAAAACTTCCGGCTTCGGGAAAATTTTCGGATCTCGATGGATCGCGAATACTGGCACGAGTACCCGGGTTCCTTCGGGTATCGTTAATTTCGTACCGGCGAATGTATATTCAGCCCCTGATTTTCTCATGAGTGTTGTTCCCACTGGATATTTTCTGAGGGTCTCTGAAATAAATCCGCGAACATGATGCAATTCGATGGTGAGAGGAGTTGCCGCGAGATGGCGTTAGATGTCGACAGAGGGACAGACGGAGCTTGAATACCTTTGAACACCATGTCGAGATACTTCATGGATTTAATAATCCCGTAGGTAAGTTGTCCCTTGTTTCTCGCCAACTCGAAGTTTATTTCCTTTCTCAGTTTGTCCTGGATGGATTGGTGTTGGGCGAGCTCGTAGAGGGCGTGGCTCATCGTTGTCGACGAAGTTTCGAAACCACCGAGGAAGAATACAAACAGCTGGGATGTTAGCAGTGTCTCCGTCAATTCTGTACATACGCGTATTATTATGATCAATTGTACTCGCACCAGATTGTTTCTGCATATACATATTTTTGTATCGACGGGTTGGAACAAAGACGTAAGCGAAACAGGAGTGAAGCTATCAGTAGTGGGGGCCACATGAGATCCCGACGGAGTCCGTCATGCCAGATATCTGAACGCAACTCTTCTTACGACGTTTTCGAGCGCCACCTATGATCACATGTTCCTGTTTGCTGATACGTGGCGTCAGATGCGCCACAGTACGTGAAGCTCCAAAAAAATTAAATAACATATAAAATATCAAGGTGCATTGTCAGGCATGTGGAATAACAAAAGTAGCTAACAATTAGAACTTACTTCCGGTATCTTTGTCACCCTGCAACGTCAAAAAATGGTTCGGACGTCAGTGCGTGTCCATCTTGATATGGCATTTGTTATTACCGATCTTCCACCCACGGTCTTACATACAGTTCAGGAAACTCGATGAAATGTCGGTGGCCGGGGTAACTCGACTATTGAAGCCGAATTTTTGGTATCTCTAAAATTGAGGGGTTTTGTTTTGATAGTCAACACATAATCTGTGTATTGTATGATTCCACGTATATTGTTACCACGTAGTGCAGTCAGTCGAGTTCTATAAAAAATATAATCAACAATCGTTTCCGTGCGCTTAAATTAAATGTGATGCTGAAGTCCTGCGTTGTACCAAAGTGCAATACGGGCTACAAAAACCTGAACGTTAAACGGTAGTATTCAAAGTGACAACGAAAAGTGAACGGTCCGAAAAGTGGAAAGCTGCGGTTCCCATCGAGGAATTGACGTCTTCGCATTATGTTTGTGAGAAGCATTTTGAAGAACGATACATTCTCGGAAGAACGTCAAACATGACGCGAATGGGAATGTTATTGCAGAGGTAAGTTTCAGTTTTCGTAATTTATATAGTGGAGTTAAATATATCATCGTTATGATAGATGTTAGGCCATAACACGAATGCGTGGCTATTGTTGTCTCTGTCGCACCCCTCGATTGCAGCGACTTTAGCGTCGAGCTTCAGCAAAGGACCCATGTGAACTAACGGAGTTTCCAGACCTGTATGTAAGACCGTGCTTTCCACCTAATTTGTTTAGCATGGTATGCTCGTTTAGTTGAAATCAGGGGGCTAGCACGGCCTATCCCCTACTGTGTATAAAAATGCTACGCTTTTTGACCGCTTATTTTAGTTCCACTTGTGGCGCTAGTAGTTACCTTGCAATATTCCTATTGCGCGGGCGCGAGGCCCGCACGACGTACAAAACCACCATTTTGACTTTTGGAGGTTAAACCGCGGTGCGGAATTGATGAAATAGTTCGTAACCGTGCACTAATGCCATGTATTGTGCCCGGTTCTACCTCAGGGACCCGCAAAATATTGAAAAGGTGCATTTTTTCAACGTACCAGCCGATACTGGCATTCAAAGACTATGGAAAGAGGCTATAAATAATGACAATTTGAAAGCTGGACGGGTATACAAACATAAGTATGTACACAACCATGGAGTATGGACAATATAATTATTTATCGCCAAATAATCGGTTCTTGAAAATATTATTAGTGAATAAGTTTTCAAACGTGTTTCAGTTCTCGTTAGATGAGCATATGATGAAAGCTGGAGCTCTATTTTTAAATTGAGTAATGACCTTTGGAGAAATTTATAATTTGGTACCAAATAGTTTCGTTATCATATTTATCTTCAGGATTGTTTGTTGTCACGATCATTAGTCAATCGACTAATAGTCAATCGAGAATTAATTAATAATAGATAAATTAATAAAACAATAATGGTAGCATAATAAATGGTGTGTATATATATTTATACCATATAACACCATCAATGTATATGATGGTGTTATATGGGTATTGCTCGATTATATGTGTGCGTGTCTATATATACATAGCTCTTGCGCGCGCATCAGCTTTGTAAAGGTACAACTAGCGCTACAAGTGGCAGAGTAGGACACTAAAAAAAGCGGTCATTTTGCATAGCAAAAATATCAATCCATGCCAGCCCCCTGATTGGAATACCTTTCGCCATTTTGAATCAGAGATACGCACGCGCAAACTTCTTTTAGGTGCCATCTTGCGACTTCTGGTAAAGTAACGATACCGATCTACCACTATGCTTACCGATGTCGCCGACCTTGTCAGGGTGATCACGGACTTCCATGATAAGATCTATAAAATCGTGTCTCACGATCCCATGCTTTTTTCGATGCTCCATCGTCTCACTCATTATTTTCGTGAAGAAGAGCGTAATCTGCGAGTCGAAGAAGAAACGTCCGATGATCGAGTAAAGGGAAGGTGCGAACTCGCGAAGCCTCCTTCTGACAAAGTTCCTCCAGTCCGAAGTGAATACTTTTTTGCCCATATTACGAAATTCGCTTGTCTCGTCCGCGAGGGCGTTCATGCGAATACCAAAGGCGCAAGTTCCGATAACGTCGGTCGAAAATTTAGCGGTCAACTCACGACACTCGACTACCTCGTTCGTCACGGACAATTCGTCCAAATGCTTGTCCAATTGTTCGCCGCACTCGAGCAATAAGTAGAACATTTCTTTCAATTTGCCGGAAGTGAACGCGGGCGACAATCTTTTACGGAGTGGCCGCCATCTCGCGGGCTCCAGATTAACCAGATGCTGTGACAGTGGCTCCACCTTTTCGAAAGTGTGCAAACCACGATCGGTAAAGATCGCGAAATCACGGATGAGAACGTCCTCGATGAGATCAAGATCGGCCAACAGGAGGACCGGTTGACGCCTCAGGAACAAACCGATCATGGGCTGGTTGCGATACTCGTTATAGATCCTTTGCATCAGGACGCCCAATGAACTTTTTCCCATAAGCACATCCTTTATGTTACCGATCAACGGTAAGGGCGTGGGACCCGCGACTTTGCGGGACTTCCAAAAGCTGAAGGTCCAAATGGACCAGCAATAAAATCCCAAAAGAAACGTAGATACGACGATGATTACCTCTATCCATTCCATGATAAAACAAGATTGAGTCTTGATTTTTATTTCGCGAATAACGATCAATCAACGGGAGAGCAAAAATGACCGATATGGGGAAAATGGATGATATGGAGACACGGGGCAAGTGTACGTGCCCAGCTCCGAATCAAGACTGTTATTTTACTCCGTTGTGTCTTTAATTTAATTGCTCCTCTGCGAATTTCGATTGCATCGCGAAAAAAACGTACTAATTAGTGCTGGATTTTTATTGAACACCGCCACAATCTTTCGTTTTCGACATTATCGCTCCGGTCATCGGGATACCATGTCTCACTTACAAGGAAAAGCAACGCTTGCGACAATTCATTATCTTTCGAGATAGGATTTATTTTTTCATTGACAGATTTAAAGACGCCAAGGAACAAGGGTTCGGAGATATCTATATTCGTGTGATTATGATCGCAGAGTACTGCTTCTTTATTCCTTACAATTTTATTGATAACAATTATCTTCATGACCAAAAGTCAGTTCGCCAATGTGTATCTTTGCAGTTGTTGTATATCTTGACGTTGATGCAATTTGATAACAGACGTGTTCCTCTTTTGAATTTGATGACTTCGAAGATCACACCGGGCGTGTCAAACGTACCCACACGTCTATTTGACCCTCGTGATCTTCAGGTGGATACCATTGATGGGCGCCAAAAGAAAGTTCCGCGGGTCGATGACGTAAGGGATCTGCGTTTTGGCACAGACATCGACTCTGTGATGCTGAAGAATCTTAATCAGTCCAACCTTGGATTGATAATTGCCGAAACGGGCACCTGGAAAAGTATATGTACATGCAAAACGATGACTTTCGTTAAGGTGGTGGTCTCGCCAAGGTCTTTTTCTATACATTTTTTTTAATTTTGCGGACTCATTCACGTCACTATTAAATGATTAACTGCAAAATTTCAAAGGGATTCACCGTTCCGTTTTCGAGATATTAGCAATCAAACATTTCATGATTTTACACGTGATCTTATGGGCAGCAGTGGAAAATTTCACATTTCACGCAATAACTTTGAAGCTTTTCTACAGATAAAAAAATCTCAATTACAGAGGAACATATGACGAAGTGGGTAAAAAAAAATCATGAATTTTGACCGTATAGTTTCAGAGATATAGCGATTTAAATTAACCAATGTCTAGCGACGCTAGCGCCACGACGTGACTGGAGCAGACTAGAACTATCTACGTATTAGTAGCCGGAATGGATAGTCTGATACAAAAGTGAGGATTAGGTAAACATTACATTCGGCGTTTATCATTACTTTATAAATTTTTACATTCCGTTGAGATGTACAACCTACATTATAAGGATATTTCGCAATATTGCGAAGCTTTCATCGATTGTGCGGAGAATGCCCTTTTCAACGTGACTATGGCGAGTCTACTACCTTAAAGAAGGTTGTGTTTCCTTTGGAGCGTTTAATTTAGATTGTATATTGTCGATGAGTCAAAAAGATCGCGTTATACCAATGCAATTCCTCGGACCATCCCCGAAGGGGAGCCAGCTCATGCGATGCCTGGTGCTGATCGCTTCTTCCGTAAATCTCTCGGGATCGAATACTTCCGGTTTCGGGAAAATCTTCGGATCCCGATGGATCGCGAATACCGGCACGAGTATCCGCGTTCCTTCGGGTATCGTTAATTTCGTACCGGCGAATGTATATTTACCCCCTGATTTTCTCAAGAGTGTGATTGCCGGTGAATATATTCTAAGAGTCTCTGAAATAAATTCGCAAAAATGATGCCTTACTTATCGCGGCGCATCGTGGGCGAGAGGGATCGCCGTGAGATGGCGCTAGGCGTCCACGGGAGGAAAGCCGGAGCCTGTTTACCTTTGAAAACCATGTCGAGATACTTCATAGATTTGATGATCTCGTAGGATATTTGTCCGTTATTTTTCGCCAACTCGACGTTTATTTCCTTTCTCAGTTTGTCCTGAATATTTTGGTTCCGAGCGAGCTCGTAGAGGGCGTTGCTCATCGTTGACGACGAAGTCTCGAAACCAGCGAGGAAGAATGCAAACAGCTGGGATGTTAGCAGTGTGTCCGTCAATTCTGTATGTACATGTATGTATTATAAGCGATTGTACTTGCGGCGGATTATACCTGCATATGCATTATATAGAAAAATTGGAACAAAGAGCTTAGCGAAACAGGAGGCAAGGTATCGGCAGTGGGGACCACGCGAAACCGCGACGGAAGTGCGTCATGCCAGCCATGTTGAGGTAGAGCCTTCGTGACATTTGTGAGTACCACCCACGGTCTTACATACAGTTCTGGAAACTTGATGAAATCTCGGTGGTAGTGCTCGACTATCGAAGCCAAATTTTTGGTGTCGCTAGTCTCGAGGGATGTTGTTTTGATAGTGAACACATAACCTGCGCATTGTATGATTCCGTGTATATTGTTACCGCGTAGTGCAGTCAGTCGAGTTCTATAAAAAATATAATCAACAATTGTTTCCGTGCGCTTATATTAAATGTGATTCCAAAGTCCTGCGTTGTACCAAAGTGCAATACGGGCTATAAAAGCCTGAAAGTCAAACGGTCAGTATTCAAAGTGCCAACGAATAGTGAACGGTTCGAAAAGTGGAAAAGCTGCGGTCCCCGTCGATAAATTAACGTCTTCGCATTGTGTTTGTGAGAAGCATTTTGAAGAATGATACACTCTCCGTAAGTACGTCAAACATGACGCAAATGGAAATGTTATTGCAAAGGTAAGTTTCAGTTTTTGTAATTTATACAGTGGAGTTAAATATATTATGGTTGTTATATAGGTTAGGCTATAACGCGAATAGGTGGCTATTGTTGTCTCTGTCATACACAACACCCCTCGATTGCAGCGACTCCAGCGTCGAGCTTCGTCAGAGGAATCATGTGAACTAACGGAGTTTCCAGACTTGTATGTAAGAAGGTGCTCTATGCTTTTCAGAACACGAATCGTTCGAGTTGACATTATAAGGGCGCGTTCGACTTGGGCGCTTACACGCTTTCAGCTCAGTGGACGTGCGTGATGCTCCCAAACGCTGAAAGCATGTAAGCAACGAAGGCGAACGTACCCTTTGTCGTGACTGCTAAAAATAACGACACAAATCGACAATTGTGCATACCGATGTCGCCGACCTTATCAGGATGATCGCGGAGCTCCATGATAAGATCTATAAAATCGTGCCTAACGATCGCATGCTTTTTTCGATGCTCCATCGTTTCGCTCATTATTTTCGTGAAAAAGCGCGTTATATTCGAGTCGTAGAAGAAGCGTCCGATGATCGAGTAGAGAAAAGGCGTTGATTCGCGAAGCTTCAGTCTTACAAAGTTCTTCCAATTAGTGCTGAACATCTTTCTGCCCATAGTAAGAAACTCGCTCTCCTCGTCGGCGAGGGCGTTGATGCGAATACCAAACGCGCAACTGCCGATAACGTCGATCGTGAACTTTGCGCTCAACTCGCGACACTCGACGACCTCGTTCGTCACGGACAATTCGTCCAAATACTTGTCCAATTGTTCGCCGCACTCGAGCAATAGGTGGAACATTTCTTTCAATTTGCTGGAACTGAACGCGGGCGACAATTTTTTACGGAGTGGCCGCCATCTCGCGGGCTCAAGATTAACCAGATGCTGTGACAGTGGCTCCACCTTTTCGAAAGTGTGCAAACCACGATCGGTAAAGATCGCGAAATCCCGGATGAGAACGTCCTCGATGAGATCGAGATCGGTCAACACGAGGACCGGTTGACGCCTCAGAAACAAACCGATCGCGGGCTGGTCGCGATACTCGTTGTAGATCGTTTGTATCAGGTCGCCCATCGAACTTTTTCCCATAAGCACATCCTTCAAATTACCGACCAACGGTAAGGGCTTGGGACCCGCGACTTTGCGGCACTTCCAAAAGCTGAAAGTCCAAGTTGACCAGCAATAAATGCCCAAAAGAAACGTTGATACGATGATAATTATTTGTATCCATTCCATGATCAACCAAGATTCACTCTTGGTCTTTATTTCGCGAATAACGATCAATCAACGGGAGAACCCGATGGAATTTGAGCACCAATTACCGGTGTGGGGAAAATGAACGATAGGGAGACACGGGGCAGGTGTACGTGCCCAGTTCCGACACGAGACTGCTGTTTAACTTCGTTGTGTCTTTAATTTGACTGCTCCTAAGCTAATTTCGAATGCTTCGCAAAAATCGCACCAATTGGATCATGTTCTTATCGAAGTAGCCTCAGTAGCGGTATCTCTTTTTGCGACTGGAATATATAGAACATCGTATCACGACATATCTTTTGTGCATACCGCTACAGTGAACTCTCTCTAACTCAACGCTCTTGGGACTGAATTTCCGTTAGGGTTTGCTCCCGGGAATTCCCGGTACTGGTTTTTCCCGGGAATTCCCGGAATCCTAATCCTTCATCTAGTACCGGTACTGACAACGCAATTCCCGAGACTTTTCGTATTTTCGGGACTTTACAATTTTTATAACGATTATTTTCAAATATTCGCGCCATTTTGGCTTTCGTTCATGGTGGATACGAACATGCACGAATGTGCACCGATCGCCCTGTTCGGCTGTATTAGGCTCGAGTCGAGTCGCCATCCATCGGTGTCGTCGCTCGGCGACGGTTCACTCATTCATTCGACTACTTTTTAACTCACTAACCGTGCCTTTTGCGGTTATTTAGCATCATATTGGCGATTATAATTTGTATATTCGATTACAGAAAAGTAATTCGATGGAAGTTATACTACTCAAAAGTAAGTAATGAATGATAATTTTATAATGTATTTATCCCTTTTTATTGATAAGTGCGTACGTAGCGAGCGAGCATACAATGTAAACAATCTCATTATCGACGCTTGAAAGGTAAAAGGGGATAAGCGACATTTTGAAAACTTTTCAGGAGAGCCGAAAACCAAACTAAAAAGTAAAATAAAATGTTCACTGGTCTCCAAAACATCATATGGCTAAACGACATAAAGGTCATCGTATAGATATGAAACCTAGCTCATTCGACGCGGAAAAATCCGGCGATTCTAACAATGTATTTAACAAAAAAATTACCCAAAAATGGCGCTTATCCCCTTTTGCCTTTCAAGCGTCGATATGTCTAAGAAGAATGTTCCTTAGCATTTTCTTCATTTGTATTATAGCTGTTGTAATGTAAATTGTACGAAATAAAGTAAGCTACCTACTTTTGTTCTATGAATAATTTTGAGTGTGCCAGTATTAAAAGTTTAATATTCTTTTATTTAAGTAACACGTTTTTAGTTTAATGTTACCTTGTCTAGTTGGCGATGGCATTTGTCGTAAATATAATCAATTATACTTAATTGAAAACAACTACTCGTGCTTGCTAACTTTCTCCCTAACGCAGGTAGCTAAACTTACCCACATATCTAAATAGGTCACGGAAGGTAGTGCGATTACTGCGTACTGCGTCCGTACAAAAGTATTTAGGTACCGAAGTCATTTAAAAATTAAGATGTTTTCTAATAGAATGATTTAGGTAATTCGGATTTAGATCACAATTATCTATGTACCTATTAGTAAGTAAATTATCTATTCTTCGTCGAACCATCAAATGGAAATTATTAGCATAAGTAAAATTTCCATGGGAACCTAATTTAGCTAATAATTTTGTCGTATCCATATTTCGATGAAAAATAGACAATTGTGATCTCCATTTGAATTAAGGCGGTCCTCTAGTTTCTCGAATGTTTTTTTACGGCTTTTTCAATAATCTTTTACGGGCAAAGCATCGAAATAATCAATCTCATTGTTTTTGCATAATCTTTATTAACATTTAAATAAGCTTTACAAATTTTTTGAAGTCAAAATATATAATAGAATAAAAATTATCGTGGCCGACAGGAAGACATCAAGTAAAAGAGGTGCTTGACGGTGACCAAGATTGCGGCTGTTCTGCTTATCTGAAATCAAAAAACCAAACGGCATTTTAATCTTCATATTTAAGACTAGCGATTGAACTAGAGTGAATTCTAAATTACAAAAGCTGACTTTTTTATACACTTTTGAAAATTACATTCTATTTTTTACTCATTTTTTCTTAAGTTTTTCGCTCGTACAAAAAAAACTATCGAAGCAATCATGATAATCCTAGTTCAATCGCTGGCTTATAACATATTAAAGATGCTGTATAAATTTGAACAAGATCGGTGCAGTAGTTTCTGAAATATCGTGGTCACCGTTTCGAAAAATGGTGTTTCGAGCAAAACGCGTTTGAAAGTTCGCGCATGTGATTTATACTAAAAATTTCATCTCACCGTCAATCTGCTATGCCTGGACCATACAATAGGCCTTCCTCTTCTTCTTGGAAGTCACGCAGAGCTGCTCCGTCTTTCCTTTTCGCGATTCGGGCCGGTTTTACAACATCACTCGTGCGCCTTTCTGAACGGTCGATCCGAGAGCTATCACGCTGTTGAACATATCCTTTAGCTTGTGGGCCGATTTTCACTCCCATGGATTCCAAGGTCTTCAGGATAGATTTGAATCCTTCGTTGAAGATTATGACAGCGAGAAACGTGGCGATTTCAACCACTTTTGGCCCAGAATGGAGGTGCTTCGGAGCAAAAGTCCAGATTAACGAATTGAGCGACTCGTTATTATTTTGAGTTTCCGCTCCCAGAGGCATCTGCTTAACAATTCTTCTTTGGATAAATTCTCATAAATTGGCTTTATAACTTTTTGAACTGCTTCAGAAAGAGGCAGCGCGGCCCGGCGCGCGCTCCGTATACTTGCTCCGTTCCAGGGCCGTAACTTGTGAACCACTTCGAATATCGAAAAATCCTTTGGCACACATTTTCTACACATGTTGTAGATGTGATTTATGAAGAAAAAAAAAATCGATTTTTTCGACCCGAGAAACTAGAGGACCGCCTTAAGTAATTCTATTTAAAAAAATATACTTTATTTTTAAATGGCTTCGGTATTGCGTTTGTATGGACGCGGTGCCTTCCGTAGGCGCCCCTTAACAATGATTTATTCGTTTGCTTTCACACATTCAAAATAGTTTTATTTTCTCCCAGCTATGGATTTTGAGGGAGTTCCATTTTAAAGTGAGAACACTTTATCGGTCTGGTATCAATTTGTGAAATCTGGCACCGTAATTATCATTTCTTAAAAATGTGTATGTTATCTTTAACATTTACAGAAGATTAATAAGTAGTATGTTTAAAATTGTTTCTTTTTTAAATTTATAGTAGCTTAAGATTAATACTTCAGTTGAAACTTTTTATAACACTTTAAAAGATGTTACATTTAGATGTGCAACTGAGACTAATTTATAACTATTGATTGATTATTAAGATAACTATGATTTAGTATGTTCACTAAATAAATAAAAGATTTAATATTTGTGTTAATGATTCAAATTTTGATTAAAACAAGTACAAATTAGCCAGTGATTTTCATTTATTTAAATAACCATTCAACGCTTGTATTGGGTACCGAATTTATTGATTTTTTCGGTTTTCCCGGTACTGGTTTAAGACTTGGTACCGGGAATTTTGTAGTTCTTCTCAGTTCCGGTACTGCAAACCCCATAGACTTATAAGATAGACTGACCTCCTCATCCCCACCACGAATATCATGCGACAGAGACAGAAGTATTCCCGACATATTTCTGTCCATCATATGTTGGCTTCAAGCGGCTCATAAGAGCGTTCCGTCTATCTTATAAGTCTATGGCAAACCCTAATTTCCGTGTTACTAGGGAGAGTGACCTGTTAGAAAGTGTCCCCCACCGCGAGCTACCGAGCGATGTAATGCGGCGCGATATAGCTAGTTTAGGATAAATGTTCAAATGTCACATGTTATTTTTACTATGCCTTTTCAGATTAGAATACTTTATTATTGCTTGAGGGTCAATAATTTTTGGACGAAATCATATTGAAAGAAAATGTTTTATTTTAACATTTTATGTTTTTTTATAATATAATAAACTCTTTTTGCTTTTCTTTTTTCGTTCAAGTTCTTTATGACTTTTGGAATTGCGAAGTGGAAAGTTTAATGCCGAAATTGAGGTTATGATTGCACCGCTTGCGCCTTTCTGTAAACAAAGGAAAGTGGGGGTAACGCTTCTCCGCTCGTTGTGTTACCACCAGAGGGAATTGAGGAGAAATGGTCTACTACAGTGCGTTGAGTTAGAGAGAGTTTACTGTGCTGTCGTTCGTTTCCGAAGTTATCGCTCCGGCCATCGGTGTACCTTGTTTCACTTATCAGAAAAATCAACGTTCGCGAAAGTTTGAGATCTCTCAAGTCAACTTACAATGGTTGCCGGCAGGCTAACAGCGAAGGGTTTATCTTGCGACAAACTCCACTGGAGTCAATCGACATTCTCATCGCATCTCTGATGGAACTATCCGGCAATACCATTGCGGGCTGAAAAGATGGTGGCGCTTCTGTGCAACTATCGGTGTCAATCCATTAAAAGGCACGCCAATGGATGTTTCTCACAAGAGATTACAAAAACAACGCATCCTATGGTTCGCTTAATTATCGTCGATCAGCGCTTTCGCTCATTCTCGGATCGAATTTGGGGGAAGATGAAAGGGTAACACGGTTTTTTTAAAGGAGTCTCAAAGTTGAGACTCTCGACACCACGTTACGATTATACGTAGGACCCGAAAATCGTGTTACGTTTATTTTCAGGCTGGGGATCAAACGAAGAAATTTCGTTGGAGCGACTTTCTTAATTAGCGTTACTGACGGGTCATCGTTTGCAAACTTTTTTGTTGATTGATATTCGTAATATTCGTAGGGCTGACGAAAAGTCTTACGAGATTAAAATTCCGAACAGGATGAAATCTTCGGCTCCAAAGAAGAAGCAACCGGTATTGCGCTTATCTTTTTTTTTACGGAAAACAAATCTCTGTGTCTAGCGCCGGCTCTCGAAGCCTACTTAGATAGGGAAAAGATTTACGCAACGGGATTTTCACTCTTTATTTCTTTCAAGAAGCCGCATAAACCAGTTACATCGCAAACGTTATCCCGTTGAATTAAAAACATACTGTCACAAAGCGGCGTAGATGTAAACGTTTTTACCGCGTACCGTACGCGTCACGCCGCCACGGCAGCAGCCAAACGAGCTGGTGTTGGCATAGATTTGATTAAAAAACGGCGGGTTGGACACAACAGTCCGGAAACTTTGGCCGATTCTATGACCGAGAGGTTTTGTCGGACGAAGTCCAATTCACTGAAGGCGTACTCGTTACTAGGGATTGAAGTGTTTGGTTTTGTCATCTTTATTTTTGAAATGCGGGATATAATTTTACCCTTACATTTTTGTATTTTTCTTGTTTCATCTGTTATATTGATTTCAAGACGACAATAATTAATACAACAATTTCTTTTCTTATCAGCCGTAACTTGCATTAAACAGCTACATTTTGATTCCTGAGGGAAGAGGCGCGAAATACAATTAACGATAAAATGAACTTACCAAAGTGAAGTTCTATCGTGATTGTCTGAGCGCCTCTTCCGAAGAGATCAGTCCCTCCTACCCTTTAATCTCGTGAGAGATACCCAAATTTATTTCAGCCACGACTTGTCAGGCAGAACTTTAAAAAATGAGAGTGGCCAACAACATGTGCGCGTCGGGAGCATGGAGACCAAAAAAAAAACAAAAGTTTTGCTTTAAACTTTGTGGAGACACTGGGGAAATCGAGGGGTACTACATTTTGATCTCTTTGGAAGAGGCGCTCATACAATTACGATAGAACTTCACTTAGGTAAGTTCGTTTAATCGTTAATTTTCTAACAGACGAAGTTCACAGAGGGTGTGTCAAACGTACCTACGCATCTATTTGACCCTAGTGATTTTCAGGTGGATACCATTGGTGGGTGCCAAAAGGAAGTTCCGCGGATCGATGACGTAAGGTATCTGCGTTTTTTCACAGACATCGACTCTGTGATGCTGAAGGATCTTAATCAGTCCAACCTTGGATTGATAATTGGCGAAACGGGCACCTGAAAAATTATATGTATATGCACAATGATGACTTGCCGTAAAGGAGGTTTTCCTTTCGAGCGTTTAATTTAGGTTGTATATTGAATGGAGCCATTGATTATCGACGGTGAGTCAAAAAGGTCACGTCATACCGATGCAATTTCTCGGACCGTCCCCGAAGGGCAGCCAGCTCATGGGATGTCTGGCGCTGATCGCTTCTTCTGTGAATCTCTCGGGATCGAATACTTCCGGTTTCGGGAAAATCTTCGGATCCCGATGGATCGCGAATACCGGCACGAGTATCCGCGTTCCTTCGGGTATCGTTAATTTCGTACCGGCGAATGTATATTTAGTCCCTGATTTTCTCATGAGCGTAGTTGCCGGTGGATATTTTCTGAGGGTCTCTAAAATAAATTCGGGAAAATGATGCCTTACTGGGCTCGCTATGAGATGGCTCTGGCCGTCGACGGGACTACATCCGGAGCTTATATACCTTTGAACACCATGTCGAGATACTTCATGGATTTGATAATCTCGTAGGTGAGTTGTCCGTTGTTTCTCCTCAATTCGTCGTTTATCTCGCTTCTCAGTTTGTCCTGAATGGTGCGATTTTGAGCGAGCTCGTAGAGGGCGTGACTCATCGTTGTCGACGAAGTCTCGAAACCGGCGAGGAAAAATACAAACAGCTGAGATGTCAGCAGCGCGTCCGTTAATTCTGCACAACATATTTCACATCAACATTTACCGTGTCAATTACGAACCAAGGCAAGCATGGCTACTACAAGCAAGTACTTGATTATCAGATCGCTGCTCAAAAAGTCCAAACTAATTGGGCGCCATTTCTGTTCTAGTTTGTTACGGCTCAGCCTGCACAGAATTTTTGTAATTCCTTTTCCACGAAATCTACCTACGCAAACATGCACGATAGCGGTACCCTCATCTATCGACAAACATCTTTATTTTGTAAAACTTATCCATGCGACGGTTGAAACGTACCATAGCATCAAAAGGTAAAACGTTACGCGTACATTCCAACGCATAAATATAGTCAACGATAAATATAATTTACGAGCGAGCGTACTTGCAGTCCCGAAA
Source organism: Ophion ventricosus (assembly GCA_963932345.1). Classification (NCBI taxonomy): domain Eukaryota; kingdom Metazoa; phylum Arthropoda; class Insecta; order Hymenoptera; family Ichneumonidae; genus Ophion; species Ophion ventricosus. The sequence continues at coordinate 33,951,571 of OZ010711.1, read as the reverse complement.
GAGAAACTCCATTCATGGAATACTCGAATAGCAAAATGTAGGACCAAAGCGAAGATAATCCCTTAGCCTAAGACCCAAACAGACCTCCGAAGAAACTCACCCGAAACTCCACACAGTCGCAAAACTCTCCCGTCGCAGGATCTACGAGGACACGTGCGCTAAAGCTAATTCTCAGCAATAGAATAGCGACTGCGTTTATTATAGCCGCGAGCAATAATAAATCTTAATTTTCGAAGTTTCGCGATATTTCGAAGCTTTCATTAATTGAGTGGAGAATAAAATTTTCAACGTGACTGCGGCGAGAGTACTCTGACTACTGTGGCGTGAATGTGGGAAACGCCACTAGCTTTATCACATTCTAAAATGTGCCCAGGCTTCAAAATACGTTCTCCTTCACAAAATTGCGTTGTTTAGAATTGGTATCAGCCTAATCACAAATTGCACTAATAGACATTGGACATAATATCACAGAAATGTGCATTAAACTACATGACTGCGTTTCACGGTCCTCTTATGACCGCTGTTTTTTGGCCTCCGCCCTTACGACAGAACCCAATATCTTTCCACAAGTGCTATTTAAATTTCGAGGCTTTCCCCCTTTTTTGAAGTTCGAGCAGAACTTCCTTAAACAATTGTACGCGTATTTTGTTTGTATCGAAATACAAGTTTCCAAGAGTAAACCTTAATAGAATTAATTATGCGAATTAAGACCAAATCTATGCGTCTGAACGTTTGTTCGATCGATTAAAATAATCCATTGGGTGAAACTATCTCTCAAACCAGAATCATGCACCTTAAATTTATCCAAATCCAAATTGTTGTTAAATTCTGATCCGAACTCACGCGGAAGCCAACCAAAGACTCTGCGCGTAACCTAAATTAATTCAAACTTCGCGCTCTAACTCGGCTACCTCGCAAGTCCTATGTAAATCTCCCTCCGGGATGCAACAAACAGATTGGACATGAATAAAAAGCAGAAAAAACACGATACGATCATTACCGATATCGCCGACTTTATCCGGATGATCTCTGATCTCCATGATGAGATCGATAAAGTCGTGTTTAACGACCCCGTTGATCTTACGATAATCGATCGTGTCTCTCATAATGTTCATGAAGAAATTCGTGATTTTCCAGTCGGTAATGAAGGGTCCAAGGATCGCGTAAAGCCACGGTGCCGATTCCCGTAGTCTGAATTTCAATACTTTCTTCCAGTCGGGAGCAAATAGTTCCCTGCCGATTTTGCGAAATTCGCTCTCCTCGTCCGCGAGGGCGTTCATCTTAAGGCCAAAGGCACACGTGCCGATAACGTCGGTTGTGAATTTAGCGGTCAACTCGCGACACTCGACAGCCTCGTTACTCACGGACAATTTGTCCAAATACTTTTCCAATTGGTCACCGCACTCGAGCAGTAGGTAAAACATTTTCTTCAATTTGCCGGAAGTGAATGCAGGCGATAGTCTCTTGCGCAGGGGCCGCCATCTCGCGGGCTCCAAGTTGACAAGATGTTGCGACAGTGGCTCCGCTTTGTCGAACGTCTTTAAGCCACGATCCGGAAAAACCGGGAAATCACGGATTAAAACGTGCTTGACGTGATCGAGATCGACGAGAACGAGGACCGGTTCGCGTCTCATGAACATACCAATCGACGACTCCCCACGATAATCATCGTAGACTCTTTTCGACAGCTCCGCGAACGATATTTTACCCATGAACAAATCCTTCAGATTACCGACCAACGGTAAAGGCTTGGGACCCGCGACATTGCGAGACTTCCAAAAATCGAAGGTCGCCGTAGACCAATAATAGAATAAGAAAACCAAGAGGGAACCACCGATTGTTAGCTCCAACCATTCCATCGTTATGTAAACGCGTTATTCTTCACTCGTAATCTTTCACTTCAATGGTCGAACAATTTTTTGTTTATCAAGTTTCGAACTCTATGCTCAAAGAACACTGCACCGTTGTTTATGTTGCTGCGTATAAAGCTTCACTGACGAATCCAAGGACGCGAGCGCTCACGACAATGGTCGAGAGGTCGAGACTCGACTACCGTGACTCGTCTACACTAGCCCGGAACTTTCGTACACACAGACTCTACGTACTATTGTAGCTCTGTATATTGTGTATACTGTCGGTAACTCTGCGTCGTAACTGCTGATCTAAATTAGTCTTGATTCGAAGAGAACTCAGCCCGCAGGTGACGAGTCAGTACAATTTTTTGTTTTCTTTTTCTCGAGATCTCGCTAATTGCGCGTCATTCTCGTTAATCCCACGATGACTTTCATTGATCGAGATTCACTGCAATCGTGATACTACTATTGCCTATCCGCGCATACGATATTTATGTTTATATCGTGAATGTCATATAATGTTTATGGTGTAGAAATATATATATATACATATGTGTTTCAGGGATTTGGATAAGCTAGAAGTATAAAAAATACGATTTTTCATATTTAAAAATTAGAAAAATGATCGATTTGCGATGATTTTTGTGAAGGGTCAGATCGTTCACTGCGCTATGGCGGCTCCACTGCGATTATTAAGGAAGTCGTTGCCTAGAAATTTGAAAAAAATCGTTTTTAATTTATTGATGAGCGATACGACGGCTTATCGGGCACATCTGATTGGCCTGCCTTTAAAAATTAATAATAATTCAGGGGTTTATCTGAGATCCATACATACTTGTATCAATCGAGTCAGAATTTCGTCCAATCCCCATTTTAAGGACTACATTCAGGTCTGGGACACCCTGTATGTATATATATATATATATATATATATATATATATATATATATATATATACAGTAGAGCGTCGATTATCCGAATCAATTGGGACCGGGCGCCTTTCGGATAATCGAAAATTTGGATAACCGAACAGCAATATTCCGTGGGTGAAAAAAAACGTTGATTCTTTCAATATGATAAAATATATATATAATGTATAATTTAATGATATAGAAGGAAGTTAAGTATGTATTGGAAAATAATCAACATTCGTACATCGTTGAGTTGTTATACAGGGTGGACCACGCAACGTGTGCACCTCTTTTACGACCAAAATATGCGTTGCACAAAAAAATATTTTATACAAAAGTTACATGGTTTATAAGGCTACACTATGTGGTGCATTTATTTTTTTTATAGGTGGAGGCACTTCGAAGATTTGAAGGTCAACTTTATTTTTTCAAACGGAATGCTATATTTATTATAGCGTAATATGATAGAGTATCGAATTCTGAGTAAAAAAGTACAGACCTTTATTAGCCCTAGAGTTAATAGCTAACGAGTAATTTCACTTTATTACTTTAAAATTTTCTTCACGTAATATCAAGTTGGAGATTCAAATCTACTACAAATTTCTGAATGGCAATCCGATCGTACTTATACAACGCGAGATACAGATTACTAAAGCCATCTATTGCAAAAAGAATGGATTTCTTTTTAGCACACCTAATATTTTTAATATGAATTATATATTTATTTTAGTTTTAGGTCTATATCATCTCTTCAGAAAAAAAATTACGCTTCGATTATCCGAACCATCTTCAGTCCCAATTGGTTCGGATAATCGAGGTTCTACTGTACAGATTAAGAATATGTTTGGTTTTTTTTTTCACATTCATACAACGTCCACAACACTGGTCGCCAATTGGGGACGTTTTCCGCGCACCGTTCTAACCAAACGTACAAACGTACATGATAATACATATTTTTTTTGTAATTTTGTACATATCCTTGCAGAATCAATGGATACGTGTCAAAAAATTCAGACAGAAAACTGGACCAGTTCAATAGCTATTCCATTCCGAAGATTACCTCCGATACACAGCTCTAGGCAACCTCAAACTTTTTTTTGTGTTTTTCTCGAAGCTATGTTTTATGGAACGATGTAAATCGTATCGCAAAATTCAGGAGTCCGATTCATTCAGACAGAGCATAGTTTATAACATTTCCTATCGTACGATCGGATAATTTCTTTATACGTCTATCCATTCGTTATTAACAAATGATTAAAGTTGTTTTTTTGTCGAAAATCGAAATTTATTTTCTACAGCTTGGAATTTACGTGATTTCAAAAATTTCATAAAATCATCCGGTCGTACGAAATTTTTATCATTGCACTAGAAGAGTAATAGTAAATTTGTAAAATATATTAAATACGTAAATATATTAATAGATTATAAGTAATAAATTAGTACAATAAAATAAAATAAGTAAAATAAAGATCAATAAGAGTAATAGTAAAAAGTTTCTATTCAGATGAGTTTAGATGCCAGAACCACCTGCACCGATTGGCTATTCAGTGACGTTGGCACTTTCTTCAAACAATAATAACTTCATTTCTTATTAATATTTTTCAATGAAAAAAAACCTCAAGCTTGGCAAGACTATGTATCAATTGTGTGTAAAATCCAGACCACGTCAACCTAATACTCTCATCAGGAAAAAATATTGAAAATCAAAAGTGGCAAGACGAAAATGAAAAAGAAGCAACAGCATCACTTTGTTTAAACAATAACGACTTCATTTATTATTAATATTTTTCAATGAAAAAAAAACTCTAGCTTGGCAAGACTATGTATCAATTGTGGGTGAAATCCAGACCTCGTTATCCCAATACGATCGTAGGAAAAAATTACTGAAGATCGACCTGTCTTTTGGTGCCCAAACGTCTGCAGACCCAATAATAGACACCCCACATACACCCGCAGACATACAAATGGTATCAGATAACACTGTCATCCTGACTTGCATATTGCGCTACGGAGCTCTATCTCGTAACTCTTGCGTACGTTCGTCCACAATGACGATACTGTACCTTTTATCAACATCCCACACTTCTCTTCGCCCACAGGTCGTGCACGTGTTGCGGTGACGATTAAGCTACAATAATTTCACTATATTCCAGTAGCAGTTCTAAAACTACTACGACGTATCTATCATCGCAGCGTTCGTAATCAGCATTAATTGCATCGATATCATCGGCATTACTACACGGAGAGAATTAAAAAGTAATTTTTGTCGTGAATTTCACGGTAAAAATTACCCTGATATATTTCAATGCGGTGACAAGTGAGAAAAGCACAATAATTCGTATGCGACAAGTTTTTTTTTAACTCACGTTACAGAAAATTTCAAATACGTAGCTAAAATTTTACTATACAAGAAGGGTAGCGCGCACGATAATTTTTCCCGAGAGCACAATACATTTTCCTACAACACTCATTAAATTTTATAATAAATCTTAAAATAACTGTTATAAAGACGATACTTTTTTATAGACATTTTTGAAAGGCATAAAATAATAAAATGCACCGTAAAATTTCACTGATATTATATATTTTTTAAATTTAAGTTTTGCGTATTTTGTTACACATCAAAATTTACTAGAAAATCTGGTAAAATTTTCTATCTGAAGAAGAAATTTTATTTTATTTTCGTGAAAATCTGTGTTTTACTCAGTAATAATAAGCGAAGTTTCAGGGTTGTCATCTGGTTACTGTTACTGCACGGTAATTTTTAACATTTAATTCTCTCCGTGTACGAGCAAATGAACAGCTCGATTTTAATTTGCGAGGTTTCTTTTCTTAGACGTCATATCTAATCGAGAATGATTCGACAAAAAAAAATTCCTATCTTATTCATCCGAGTGAGAATTGTGTGGCATCTAGTCGTATCGCGAATATTAAATGTGCGATGATACGGCTGTCTCGTTTTTAATCATCTTTCGAGGTCGTTAATTCGGATCTGGTTATTTATATCAATAGATGATAATAATAATAATATCAGTAATAATATTTAATTAAAAGAAATAATATTAAAAAAATATATTTGGAAACATGAAATAATATTACATTGTGAAAAATAAAATAAAAATGTTATGTACGTAATATGTACATGTGTAGACGGCAAATGTGGAAATACAACAGGATTGGAACAAACTTGAGACTTCGACATATTGCAGGGAGTATAAAAATCGATTACAAAATATAGAAACGGAAGTGTACGGGGAAGAAAAGGGCATAGAGGGAAGAACTAAAGAAACATGGGCAAGATTAAGATGCGGAAATATATGAAAAGGAGGTAAAAAAGGATAAGCAGATACTCTATGGCGATGCTGTAGAAAGGAGGAAGAAAGTTTGAAACACATCCTTGTATGTGTGAAAATAAAAAAAAATGATCAAGAAAGTGGTAGATCGTTTGGAAAAGTGACGAAGAGGCTACAAGGGAGAGCTACTGAAACGAAAAATGATAATAGAGGAATGGAAGGGAAACCCATAAAATAATTGTGCGAGTATATGAGAGTCTTCGAACGCATTGTGAGGATGGAAGCATAAAGGAGAAAAAAGACGAAAGATAAATGTAAAAAAAAACAACGCGAAAGAAACGTGTAAAAGCGTATAAATGTACAGAGGGGTGAACTTTGTAAACTCCGCAAGGGGTATACGTGGAAATATATAACTATAGTATATAGGTACATATATTATTATTTTTATTAATTATGTATTGAAAACGCCAAAGAATGTTTGTGGTGGATATAATATTTTGGGCTGACCATTCGATAAAACAATATTCAGTACTATTCATAAAAATGTGACCTTATTTACAACAGTTTAAAATATCTTACTCTATAAGAGTATGACTAAATAAATTGTTATGGCACACTATCATTGCACTCTTAGTAAATGTTTAATAAAATGGTAAAAATAGATTAATGTATGATACACTGAGGGAGAATAATATATATTATATTCTCAAGACGTGTTATTAGTGTTTTCAATACCGCGTTTGGTAATCGAGAAAAAAAAATCGGAAAAGAATGAAAGTTAATTGATAAAAAAAGATTTTTTTATCCATAAACGAAATTCGGTTTCCGCTTTTCTGAAGTTTATCCAATATATGATTTGATGAGATGTAATTTTGAAAAAAAAACAATAAGATCTTCGAAAAAATAAATCAGTTTTGTGAAAAAAAAGAGGTAAGTTTTTTTTTTAAATAATTTTTTTTTTTTTATAAAAGCTCACTGGTAAAAAGAATTATTTTCGACAATAAAAGTTTCGCGTAAAAAGAATCAGCATTCATCGATAAACGAGTTTTTAAAAAACTTTCTTTCCTAGTTTCGTCAAAGTTTATATCTTTTAAAAAAGTCTCTAAAAAATATGATCGATGAATGCTCGCGCGAAGATTCGGGTGCCCGGGTGTTTAGAGATCGGTGCTCTGCTCGTCTCTGATGATCCTTAGATGAATACCATACTTCGGCGCGAGCAAAAACGCCTTGGGATCAATCTCGTAAGGTATGGTCGTTTTGTCGCAAGGCTCGACTCGGTACCGGTGCAAAATTTTGACAAGGCCAACCTTCGTCTCCATGACGCCGAATCGTTTGCCTGAAAAATCCGAAAAGATCAATGAAGCCTGCACAGGGGAGGCTGAGACGGATCGGTATTCTCGCGCGAATGCGAACGATCGGATCGAAGGAAAGTCAGTGACGATTTATATTGTTACCGATACAGTTCCTCGGGCCATCGCCGAAAGCCAAATACGTCATTGGGTGCCGGGACTTGATCGCTTCCTCGGTAAATCTCTCGGGATCGAAGACTTCCGGTTTGGGAAAGTAACGGGGATCGTTCTGTATGGCGTGCACCGGTATCCAGATTGCTCGGTCCTTCTCGATCGTCAAGAGCTTGTTGTTTGACGAATCCACGAATGTGTGAGGTTCCATCGCTTTCCGAACGAGAAATGTTACAGGTGGATATTTCCTTAGTGTTTCTGCTCTCGAAAAAAAAGTCATCGACACGAATCCAATTAATTACAATTTTATTTCAATGAATTTTCCGATCACGATTATCCATAATCGGAGGAAAAAAAATGACTTTTTTTCATTATTTTTTTTTCTTTTTTCGTAAGTTTCACCGAGGATAATTCACCTTGAAACACCATGTCGAGATACTTCATGGATTTGATCGTTTCGTAATCGATCGATCCACCGGTCCGACTCATTTCTTTATTTATTTCTTGCCTGAGTCTCGCTTGAACTTTGGGATTAAGAGCGAGCTCGTAGAAGGCGTGGCTCATCGTTGAAGACGAGGTTTCGAAGCCGGCGATGAAGAATACGAAGAGCTGCGCCGCCAGCAAAGCATCCGTCAATTCTGGAATTTTATTTATACGAGATACAATTACATTAGTGGATTGAGCAGTCTGCAGAAGTTTGAGGTTTCGAAAATACGATTTTTTTATTGCACTGTGTTATAGTATAGATTCTTGACTTCACTTTGCAAAAAAGATTTTGTAAAAAAATTAAAAAAATTGACAGAGTTATGACGATTTTTGTGAAGGGGCAGAACGCCCAATTTACCTTTTGCGTTTTTCTCGAGATTATGTTATATGAAACGGTGTATGTCGTATCTCAAAATCTATAGTCCAAGCAAATTAACGTTTTTAGGAGACATGATTTATAAAGAGTTAAAATTTTGTGTACGAGCTCTTGATATACGCAGAAACAAATATCCGAAAAGTTCCCACCTCCCTGGAGGGTGCATCATTCCCTAAATTGAGAGAAATCACCCCTAACAGGTACTTTTTTGTTTTTTTTTCTATTTTTCTAACGAACCGTTGCTGGAAGCGGAAAAAAGTATAGAAAAAAAATATTTGTCTTAAAATTTTGCATAAAAAATGTTTCATTGACTTTTTAGCTAATCCCTACTCAACTCCCATAATTGGTGTTCAAAGTGGGGGGTAGTTCGGAGCGCGCAGTCAAAAATTGGTTTAAACTATTTTTTGACAGCAATTATCATGAAAACGATTTGCTTGGCCAGAAAAATTAATCCAAACGAACTTGTAAAGCGGAATCCCCTCTTCAAAATGCATATTGTTCGATTTAAAAAAATGTATATTTGAGGTGTTTTTATTTTTTTTTATTTTGCGAACATGTATTTATTATTTTTTATACCGACCCGAAAATTCACTTCCAACATACACGCCGATAAAAGCTCCCTCATACATGTGTACCCAAATTCAAAACCAACCTATCTCAGGTATTTTATCAGGATGATCCCTGATAGCCATAAGAAGATCGACAAAATCGTGCTTAACGACACCATTGCTCTTCCTGTAATCCATCGTTTGCTTCATCGTGTCGATGAAGAAATCATTCACGTCCTTGTCGATGAGAAAGCGTCCAACGATACCGTAAACTTTCGGCGCTATAGTTCTCAGCCGGAGTTGCAACAATTTTCGCCAATTTCTACCGAACAGACGTCTTCCCATAACACGAAAGGGACTGTCCTCTCTCGCCATCGCGTTCATCTGTAGTCCAAAGGCGCAAATGCCGATAACGTCCGTCGTGAATTTTGCGGTGAATTCGCGAAATTCCATTGTCAATTCTTTGTTGCCGTATTCCAAGCCGATCTGGTCGGCGAGATACTTATCCAGGTGTTGGGCGCACTCGTCGAGCAGATAAAACATTTCTTTCAGCCGTCCGGAAGTGAATACCGGCGACAGTTTGAGTCTGAGAGGGCGCCACCTGTGTGCCTCGAGATTGAAAAGATGAGCCGAGAGAGGCTCGATTTTCTCGTGTAACGGTGTGCCACGCTCGGCAAATTTACTGAAGTCCCTTATAAGCACGTCCTTGATGAAATCGAGATCGTGAACGATCAGAACGGGTTCGCGACGCAGGTAGATCCCGGAATAGGGCTCGTTCTTCCATTTTTCGTAAACAGAAGTGACGTAAGAACCCAGCGACAGCTTGTTCGTAATGACGTCCTTGATAGTGCCCACGAGAACAATGGGCTTTGGCCCTTTGACACCTCGCGATTCCCAATAGTCGTAAGTCGACACGAGATATCGGTAAAGGATCGCCAGCAGAACGATCGCGATCAAGGCTGCTTCGAGCAGGGCCATTCACGTTTTTTTTTCTCGACTCTAGGGAAAAAAGTTCAAGAGAATACAAATTCATTTGGGTTTGTTTAGGTTCGGTCGATATTTCTTTTTCTACCTCAAACTTTTATTCTTTTTCTCTGACTCGATTTTTTCTTTTTTTTTCTCTCGAGTCTTAACAGAAAATTTGAATAAGTATATGTTTGGGTTCGGTCGATATTTCTTCTTCTATCTCGATCTTTTCTTTTTTTCTATTTTGATCTTTGCTTTCTTTTTTCTATCTCGATTAAAAATTTTTTTCTTATGTGGAGTCTCAAGAGAAAATTTGAATAAGTATACATTTGTTTAGATTTGTTTGGGTTCGCAGAGGTTTGGTATTTTTTTTTCTATTTAGATTTTTTTTTCTATCTCGATCTTTTCCCTAGATCTTTTTTTTTAATTACAAGTCTTAAGAGGAAATTTGAATAAGTACAAATTGCTTTGGGTCTCTTTGTCTTGTCTGTTCTTTTGTCTTAAATATTGAAAAAAAATGTATAACTAACAAAGTTAATTTATCTCAACTCGCGTATAAATATATATATATATATATATATAGATATATAAACTTTTTGTATCAAAGCATAGATCGTGGTCAATATTGATCGATAAATCTCAACCGATTTTCGCACAATTCAATTAAAAATACCGAGTACGGTGCACGGTGAATTAAAAATTCAACCAGATATCTGAAAAATTGTAAATGATGCAAAAAAAGTATTTTTACGAAAATAAAATATCGTTTTACCAATATTCATTCTATATACATACAGGGTGGACCATTTAACGTGACCACCCCAAATATCTCCGTTGCCTTTAGAGTGACGAAAAAAATTTCATGAGGTAATTTAATTGATTTCGAAGGGCTGATACAGTGGTGAAAAATTCATTTTTGTCAAGGTCATAGTTTTTGCGTTCTTAAGGTCAGCAATGGTTTTTCAAATGGGAGCATGTTTTTTTTTTAAATTAAGACGTTGTAGCTGATATTCAGACGAATTCAACGATCTATGATATCATGATCTTTAAATGATTTTTCACCAAAATACACGTGTAAATGTTCGAAGTGATGGCCATTAACCTCAACACATTTTTGAAAACGTCGGATGAATGATTCTCTTGACCTTCGAATAGTTTCTGGTGCGCGGTCGAGAACCCAAACAAACTTTAACCGCGTTTTTTTCGAAATTATGTTTTTCGGAACGGCAACCACGATGCCTCGACAACCAATTAGCCGATTGAGCACAAATTTGTTATACACCTTTAGTAAAAAGTTTTTCAACGCTGGTAGCAGAATTGACTCGAAATATTATGTATGTTTTTTTATATATAACTCTTAGAATGGCAGAAAATAGGAAAAAATTGATAATCAAAGTTTAGCATGCCGCTTTTTTGTAAGATTTTTTTTAGCTGAATCTGGTACCAAACGTCACAACACTTATACAGTTTAAGAATATGTTTGGATTTTTTTTTACATTCATACAATGTTTACAACACTGGTCGCCAATTGGAGGCATTTTGAAGAAACGTTGTGAAACGTTGTGAAGAAACGTATAAAAGTGCATGATAATAATTTTTTTTGTACATATTATTAAATGATCAATAAACATTTGTAAGAAATTTCAGAATACAAACAGGAACAGTTTAACATTTGGTCCATCCTAAAAATCACCTCCAAAACAGCGCACCGAACAATAATACGGTCTTAACCGGTCTTGCACAATTCAATTTGTAAATACCTTGCACTTCCGTTAAAAAAATCCACCAGAAGTCTAAAAAATGGCAAATGTTACAAAAAAAAAAAAAATCCCCAAAATCGGTTGACCAGTTTTCATAGATCATTTGACGATTAACTGAAAGATTTCCAAACAATTTATTCTTACACTATCGTATCGTTATTTCGCGATCGTCTCGTAGCAAAATCGCGATCGCGATCGACGCGAGATCGTTTCTTTCTTTCTTTTCTTTTCTTCTCCCGTCTCGGAATTCCTGAAGGAGCTCGCAATTCTCGTTGGCACTTGCGTCCGTTTTAAAACCGCGAGAGATCGAGCCCCGACTGATGAACGACGGGGTCTTACTGTCCTCGCACGAGCCCGTCACTTTATAAATTTCTTTGCTGCCGCAAGAGGCAAATGTTATCTGGTTAATTCTGTCTATCTGTACCACGGTCTTGAATACAGGCCTGGCAACTTGTAGAGTAGTGAGCCAATCAAAAGCAAGCCCAAACAGCTGTGTAATAGTGCAGATTTTTCGCAATAAACGAAGTTTCTAAGAGCCATATGAATGAAAAATGATCCATTTTTCGTACTACTGATCCTATGATGAGAATGACAATGATTTGAGATTTAAGAAAATCCCCCCCCCCCCCCTGCTTATTAATTAATAGCATCTGTAAACATCAAGCAGGGGCACTCGAGTTTTGAGACAGTAAAATATAATAAGTAACGATACATAGCGTGGTGGTAGAGTTCCTGCCCCCCCCCCCCCTCCCACGTGGACAGTTAGGATTCAATTACCACGATATTTTTTTTATTCTTGATAGATTATGCGCTATGTATCGATATATGCGCTATGCGGAACTTTGAACACTGAACATTTTCCACTATCGTTCTTAAGAAGTTTTCCGAAAGTTCGGAACGATGGACGCTTTAGGCATTTTCTGAATTCGACAGACCGTTTACTTTCTTTCGACCCTACAAGGGAATACGGTAAACAAGATACAGAGATTTTGAGGAGGCTATCTATTGCTGTGATTATTGTATATCTATATATCTATAAGACCCCTATGTGAAGGCGCCTCTAGCGGATAGTTGAAGAACTAAGTTTTTGCCTCACTAACGATGACACTTTTTACCCCTAACAAACGCCGGAGTTTCTAGACCTGTATGTAAGACTGTGATCTATACGAACCTCGAGCAAGGTTGTGCCGTAATCGAGTGAAGATACGTGTGTACCGATCGGAATTCCGCCTCGCCATCTTGCCATATCGTACGCCTCACTTTCGGCATCGTTCTGCCAATTCGTGCAGGGATTGCTTTATGGTCTCACCGCGATTAGCGTCACTGTAAAGTTTGGCTATCGTAGGCTGCGCGTCAGTGGGACAGTTCGGCGATAAAGTCCTGACGGTCGTGTTCGAAATGCGTTCAGTGGAATGTCAATTTTTTTTATGGTAGTAGTTTCGCCAGAGTCACGTTGAAAAGTTGATTCTCCGCTCGATCGATGAAAGCTTCGAAATATTGCGAAATATCCTTATAATGTAGGTTGTAAATCTTATCGGGATGTAAAAACTTATAAAATAATGATGTAAACGCCTAATATAATGTTTACCTAAGCCTCACTTTTGTATCAGACTATCCATTCGGGCTACTAATGCGTAGATACTCTGCGTATACGGATATTCACACACTACTGTAATCTAGTTCTAGTCTGCTCCAGTCGGTTCGTGGCGCTAGCATCGCTAGACATTGCTTTTTTTTTATTTAAATCGCTATATCTCTGAAACTAGACGGTCAAAATTCATGATTTTTTTTTACCCCTTTGTCTTATGTTCCTCTGTAATTGAGGATTGAAAAAAAATCTGTATACAAGTTTCGAAGATATTGTGTGAAATGTGAAATTTTCCACTGCTTTCCTTAAAGCCACTCTAGGATTTTCCAAAAATCGATTTTTTTTTGTTAAATATGTACCTTAGTACCTATAAAATTATATTCCAAAAGATTTTGGGTGTGAAAAATCTCTAAGTACTCGATTTTCGAATTCTAGCGCAATCCGTCTTGATTCATGGCGTGACTTTCTACTAACTTTAAACGCGTTTATCTTAAAACTACAGTTTTTCAAGTCAGCCGGACTCATAACTCAAACAAATTTCAACCGATTCCCTTGAAATTTTAACTGTATATTTAAAATTACATTTTCTAAGACACTAGGCAGGATTTTTCAAATTATATTGCATAGTTCCTTTTTTATAAACAATTTTCTGACGATTTTCTCATGGCATTTTATACTTTTTGTTTCAGAAATGCGCCATTTTGACATAAAACAATATATAAAAAAAATCCTACGTACTTCTATAGCTATTCTTATATCGGCTGGTCTTTCCCAACGGGGGGAATTCTCAAAGGCTCTCTCTCCTAGACTTTTACTCCGATTGACTTAAAACTTTGGGAGAATATTCTAGACATATTGTATTATTAGATAATGAAATTTAAACAATGGATTTTTTGACATTTTCTAACCCACGTAACCCCTTAAGGCAGTATTCTAGTCTAAAAATATGAAAAGAATGATTTTTTTCGTCATTTTAAAAAAAACTACAAACTCTTAAGAATATGTCCTCAAAAGGAAATTTCGAAGTTCCGAATATTTACAAAGTTCAAAGTTCAAATTTACAATGTACTCGTTGCAGCATGTTGAATCCATCCTGCACCAGTCGTTCTGGATTTCCTGCTCCGTTTTGATTTTTATTCCCCTTTCTACTTTTTGCTCTATTTCTTTCACATCCTCGATTCTTATTGCCTGGCATATTCCTTCGTCTCCCACTTCTTGAATGGCTTTGGTAAGGTCCTCGCCCCACGCCGACGGGTTTTTTGTTGATAATTCCTCTTAACTCTTCTTTTAGACAGACCTTCGGCCACTTTTCTTCTTCCAACTTCAATATTTCTACCAGATATTTTGCCGCTCTTTTCCAGGTCCTTTTCTCCACACCTCTGCAATCCGATTCCATTCTCCAAATATAATGGATGTCTCAAAATCATCTGACATTTTAAATTGCACGCCATTGTCTTGTGGCAAACATAGAGTACTATTATTTTACAACTGGCATCAGGAAGAACTGGCATCTCTCTCTCTCTCTCTCTCTCTCTCTCTCTCTCTCTCTCGAACTGTAAATATAATTATCATCCTGATAACATTGTAATATTGAAACTTACAATTTGTCACCACAAATGGCTCTAATGTAATGCGGCATTTTTCAACCAATCACAGGCATTCAGCATGTCGCAGCGCCCCCACTCTGCTACAATACAGTGGCAGTGGAGTGGGGGTAGCGTTAGTTTCGTGTGACATCTCGCTAAATCAGACCCCCTATATACATCTTATTGACTAGAAATTTTGATCCGGCATCCTGAAGACTGATCAGGCCCCGATCAGGCTGCAGTCCGGAATGCCGTAGTACGGCACGCAGAATCAGGGCCGGATGTCCACCGGATCAGTGGAACCGTAGTACGGCCGTCATCGGCCGTAACCCGATCCGGGTCGGATGCCAAAAAGCGTTACACGCCTGATAAAGCCCTGATCCGGCCGTCTGGTCAGTGCCGTAGTACGGGATACGGATGCCGGATCCGGCCCTAGTCGGTCTCGTAGCAAAATTCCTAGTCGGGTTTAAAAGCATTTCCAATGCTAAAAACAGGAAAGAACTGAGTAAAAGTGTATCAATGTACAGAGGGGTGAACTCTGTAAAAGCCCGCAAGGGTATACTTGGAAATAAATAACTGTATTATTCACGTACATATATTATTATTTTTATTAATTACTTATTGAAAATGCCGAAGATTTTTTTTTTGCTGGATATAGGACCACTTGATAAAAAAATATTCCGTACTATTCATAATATCATGACATTTTTTATAACACTTTAAAATTGAAAGGTCACACAAGCCCGCCGATGGCCGGCGAAGTGTGACCAAAATTATATCAAATGTGTCATTCGAAGATGATAGTCAATGTAGTCTTGCTTATCATGCCTACTTCACAACGTTTAGCGTACAGATTTTTTTTTTATAAAACAAAATCAGTCTCAATAACTGCCAATCCATCCTTGACTCGCTTCATATTGTTTTGCGTAACGAACTTGTCGCTCGAATTATCACGGTATTCCGAAGATGATAGTGGGACGATTATTTTTTGGGAATGAATTTAGGAAGGGAGACTATCATCTTTGAACGAGACGTTTCATATAATTTTGGTCACAAAAGGTCACAGGTCTCGTTCTCGATGATAGTCAATGTAGTTCTTCAGAGGCAGTGAGAATTCTCGATTTCTTGTAATCTTTAATTTTATTATAACAAGGATAGATACATTATACAGGAAAAACCACTTATAATCATTCTATAATTGCTCGAACAAATTGGTCATTGGGTGCCTGAATGGGTTTGTTGTAAAACTGAATTTTTTTACAACAAACCCATTTCGGCCAAATTCTCGAACTAACGAGATCGCCCGGAGACTCACTGAAAAAAAAGAGTGGTGACATTTTACAGGCGATGCCTATTGTTTAAACAAATACGTTCAGCATTCGATCTCTCTGCCAAGGCTTACCTTCGGCAGGTTTTCTGAGGCAAATATTTCCAAGTAATGGAGATCGCTAGGGACTCTCTCTGCGAGAGAGCGCTACAATTGAATAATTAATGCCTATTGTTTAAACAAATATGTTCAACTTGTTTTCTCTGCCGGGATTTATTTTCGGCAGGTTTTCCGCGGATCGAAGTCTTCAGCAATGAAGATCGCTAGAGTCTCGCTCGACGGAAGAGCGGTGAAACTTTGCGATCGGGAATTGTTTAAACAAATGGGCTCGAATCGATTGCTTTATTCGACGATGGTCATCGGTGAAAATTTGATTACGGATAAACTTTCTAGGAAACAAAGTTTGCTATAGCCTCGACTTGTGGCAGGGTAGTGACATTTTTTCCAACCTTCTAAAATTAATTTCAACAAATAAACTCAAGTACGATTTATATTCTCTATGCAGCTTATCATCGATGCATTCGATTTCGGCCAAATTCTCGAACTAACGAGATCGCCCGGAGACTCACTCAACAAAAGGGCCGTGACAAGGGTAGTGAAACAATAGGTCATGCCTATTGTTTAAACAAATAGGTTCAGTACCCGATCTCTCTGCCGAGGTTTACCTTCGGCAGGTTTTCCGAGGCAAACATTTTCTTGCAATGAAGATCGCTTGAGACTCTCTCTGAAAGAGAGCGTTACAATTCAACAATTAATGCCTATTGTTTAAAAAAATATCTTCAACATTTGTTCTCTCTGCCGGGACTTATTTTCGGCAGGTTATCCGCGGCTTGGAGTCTCAAGCAGTGTAGATCGCTAGAGTCTCGCTTTACGGAAGAGCGGTAAAATTTTTCCATCGCGAATTGTTTTTCCAACCTTTTTAAATTAATTTAAGCAAATAAGCTCGAGTACGATTTATATTCTCGATGCAGCGTATCATCGATGCATTCGACTTCGGTAAAATTCTCGAAGGAACGAGATCGCCCGAAGACTCACTCAACTAAAGAGTGGTGACATTTTACAGGCGAAGCCTATTGTTGAAACAAATACGTTCAGCATTCGATCTCTCTGCCAAGGTTGACCTCAGGCAATTTTTTCGACGCAAGTATTTATTAGCAATGGAGATCGCTGGAGGCTTTCTCTGCAAGAGAGTGCTACAATTTATCCATTACTGTCTATTGTTTAAACAAATATGTTTAACAATTTTTTCTCTCTGGCGAGATTTATTTTCGGCAGAAAGATCTGCTGATCGAAGTCTCTAGCAATGAAGATCGCTAGAATCTCCCTCTACGAAAGAGCGGTGGAATTTTACGATTGGTAATTGATTAAATAAATGGGCTCGAATCGATTTCTTATTTCGACGACGGTAATCAGTGGAAATTTTATTACTGCTGAACTTTCTAGCAAACGTTTGCTAGAGACTCGTCTTGTGAAAGGGTGGCGACATATTTCCATCCTTTTTAAATTAAGTTAAACAAATCCCTCCCCGATCGATGGGGAGGGATTACAAAATGACGAGGACAGATAACTCGAGACTCGAAAGGGAAATGGTATGTGAGATAACCCAATCGATGGGGAGGGATTGAAAAATAACGAGGACATATAACCCGAGACTCGAAATGGAGACGGTAGGTGAGATAACCCGATCGATAGAGAGGGAGTTAAAAATAACAAGGACAGATAACCCGAGACTCGAAAGGGAGACGTTAGGTGAGATAATCCGATCGATGGGGAGGGATTGAAAAATAACAAGAACAGATAATCCAAGACTCGAAAGGGAGACGGTAGGTGAGATAACCCGATCGATGGGGAAGGATTACAAGTTAACGAGGTCATATAACCCGAGACTCGAAAGGGAGACGGTAGGTGAAATAACCCGATCGATGGAGAAGGATTACTAAATAACAAGGTCAGATAACCCGAGATCCGAAAGGGAGACAGTAGGTAAGATAACCCGATCGATGGGGAGGGATTGAAAAATAACGAGGACAGATAAGCCGAGACTCGAAAGGGAGACGGTAGGTGAGATAACCCGATCGATCGATGGAGAATAATTACAAAGTAACAAGGTCAGATAACCCGAGACTCGAAAGAGAGACGGTAGATAAGATAACCTGATCGATAGGGAGGGAGTTAAAAATAACAAGGACAGATAACCCGAGACTCGAAAGGGAGACGGTAGGTGAGATAATTCGATCGATGGGGAGGGATTGAAAAATAACAAGAACAGATAATCCAAGACTCAAAAGGGAGACGGTAGGTGAGATAACCCGATCGATGGGAAAGGATTACAAGTTAACGAGGACAGATAACCCGAGACTCGAAATGAAGACGGCAGGTGAGACAACCCGATCGATGGGGAGGGATTGAAAAATAACGAGGACAGATAACCCGAGACTCGAAAGGAAAACGGTAGGTGAGATAACCCGATCGATGACGAGGGATTACAAAATAACGAGGTCAGATAACCCGAGACTCGAAATGAAGACGGTAGGTGAGATAACCCGATCGATGGGGAAGGATTACAAAATAACGAGGTCAGATAACCCGAGACTCGAAAAGAAGACGGTAGGTGAGATAACCCGATCGATGGGGAGGGCACAAAAAATAACGATGACAGATAGCCCGAGACTCCAAAGGAAAATGGTAGGTGAGATAACCCGATCGATGAGGAGGGATTACAAAATAACGAGGTTAGATAACCCGAGACTCGAAAGGGAGACGGTAGGTGAGATAACCGGATCGATGGGGAGGGATTACAAAATAACGAGGTCAGATAACCCGAGACTCGAAAAGAAGACGGTAGGTGAGATAACCCGATCGATGGGGAGGGCACAAAAAATAACGATGACAGATAGCCCGAGACTCCAAAGGAAAATGGTAGGTGAGATAACCCGATCGATGAGGAGGGATTACAAAATAACGAGGTTAGATAACCCGAGACTCGAAAGGGAGACGGTAGGTGAGATAACCGGATCGATGGGGAGGGATTACAAAATAACGAGGTCAGATAACCCGAGACTCGAAAAGAAGACGGTAGGTGAGATAACCCGATCGATGGGGAGGGCACAAAAAATAACGATGACAGATAGCCCGAGACTCAAAAAGGAGACGGTAGGTAAAATAACCAAATCGATGGGGAGGGATTACAAAATAACGAGAACAGATAACCCGAGACTCGAAAGGAAGGCAACAGGTAAGATAAACCGATCGCTGAGAATGGGTTAAAAAATAACGAGGCAGAGATTGAAAAATAACCAGGCACATGATCAGGCAAGGCTTCGCTGCACTCACCGATACGCAAAGCAACCGCCTTCTAGGAATTGCGCTGCTCGACATTTTCCTTCTCGAGCACTTCTTTTCACGATCCAGATAAACACGTATTGCTTTTGTACACTTGATCATCTGCGCACTGTACACAAATATTCGGCCGTTCACGTGAACTCTTCCCCGATTCGACGCACGTTTCACGACTATGCTGGTAAACCATTTTTCACACATCGCGGATAAATCGACCCGTTCTAGAATTCTCGCGAATGTATGGCGCACGCAGCAACGTATTTCGAAAAAAAAACTGCATGTGAAGCGAACGAATATACAACGTTCCGCGAGGGGTGCCGCTTTCGACTGTCAAAAAAAAATTTGCTGTCTCGGAAGGATACGAGCGCGGTCGGTAAAAACGGAACGATGCGAGCTGCGCGCTGTCAGTGAGAAAACAGATGAACTAGACTATCGTGTCCGTCGATAATATTTTGAGCTTTGTTGGTACAATTTTGCTACTTTTATGTAAAAAATTTTAAAATGAGTTTTCTCCGCCATTTATTCATGAAAACAAGTGAAAGAAAGCTTGAAATGTGTGATTTTTCATGGTCGAGAGCATGGTTCCCTCCAAATTACCGAAAATGCGATGAAATAGTTAATAATTCACCATTTATACCGTGGTAACCACAAACTGTAAATTTTTTTTCGAAATTTGGGGAAATTCCGAGAACCATGCTCTCGGAGCAAGTGTCCTGCATACACACCAGAAATTTCATTCCAATTGGTTCTTCCGTTTGGGAGAAAACTCATTTCAAAATTTCGAAGTGGTTGGAGGCGTGTGAGATCTAAGACTACTACGACGTATCTATCATCGCAGCGTTAGCAATCGGCATTAATTGCATCGATATCATCGGCATTACTACGAGCAAATGAACAGCTCGATTTTAATTTGCGAGGTTTCTTTTCTTAGACGTCATACCTAATCGAGAATGATTCGACAAAACAAAATCCTATCTTGTTCATCCGAGTGAGGATTGTGTGGCATCTAGTCGTATCGCGACTATTAAATGTGCGATGATAAGGCTCTCTCGTTTTTAATCATCTTACGAGGTCGTTAATTCGGATCTGGTTATTGATATAAATAGATGATAATAATAATAATATCAGTAATAACATTTAATTAAAAGAAATAATATTAAAAAAATATATTTGGAAACATGAAATAATATTACATTGTGAAAAATAAAATAAAAATGTTATGTACGTAATATGTACATGTGTAGACGGCAAATGTGGAAATACAACAAGATTGGAACAAACTTGAGACTTCGACATATTGCAGGGAGTATAAAAATCGATTACAAAATATAGAAATGAAAGTGTACGGGGAAGAAAAGGGCATAGAGGGAAGAACTGAAGAAACATGGGCAAGGTTAAGATGCGGAAATATATGAAAAGTAGGTAAAAAAGCATACGCAGATACTCTATGGCGATGCTGTAGAAAGGAGGAAGAAAGTTTGAAACACATCCTTGTATGTGTGAAAATTAAAAAAAAATGATCAAGGAAGTGGTAGATCGTTTGGAAAAGTGACGAAGAGGCTACAAGGGAGAGGCACTGAAACGAAAAATGATAATACAGGAACGGAAGGGAAACCGATAAAATAATTGTGCAAGTATATGACAGTCTTCAAACGCATTGTGAGAATGGAAGCATAAAGGAGAAAAAAGACGAAAGATAAATGTAAAAAAACAACGCGAAAGAAACGTGTAAAAGGGTATAAATGTACAGAGGGGTGAACTTTGTAAACTCCGCAAGGGGTATACGTGAAAATATATAACTATAGTAAATAGGTACATATATTATTATTTTTATTAATTATTTATTGAAAACGCCAAAGAACGTTTGTGCTGGATATAATATTTTGTGCTGACCATTCGATAAAACAATATTCAGTAATATTCATAAAACCGTAACCTTATTTACAACAGTTTAAAATATCTTACTCTATAAGTGTATGACTAAATAAATTGTTATGGCACAATAGTACTGCACTCTTAGTAAATGTTTAATAAAATGGTACAAATAGATTAATGGATGATACAGTGAGGGAGAATAAAATATATTATATTCCCAAGACGTGTTATTAGTGTTTTCAATACCGCGTTTGGTAATCGAGAAAACAAAATCGGAAAAGAATGAAAGTTTATTGATAAAAAAATCGTTTTTATCAATAAACGAAACTCGATTTCCGCTTTTCGGAAGTTTATCCAATATATGATTGGATAAAATGTAATTTTGAAAAAAAAACAATAAGATTTTCGAAAAAATAAATCGATTTTGTGAAAAAAAGAGGTAAGTTTTTTTTAGAAAAAATAAAAGCTCACTGGTAAAAAGAATTATTTTCGAAAATAAAAGTTTCGTGTAAAAAAATCAGCATTCATCGATAAACGAGTTTTTAAAAAACTTTCTTTCCTAGTTTCGTCAAAGTTTATATCTTCTAAAAAAGTATCTAAAAAATATGATCGACGAATGCTCGCGCGAAGATTCGGGCGCCCGGGTGTTTAGAGTTCGGTGCTCTGCTCGTCTCTGATGATCCTTAGATGAATACCATACTTCGGCGCGAGCAAAAACGCCTTGGGATCAATCTCGTAAGGTATGGTCGTTTTGTCGCAAGGCTCGACTCGGTACCGGTGCAAAATTTTGACAAGGCCAACCTTCGTCTGCATGACGCCGAATCGTTTGCCTGAAAAATCCGAAAAGATCGATGAAGCCCGCGCAGGGGAGGCTGAGACGGATCGGTATACTCGCGCGAATGCGAACGATCGAATCGAAGGAAAGTCAGTGACGATTTATATTGTTACCGATACAGTTCCTCGGGCCATCGCCGAAAGCCAAATACGTCATTGGGTGCCGGGACTTGATCGCTTCCTCGGTAAATCTCTCGGGATCGAAGACTTCCGGTTTGGGAAAGTAACGGGGATCGTTCTGTATGGCCTGCACCGGTATCCAGATTACTCGGTCCTTCTCGATCGTCAAGAGCTTGTTGTCTGACGAATCCACGAATGTGTGAGGCTCCATCGCTTTCCGAATAAGAAATGTTACAGGTGGATATTTCCTCAGTGTTTCTGCTCTCGAAAAAAAAGTCATCGACACGAATCCAATTAATTACAATTTTATTTCAATGAATTTTCCGATCACGATTATCCATAATCGTAGGAAAAAAAATGACTTTTTTTCATTATTTTTTATTCTTTTTACGTAAGTTTCAACGAGGATAATTCACCTTGGAACACCATGTCGAGATACTTCATGGATTTGATCGTTTCGTAATCGATCGATCCACCGGTCCGACTCATTTCTTTATTTATTTCTTGCCTGAGTCTTGCTTGGACTTTGGGATTAAGAGCGAGCTCGTAGAAGGCGTGGCTCATCGTTGAGGACGAGGTTTCGAAGCCGGCGACGAAGAATACAAAAAGCTGCGCCGCCAGCAAAGCATCCGTCAACTCTGGAATTTTATTTATACGAGATACATTAGTGGATTGAGCAGTCTGCAGAAGTTTGAGATTTCGAAAATACAATGTTTTTATTGAACTGTGTTATAGTCTAGAGTCTTGACTTCACTTTGCAAAAAAGATTTTGTAAAAAATCCAAACATTGACAGAGTTATGACGATTTTTGTGAAGGGCAAGAACGCCCAATTTACCTTTTGCATTTTTCTCGAGATTATGTTTTATGAAACGGTGTATGTCGTATCTCAAAATCTATAGTCCAAGCAAATTAGCGTTTTTAGGAGAAATAATTTATAAAGAGTTAACATTTTGTGTACGAGCTCTTGATATACGCAGGAACAAATATCCGAAAAGTTCCCACCTCCCGGTGGGTGCATCATTCCCTAGATTAAGAAAAACCACCCCTAACAGGTACTTTTTTGGTTTTTTCTATTTTTCTAACGAACCGTTGCTCGAAGCGGAAAAAAGTATAGAAACAAAATATATTTTTCATAAAATTTTGCATAAAAAATGTTTCATTGTCTTTTTAGCTAATCCCCACTCAACTCCCATAATTGGCGTTCAAAGTGGGGGGCAGTTTGGAGCGCGCAGTCGAAAATTGGTTTAAACTATTTTTTGACAGCAAATATCATGAAAACGGTTTGCTTGGCGAGAAAAATTAATCCAAATGAACTCGTAGAGCGGAATCCCCTCTTCAAAATGGATATTGTTCGATTTAAAAAAATGTATATTTGAGGTGTTTTTTCTTTTTTTATTTTGCGAACATGTATTTGTTATTTTTTATACCGGCCCGAAAATTCATTTCCGACATACATGCTGATAAAAGCTCCCTCGTATATGTGTACCCAAATTCAAAACCAACCTATCTCAGCCATTTTATCAGGATGATCCCTGATAGCCATAAGAAGATCGATAAAATCGTGCTTAACGACACCGTTGCTCTTCCTGTAATCCATCGTTTGCTTCATCGTGTCGATGAAGAAATCATTCACGTCCTTTTCAATGAGAAAGCGTCCAACGATACCGTAAACTTGCGGCGCCATAGTTCTTAGCCGGAATTGCAACAATTTTCGCCAATTTCTGTCGAACAGACGTTTTCCCATAACGCGAAAGGGACTGTCCTCTTTCGCCATCGCGTTCATCTGTAGTCCAAAGGCGCAAACGCCGATAACGTCCGTCGTGAATTTTGCGGTGAATTCACGAAATTCCATTGTCAATTCTTTGTTGCCGCATTCCAAGCCGACCAGGTCGGCGAGATACTTATCCAGGTGTTGGGCGCACTCGTCGAGCAGATAAAACATTTCTTTCAGCCGTCCGGAAGTGAATACCGGCGACAGTTTGAGTCTGAGAGGGCGCCACCTGTGTGCCTCGAGATTGAAAAGATGAGCCGAGAGAGGCTCGATTTTCTCGTGTATCGGTGTGCCACGTTCGACAAATTTACTGAAGTCCCTTATAAGCACGTCCTTGATGAAATCGAGATCGTGAACGATCAGAACGGGTTCACGACGCAGGTAGATCCCGGAATAGGGCTCGTTGTTCCATTTTTCGTAAACAGAAGTGACGTAAGAACCCAGCGACAGCTTGTTCGTAAGGACATCCTTGATAGTGCCCACGAGAACCATGGGCTTTGGCCCTTTGACACCTCGCGATTCCCAATAGTCGTAAGTCGACACGAGATATCGATAAAGGATCGCCAGCAGAACGATCACGATCAAGGCTGTTTCGAGCAGAGCCATTCTTTCACGTTTTTTTTTCTCGACTCTAGGGAAAAAAGTTCAAGAGAATACAAATTCATTTGGGTTTGTTTAGGTTCGGCCGATATTTCTTTTTCTACCTCAATCTTTTATTCTTTTTTTCTGTCTCGATTTTTTCTTTTTTTTTCTCTCTCGAGTCTTAAGAGAACATTTGAATAAGTATGTGTTTGGGTTCGGTCGATATTTCTTTTTCTATCTCGATCTTTTCTTTTTTTCTATTTTGATCTTTGCTTTTTTTTTCTATCTCGATTAAATTTTTTTTTCTTATGTGGAGTCGCAAGAGAAAATTTGAATAAGTATACATTCGTTTAAATTTGTTTGGGTTGGCAGACGTTTGGTATTTTTTTTTCTATTTAGATTTTTTTTTCTATCTCGATCTTTTCCCTAGATCTTTTTTCTTTCATTACTAGTCTTAAGAGGAAATTTGAATAAGTACAAATTGCTTTGGGTCCCTTTGGGTCCGCGATCTTTTGGTACTCTTTTACTTTCTTTTGTCTTAAATATTGAAAAAAAATGTATAACTAACAAACTGAATTTATCTCAACTCACGTATAAATATATATATATAAACTTTTTGTATCAAAGCATAGATCGTGGTCGATATTGATCGATAACTCTCAACCGATTTTCGCACAATTCAATTAAAAATACCGAGTACAGTGACCGTGAATTAAAAATTCAACCAGATATCTGAAAAATTGTAAATGATGCAAAAAAAAGTATTTTTACGAAAATAAAATATCGTTTTACCAATATTCATTCTGTGTACATATAGGGTGGACCATTTAACGTAACCACCCCAAATATCTCCGTTGCCTTTAGAGTGACGAAAAAAATGTCAGGAGGTAATTTGATTGATTTCGAAGGGCTGATACAGTGGTGAAAAATTCATTTTTGTCAACGTATAGTTTTTGCGTTCTTAAGGTCAGCAACGGTTTTTTAAATGGGAACATGTTTTTTTTTTTATTAAGACGTTGTAGCTGATATTCAGGCGAATCCAACGACCTATGATATCATGACCTTGAAATGATTTTTCACCAAAATACACGTGGAAAACGGGAAATCGTGATGGTATTGACAATAAGAATACCCGAACAATGCAATTGAATTTTTGTGCAGAAAATTTATTGTAACAAATGTTCGAAGTGATGGCCATTAACCTCGACACATTTTTGAAGACGTCGGTTGTATGATTCTCTTGACCTTCGCATAGTTTCTGGTGCGCAGTCGAGAACCCAAACAAACTTTAACCGCGTTTTTTTCGAAACTATGTTTTTCGAAACGGCGACCACGATATCTCGACAACCAATTAGCCGATTGAGCACAAATTTGATATACACCTTTAGTAAAAAGTTTTTCAACGCTGGTAGCAGAATTGAGTCGAAATATTATGTATGTTTTTTTATATATAACTCTCAGAATGGCAAAAAATAGGAAAAAAATTGATAATCAACGTTTAGCATGCCGCTTTGTTGTAAGATTTTTTTAGCTGAATCTGGTACCAAACGTCACAACACTTATACGGTTTAAGAATTTGTTTGAATTTTTTCACATTCATACAATATTTACAACACTGGTCGCCAATTGGTGGCGTTTTCCGCGCACCGTTGTGAAGAAACGTAAAAAATTGCCCGATAATAATTTTTTTTGTACATATTATTAAATGATCAATAAACATTTGTAAGCAATTTCAGAATAAAAACACGAACAGTTTAACATTTGGTCCATCCTAAAAATCACTTCCAAAATAGCGCACCGAACAACAATACGGTCTTAACCGGTTTTGCACAATTCAATTTGTAAATACCTTGCACTTCCGTTAAAAAAATCCACCAGAAGTCTAAAAATCGGCGAATGTTACAAAAAAATTTAAAAAATCCCCAAAATCGGTTGACCGATTTTCACGGATAATTTGAGGATCAGCGGAAAAAATTCCAAACAATTTATTCTTACACTATTGTATCGTTGTTTCGCGATCGTCTCGTAGCAAAATCGCGATCGCGATCGACGCGAGATTGTTTCTTTCTTTCTTTTCTTTTCTTCTCCCGTCTCGGAATTCCTGAAGGAGCTCGCAATTCTCGTTGGCACTTGCGTCCGTTTTAAAATCGCGAGAGATCGAGCCTCGACTGATGAACGACGAGGTCTTACTGTCCTCGCCACGAGCCCGTCACTTTATAAATTGCTTTGCTGCCGCAAGAGGCAAATGTTATCTGATTACTCCTGTCTATATGTGCCACGGTCTTACATACAGGCCTGGCAACTTATAGAGTAGCGAGTGTCTCAGATAATGAGGCAAAGAGGTGGTTCTCGCTTCTGCCACGTAAAGCGCAGCCACCTTGGGGTGAGCCAATCAAAAGCAAGCCCAAACGGCAGTGTAATAGTGCAGATTTTTCGCAATAACCGAAGTTTTTAAGAGCCATATGAATGAAAAATGATCCATTTTTCGTACTACTGATTCTATGGTGAGAATGACAATGATTTGAGATTTAAAAAATCCCCCCCCCCCTGCTTGTTAATTAATAGCATCTGTAAACATCAAGCAGGGGCACTCGAGTTTTGAGACAGTAAAATATAATAAGTAACGATACATAGCGTGGTGGTAGAGTTCCTGCCCCCCCCTCCCACGTGGACAGTTAGGATTCAATTACCACGATATTTTTTTTATTCTTGATAGATTATGCGCTATGTATCGATATATGCGCTATGCGGAACTTTGAACACTGAACATTTTCCACTATCGTTCTTAAGAAGTTTTCCAACAGTTCGGAACGATGGACGCTTTAGGCATTTTCTGAATTCGACAGACCGTTTACTTTCTTTCGACCCTACAAGGGAATACGGTAAACAAGATACAGAGATTTTGAGGAGGCTATCTATTGCTGTGATTATTGTATATCTATATATCTATAAGACCCCTATGTGAAGGCGCCTCTAGCGGATAGTTGAAGAACTAAGTTTTTGCCTCACTAACGATGACACTTTTTACCACTAACAAATGCCGGAGTTTCTAGACCTGTATGTAAGACCGTGATCTATACGAACCTCGGGCAAGGTTGTGCCGTAATCGAGTGAAGATACGTGTGTACCGATCGGAATTCCGCGTCGTCATCTTGCCGTATCGTACGCCTCACTTTCGTCATCGTTTTGCCAATTCGTGCAACGATTGCTTTATGGTCTCACCGCGATTAGCGTCATTGCAAAGTTTGCCTATCGTAGGCTGCGCGTCAGTGGGACAGTTCGGCGATAAAGTCCTGACGGTCGTGTTCGAAATGCATTCATTTTTTTCATCATTTAAAAAAACTATAAACTTTTAAGAAAATGTCCTCAAAAGGAAATTTCGAAATTCCTTATATTTACAAAGTTCAAAGTTCAAATTTACAATGTACTCGTTGCAGCATGTTGAATTGTCCATCCTGCACCAGTCGTTCTGGATTTCCTGCTCCGTTTTGATTTTTATTCCCCTTTCTACTTTTTGCTCTATTTCTTTCACATCCTCGATTCTTATTGCCTGCCATATTCCTTCGTCTCCCACTTCTTGCATGGCTTTGGTAAGGTCCTCGCCCCACGCCGACGGGTTCTCGTTGATAATTCCTCTTAACTCTTCTTTTAGACAGACCTTCGGCCACTTTTCTTCTTCCATCTTCATTATTTCTACCAGATATTTTGCTGCTCTTTTCCAGGTCCCTTTCTCCACCCCTCTGCAATCCGATTCCATTCTCCAAATATAATGGATGTCTCAAAATAACCTGACATTTTAGATTGCGCGCCATTTTTTTGTGGCGAACATAGAGTACTATTATTTGACAAGTGGCATCAGGAAGAACTGGCATCTCTCTCTCTCTCTCTCTCGCTCTCTCGATCGAACTGTAAATATAATTATCATCCTGATAACATTGTAATGTACACATCAATAGTGAAACTTACAATTTGTCACCACAAATGGCTCTAATGTAATGCGGCATTTTTCAACGAATCACAGGCATTCCGCATGTCGCAGCGTAGCGTTAGTTTCATGTGACATCTCGCTAAATCAGACCCCCCATATACATCTTTAAAAGCATTTTCAATGCTCAAAACGAGAAAGAAACGCGTAAATGGGTATCAATGTACAGAGGGGTGAACTTTGTAAAAGCCCGCAAGGGCTTTTACAAAGTTCACCCCTCTGGAAATAAATAAACCCTTGGAAATAAATAAATATATTATACACGTACATATATTATTATTTTTATTAATTACTTATTGGAAATGCCAAAGAATTTTTGTGCTGGATATAGCACCACTTGATCAAAAAATATTCAGTACTATTCATAAAACCGTGACATTTTTTACACCAGTTTAAAATATCTTATTCTATAAGTGTATCACTAAATAAATTGTTATGGCACCATATGATTGTATTCTAAGTACATATTTAACAAAATTGTAAAAATAGATTAATCGATGATACGCTGAGGGAGAATAAAATTATATTATATTTACAAGACGTGTTATTAGTCTTTTCAAGTAATAACGCGTTTGGTAATCGAAGGAAAAAAAGGAACATGATGAAAGTTTAATGATAAAAAAATATTTACAAAAAAACCATATTTTCTTGTAGAATAATTTTTTTTTAATACAATTAATATGGGGTGTACTTCTGAGAAGCAGAAACCGAATTTCGATTTAAAATTTGGCATACATCTTCATTTCAATGCTACAAGACTTCCCTGAAAAGGATTTTTCGAGAAAAGGATTTTAAAGTTCGGTGCTGTCCTCGTCTCTGATGATCCTCAGGTGAATACCACTCTTTGGCGCGAGCAAAAACGCCTGGGGATCAATCTCGTAAGGTATTGTCGTTTTTTCGCAAGGCTCGACTCGGTACCGTTGCAAAATCTTGACAAGGCCAACCTTCGTCTGCATGACGCCGAATCGTTTGCCTGAAAAAGCCGAAAAGATTGATGAAGCCCGCACAGAAGAGGCTGAGACGGATCGGTATCCTCGCGCGAATGCGAACGCGATCGGTTCGAAGGAAAGTCAATGACGATTTATATTGTTACCGATACAGTTCCTCGGGCCATCGCCGAAAGCCAAATACGTCATTGGGTGCCGGGACTTGATCGCTTCCTCGGTAAATCTCTCGGGATCGAAGACTTCCGGTTTGGGAAAGTAACGGGGATCGTTCTGTATGGCGTGTACCGGTATCCAGATTATTCGGTCCTTCTCGATCGTCAAGAGCTTGTTGTTTGACGAATCCACGAATGTGTGAGGCTCCATCGCTTTCCGAGTGAGAAATGTTACAGATGGATATTTCCTCAGTGTTTCTGCTCTCGAAAAAAAAGTCATCGACACGAATCCAACTTATTAGAATTTTATTTTAATGAATTTTCCGATCACGATTATCCATAATCGGAGAAAAAAAATGACTTTAATTTCCTTTTTTTTCCCGTAAGTTCCAACGAAGATAATTCACCTTGGAACACCATGTCGAGATACTTCATGGATTTGATCGTTTCGTAATCGAACGATCCACCGGTCCGACTCATTTCTTTGTTTATTTCTTGCCTGAGTCTCGCCTGAACTTTCGGATTAAGGGCGAGCTCGTAGAAGGCATTGCTCATCGTTGAGGACGAGGTTTCGAAACCGGCCACGAAGAATACGAATAGCTGCGCCGCCAGCAAAGTATCCGTCAATTCTGGAATTTTATTTATACGAGATAGAATTACACTAGTGGATTGAGCAGTCTGCATAAGTTTGAGATTTCAAAAATACGACTTTTTTATTGCTCAGTGTTATAATCTAGAGTCTTGACGTCACTTTGCAAAAAAGATTTTGTAAAAATTCCAAAAATGAACCGAGTTATGACGATTTTTGTGAAGGGCCAGATTGCCCAATTTTCCTTCTGCGTTTTTCTCGAAATTGTTTTATGAAACGGTGTGAGTCGTATCTCAAAATCTAGGACTTCGATTTACTTCAAATCCCCGCAGAGCATAGTTTGTAACATTTTTTATTGTATGGCAGGATGATTTTTACATATGTTCATCCATTTATTAATAACATTTTTTTTTTTTCGTTGACAATCAAACTTTTTTTCTACTGCTTGCCATTTTCGTAATTTTCATAATTTCAAAAAAGTACCGGATCATACGAATGTTTTGTTATTATACTAAAAGTACATTTTGTTTATTTTGAATTTCAGATGAGCCTGGTTGCCAGCACCACCTAAAACGATTGGTCTTGCAGCAATAGTGGCACTTCGTTTAAATAATAATAAGTTCATTGCTTATCAATATTTTTGAATGAAAAAAAAGTCAAACTTAGCAAGACTATTTATCAACTGCTTATAAAATCCCACTCTCGTCATACCAATACCCTCATCAGAAAGAAAATTTGAAAATCGAACGTGGCAAAATGAAAATAAAAAAAAAGTTACGGCATCACTTTGTTTGAATAATAATAACTTCATTGATGTCAAAAATTTTCAATGAAAAAAACCTCAAAGTTGACAAGACTATGCATCAATTGGGTGTCAAATTCCGACGCCGTCATCACAATACTCTCATCACAAAAAAATATTGAAGACCTGTGTTTTAGGTCCCAAACCCAGTTGACATGATACGACCCGAAAATTCATTTCCAACATACACGCTAATAAAAGCTTCCTCGTATATGTGTACCCAATTTCAAAACCAACCTATATCCGCCAATTTATCAGGATGATCCCTGATAGCCATAAGAAGATCGACAAAATCGTGCTTAAAGACCCCATTGCTCTTCCGGTAATCCATCGTTTGCTTCATCGTGTCGACGAAGAAATTATTCACATCCTTTTCGGCAAGGAAGCGTCCAACGATATTGTAAACTTTCGGTGCCATAATTCTCAGCCGGGATTGCAACAATTTTCGCCAATTTTTATTGATCAGACGTCTTCCCATAACGCGAAAGGGACTGTCCTCCTTCGCTATCGCGTTCATCTGTAGTCCAAAGACGCAAACACCGATAACGTCCGTCGTGAATTTTGCGGTGAATTCGCGAAATTCCATGGTCAATTCTTTGTTGCCGTTTTTCAAGCCAATCAGATCGCCGAGATACTCATCCAAGTGTTGGGCGCACTCGTCGAGCAGATAAAACATTTCTTTCAGCCGACCGGAAGTGAATACCGGCGACAGTTTGAGTCTGAGTGGGCGCCACCTGCGCGCCTCGAGATTGAAAAGATGAGCCGAGAGAGGCTCGATTTTCTCGTGCATCTGTGTGCCACGCTCGACAAATTTACTGAAGTCCCTTATCAACACGTCCTTGATGAAATCGAGATCGTGAACGATCAGGACGGGTTCGCGACGCACGTAGATCCCGGAATAGGGCTTGTTCTTCCATTTTTCGTAAACGGAAGTGGCGTAAAAACCCAGCGACAGCTTGTTCGTAAGGACGTCCTTGATAGTGCCCACGAGAACAATGGGCCTTGGCCCTTTGACACCTCGCGATTCCCAATAGTCGTAAGTCGACACGAGATATCGGTAAAGGATCGCCAGCAGAACGATCACGATCAAAGATGTTTCGAGCAGAGCCATTCTTTCACGTTTTTTTGTTCTCGAGTCTGGGGAAAAAGTTCAAGAAAATACAAATTCGTTTGGATTGTTTAGGTTCGATCGATATTTCTTTTTCTATCTCAATCTTTTATTCGTTTTTTCTATCTCGATCTTTTCTTTTTTTTTCTACCTCGACTCTTAAGAGAAAATTTGAATAAGTGTATGTTTGGGTTCGGTCCCTATTTCTTTCTCTATCTCGATCTTTTCTTTTTTTTCTATCTCGACTCTTAAGAGAAAATTTGAATAAGTGTATGTTTGGGTTCGGTCCCTATTTCTTTTTCTATCTCGATATTTTCTTTTTTTCATCTCGAGTCTCAAGAGAAACTTCATTGCGTATATGTTTGGGTTCGGTCGATATTTCCTTTTCTATCTCGACCTTCTATCTTGATCTTTCCTTTGTTTTTTCTATTTCGACCTTTGCTTTTTTCTATCTTGAGTTTTTCATTTATTCCTATATCGAGTTTCAAAAGAAAATTTGAATAAGTATACATTTGTTTGGGTTTGTTTGGGTTCGCAGACGTTTGGTATTTTTTTCTATCTAGATTTTTTGTTTTTTTTTTCTATCTCGATCTTCTCCCTAGATTTTTTCTTTTCATTACAAATCTTAAGAAAAAAATTGGCATAAGTACAAATTGGTTCGGGTCTCTTTGAGTTCGCGATCGTTTGATACTCTTTTCCTTTCTTTTGTCTTGAGTGTTGATAAAAATAAATTCAATATCTAACAAAGATAATTTATTTAATCTCGCGCGTAAATATATATATATATATAAACGTTTCGTATCAAAGTATAGATCGTGATTGATTTCGATCCATAACACTCAACCGATTTTCGCACAATTTAATTAAAAATACCTCGTACGGTGCACCGTGAATAAAAAATTCAGCCGGGTATCTGACAATTGCAAAGGATACAAAAAAAAAGTATTTCCACGAAAAAAAAAGTTTTACCGATTTTCACTCTATATATATATATGATTTAACGATTGACTGGAAAATTCGCTAATGAGCAATCCTCGCACAAAGATTCCGTGTTCTGGATGTTTTCGCGGATTATTGGTTGGTTGTACCGTCTTATCTATCGATTCTTATCGTTATTTCGTGAACGTTCTTAATCAAATTGTCAATCCCTACCGATTCAAATCTAAAACACGATCTTGCAAAATTCAATTTCAAAATACCTCACACGATGCTCCGTTAAAAAATGTCGACCAGAAATTTCACGAATTGTGGATGCTACAAAAATGAAAAATTCCTCAAAATCGGTCAACCGAATCCACCAAATATAAAACATCTAAGGCATTATTGTCGTACCGAAATTAAAAAATTTAATTTCACTATTCTACAGACCTTTCTGAACACCCCTGTGAAAATTGTTTGATGGTACTCATAAAATTAGCGGGAATATAGAAATTATAAAGAGTACGCTCGGGGCGGGGGGGCGCAGTCGGAACGCAGCAAACTTTAACCGCGTTTTTCTCGAAATTATGTTTTTCGAATCGGCAACCACGATATCTCGACAACCAATTGGCCGATTGAGTTCAGATTTGACATACACCTTCAGTAGAATGTTTTTCAACGCTGGTAGCAGAATTGAGTTGAAATTATATATATATTTTTTTTATATAAAATAGAATGACCACAAAAATAGGAAAAATTGTTAATCAAAGTTTAGCATGCCGCTTTTTTGTAATTTTTTTTTGCTGAATCTCTCACCAAACGTCACAACACTTATACAGATTCAGAATATGTTTGGTTTTTTTTTTTCACATTTATACAATGTTCACAACACTGGTCGCCAATCGGGGGCGTTTCTGCACAACGTTGTAAAGAAACGTACAAAAGTACATGATAATACATTTTTTTATTTGTACATATTCTTGAATGATCGATAAACATGTGTAAAAAATTTCAAAATAAAAACAAGAACGGTTTAACAATTGGTCCATCCTAAAAATCACCTACAAAAAGGGGCTCTAAACAACAATACTGTCTTAACTGGTCTTGCGCAATTTAATTTGTAAATATCTTGCGCTTTCTTTCAAAAAATCCACAAGAAGTCTCAAAAATGATGAATGTTACAAAAAAATTAAAATTCCCCAAAATCGGTTGACCAGTTTTCACGGATAATTTGACGATCAACTGACAAATTTCCAAATAATTTATTCTTACACTATCGTATCGTTATTTCGCGATCGCCATCGACGCGTAGTCGTTTCTTCGTTTTTTTTTTTCCCCCTCGTCTCGGAATTCCTGATGAAGTTCGCACCTCTCGTTGACACTTGCGTTCTTTTCAAAAACCGCGAGAGATCGAGCCTCGACTGATGAACGACGAGGGTCCTACTGTCCTCGCACGAGCAGTGTTGCCAGCCCAAGATTTTATCTCGTACTAGACGGCGACAAAAAACGTATTAAAACGTAAAAAACGCGGAGAGGGGGAAGGGTGCACGGAATACTCATGTATAATGTATATGTATATATTGGATGAAGTAAAAAGTTCTGAGCGTTTTTCGCTAGTGTCTTTAGTGAGCCATATCACGCGATGTATACATCGCATCGGGTCATAATATACGGCGTTCTAAAGGTGACATTACGCTTCAAAAAAAGTTCTTTGACAGTTTTGTGTTTGGTGAAGCCAGTTGTGTGTTACAGCGTTCCAAAATGGATGTAAAAAAAGAAAAAATTCGATACATTCTTCAGTACCACTACGACCAAGGTGAAAAGGCGGAGCAGGTGGCCAAAAAAAATTGTGCTGTTTATGGACCTAATACAGTATCAAATTCAACAGCAAAGCGGGGATTCCAACGATTCCGTTCTGGTAATATGGACGTCGAAGATGAGGCACGCTCTGGTAGGCGAATCGTCGAAAATGTCGATAAAATCATGGAAATCGTCGAGTCGTACCGGCATGTGAGCACTTATTCCATTGCCCAGGAACTGAAGTTTAGCCAGAAAACCGTTTGGAACCATTTGCATAAGGCCGGTCTCAAGAAGAAGCTCGATGTATGGGTGCCACACGAATTGACGCAAAATAACCTTTTGGACCGAATTGATGCCTGCGATTCTTTGCTGAAACGTAACGAAATCGACCAATTTTTGAAGCGGATGGTGACTGGCGATGAAAAATGGGTCACATACGAGAACAACAGCCGAAAAAGATCGTGGTCCAATCGCGGTGAGCCGGCCCAAACGATCGCCAAGCCCGGATTAACGGCCAAGAAGGTTTTGCTGTGTGTTTGGTGGGATTAGAAGGGAACCATCCACTATGAGCTGCTCCCATCGGGCCAAACACTCAATTCGGACCTCTACTGTCTACAACTGACCAGATTGAAGCAGGCGATCGACCAGAAGCGGCCAGAATTGGCCAATAGGATAGGTGTTGTGTTCCATCAAGACAACGCTAGGCCGCACACATCTTTAAGGCAGAACACCACTGTGACCCACTGTTTTTTTGCCATTTTTCAAGAATTTTTTTTTGTGGGAAAAAAAGAGATATTCGAAAAATTGTTTTTTTGTTTTGTTCGTTGTTTATTGAAGATACATAAAAAAAAAATTTCAAATTTTTCACGCCCCATGGTGACGCTGGGGAAGCTCCCGCGTCAGGTACTGTTGCCTCTGCAGTGGTTCGCGGCACGCAGCAGAACTCTCTTCAAAGTCGATCTGAAAAAAAAATACCGAGTGTTTTCGTTAATAATATGATATTTTGAAGAGAAGTACATAGGGATTTGAAAAAATATTGATTTTTAAAAAATAGGCACGCTTTTGAAATTAAAGGACGATTTTCGAGCAAAATTTCTCGTCGAAAATAGGCTATAACTTTTTTTATTATTGAGATATCGAAAAAATCCTATGTACTTCTTTAGATAATCTAGTTTTATTGATGCAGTCCAAATTTGAAGTCGATCGGATAAAAATTGCTCGAGTTCTGCTGCGTGCCGCGCTCAAAAAAGTGGTTTTGAGAAAAACGCGTTCAAAGTTTTAGGTTTGTTAATTTATGCGATAAATTGGAAAAAATTTTTTTTACCTTTAATCAGCGATGCCGGCACCATATAGCTGGCCTTCAAGAAGCAAATGATTGTCCCTAGCATCTTTTCTCGAACTTGTAGAGGCTCTTCTTGCCTCTTTTGCAGCGTCTGTGAGCGAGCGCTCCGCCAGCTCGATCCGCGCTGCGTCGGTTTCAACGCAAAAATTGAAACAATTTGGGCCGATAGTTATCCCCAACGTCTCCAAAACTTTCACGAGGCTTCTCAGGCCATCATTGAATAATAATACCGCGATATCAGCTGCAATATCGACGATTTTTTTGCTCCCGGACTGACACTTGGGGGCTATTGCCCAAACTGATTTGTTGTAGCTTTCGTTGTTGTTTTGCGTGAAGCCGCCCAAACAACGCTGCAGCAAATCGTCTCTGCTCAAATTTTCGAAGACTGGCGTAATTGCCTCCAATACTTCCTCGGGAAGAGGCGGCTGCGCGGGACCCCGAGCGTCACGGAGCGCTGCACCGCTCCACAAAATATTCAATATCTCCGAAAATAATTATTTTTTCGACCTGGGTCCAACGGCATCTTAATCTTAAATGTATTTTAGATTTTTCTAGATGGTTTGCAAAAAATCGATTTTTTAAAGCCGTCACAGTGGTGTTGTCCCTTAACATCGCGCCAGAAGCTCCGAGAGCTTTCGATGGGAGGTTCTATCGCACCCGCCGTATAGTCCAGACCTGGCACCAAGCGATTTTTTTGTCAAAATGGCGTATTTCTAAAACAAAAAGTATAAAATGCCATGAGAAAATCGCCAGAAAATTGTTTATAAAAAAGGAACTATGAAATATAATTAAAAAAATTCTACGCAGTGCCTCAGAAAATGTAATTTTCAATATACAGTTAAAATTTCAAGTGAATCGGTTGAAATTTGTTTGAGTTATGAGTCCGGCCGATTTGAAAAATGTAGTTTTGAGATAAACGCGTTTAAAGTTAGTACAAAGTCACGATATGAATCAAGAGGGTTGCGCTAGAATTTTAAAATCGAGTACTTAGCGATTTTTCACACCCATAATCTTTTGGAATATAATTTTATAGGCCCTAAGGTGCACTTTCAACAACAAAAAAAATCGATTTTTGGTAAATCCTAGAGTGGCCTAAGGCCTTAACGTTCCCCGTTTTGCGGAAATGATTTTCTTATTCCCACGTACTTTTGATCGTTCGAGTACAATTCCCTTGTGATAATAATGTTCTCTCTCTTATCTACTTGAGCAAACGTAGAAAATTATATGATTAAACGAACTTACCAAGTGAAGTTCTGTCACTTGGTAAGATGGTGATATCACTGGTGGATATTTTTTTGTCAATTAGGGATCAGAGAACGTATCCAGGAACGCTATCGCTGTTTTGTTTCTTCAGTTATAGTATATAAAATTGTGGCGACATCGGTAGGAAGTGGGGGTACTACACAGTTGATCTCGAGGAAGAGGCGCGAAATATAATTTAAAGGGAGCGTTCGACTGCAAATTTCGTCCGGTCTATCTTCGGCACATTTACAAGTGAAGCTCGATTCATTTTCACAATAATAATTGTGTTTTTCGAGTTTGCTATTTTAAGAACCGATTTTTTTTTCATGACAAAAAGAACAGTATTTTTTATTTATTAATGTAATTTACAACGCGCTCTAAGAAACCTGACAGCTGTGCGATTGTTTGGGTTCATTTGTGATGAGCGATCACCCAATTTTTGCCAAAACGTACGAAATTTTTACCCTGTAGAAGAGTGAAAAAAAAAAAAAGAAATTGGTCAATTTTTTTTGCCTAAATGAACATTGTTTATAATTGATTTCCTTTTTTTTTTTCGTAATTAAACAAATCAATTGAACACTTGGTTTCCTAAAATATTGATGATTTTTTTTTATTTTTGAAATTATTTGTTTATCATTTTAATTGTCTACGATTATTTTTTATAATTTTTTGATTTTATTAAATTTTATTACTTCATTATTCATTATTTATTTTATAAACAAAATTTATAGAATAATAAATTAATTTTATGAATTTATTTATTATTTGCTTTATGAATTAAACATAATAATTAACCATTTTTTAATAGTTTATTATTATCTTTTAATTTATCATTACTCGCCTTTTTTAATTGATCATTATTCACTTATTTATAATTCTCTTCCTTGTTAACTATTTATTATTACTATTATTATTAATTATTAATTTTTTTATATACTTTTTATTTATTGATTATTATCTTATTTTGTTTCGAATTGTTAATCATTTGGAGCACGCTCGAACGTTCGAAGTCATTAAAAAGAAAAAAATATCGATATCAGCAGAAGCGCCCAGAGACTTTCGTTATCTCCGGAAAGTAAACTCACAAAAACGGCTCTAGGAAACGTGCGTCCATAGCCTGCGTGGAAAAGGTCAAGATTGTCTCTCGATCCTACCGTCCGTGGAACCGAGTGCGTGCGTCAGGATCCTGAGTGTTTTACGCTCGCTCTTTGTCCCTCTCTTCCTGCCGGGACAATCGGCAGCTGCGTCTTGCTTCTCTCCTCCCCCCCCCCTCCCTGCGCCGCACGAGAACACGAGGTCACACGGAAACTGGAGAATGTAGTCGAGGCGATGTGGCATATACACACGGGGAAAAAACCGGTCGACAAGTCGGTAAACCGAAGAGAAAATGTTTTTTTTTCTTCCTCCGACGAGAAGAAGAAAAAAACATGTTTTTTTGTACTTACTTGCGTATATATATATATACAGGGTGGACCACGCAACGTGTGCACCTCTTTTACGACCAAAATATGCGTTGCAAAAAAAAATGTTTTATACAAAAGTGACATGGTTTATAAGGCTACACTATGTGGTGCATTTATTTTTTTTTATAGGTGGAGGCACTTCGAAGATTTGAAGGTCAACTTTATTTTTTCAAATGGAATTCTATATTTTTTATAGCGTAATACGATAGAGTATCTAATTCTGAGTAAAAAAGTATAGATCTTTATTAGCCCTAGAGTTAATAGCTAACGAGTAATTTCACTTTATTACTTTAAAATTTTCTTCACGTAATATCAAGTTGGAGATTCAAATCTACTACAAATTTCTGAATGGCAGTGTTTACATCACAGTGTTTATCAATATGAACACATTTACCACATCACACACACTTATCATGATTCACAATCTTCTCAATGATTGTAATCCAGTATTAAAGTATCCTTCGCTGATTGTGCGTGATTATTATCAGAAAGATTAAAGTGAAAATGAATTTTTCTAATAGTGATACTATTAGAGATTGATATTACGTGAAGAAAATTTTAAAGTAATAAAGTGAAATTACTCGTTAGCTATTAACTCTAGGGCTAATAAAGGTCTATACTTTTTTATTCAGAATTCGATACTCTATCATATTACGCTATAAAAAATATAGCATTCCATTTGAAAAAATAAAGTTGACCTTCAAATCTTCGAAGTGCCTCCACCTATAAAGAAAATAAATGCACCACATAGTGTAGCCTTATAAACCATGTAACTTTTGTATAAAACATTTTTTTGTGCAACGCATATTTTGGTCGTAAAAGAGGTGCACACGTTGCGTGGTCCACCCTGTATATATACAAGTACTTGTAATCAAGAGACGCGGCAGCGTCTCGACGCCAAGTAATAAAAAAAAACGACTGTCACGACACAACACGCCGCGCACTCTTTATATACCAAGATGGGCTTTAGCAGACGACTTTTTAACTTATAATCGACGTTACGCGAAAACGCGGAGACGAATCGAAAATCTAATGACATTTTACCAATGAAATGTTATTTTTTCCTATCGATTTTTATATATGTACAAGGACGCACGGACGAATCTAATATCGGTATATATGCAAGTCAAAGACGATCGCTTGAAAGCATACCGGTTTTTTTTAATTAGTTTTTTCTCAAATAATGATCTCGTTATCTCGAAAAACCAGATCAAGCCGAAATCCCGGACATTCTTTCTTCGTAGCTGTTCAAAAATAATAGAGTATATTTTTTATTGCACGATTTAATTAATTTAATCACGGTGGTCACACTGGGTCGATTCTATCCAGTCAGTTTCCAAAAAAGTATTGTGACCAAACTATTCGTCCGTAGTGGTTCAAAAAAATTACGGAACATGCTTCAAACTTTCTGGATGATGTACGAAAAATTTATTTATAAGAAATAAAATGGCGACATGTTAAAAAAAATTCATAAAGAGGTGAAAACGCAAAAAGACACTTTTTCGCTAAAAAAAAATCATAGCTCCGTGAATTTTCAACATTTTTATCTGAAATTTGGACGTGATACTCCTTAGATACGCTACTTTTGGGAAAAAAAATCGTAGCATAGTGCGCGTTCCAAAAAAGATATTTATTCCGACATGTGAAGAGGGTCGATTTCATGGTATGAGGATACTTCAAACTTCAGGTAAGATGGTGAATACAGTCCCATTCGAAGCCGGAAATTATTATATATTTTCGCCAAAAGTTGATCGGCGGATCAATTCTACCCAGTATGACCACCAAGGGGTAAATAAGAAAATAATAGATAAATTAAGGCGGTATTGTTGCTTAGGAATTTGAAAGAATTGTTTTTGAACTTTTTATTTAATTATTCGATATAATTTTCTAATTTTTACATGACTCGTAGAATGTTCAGAAAAATAGGAAAAATTGATAATCATGACGCCATTTGGGAAATGTTTTTTTTTTGCCGAATCTGCTACCAAACATCACAACACTCATACGGATTAAGAATATGTTTGGTTTTTTTAATTCACATTCGTACAACGTCCACAACGCTGGTCGCCAATTGGGGATGTTTTTCATGCACCGTTGTAAACAAACGTACATGAGCAGAATTTTTTTTTCTTTTTATTTGTACATATTCTCGAAGAATCAATAAACATGTGTGAAAAATTTCAGACAGAAAATTGAAACAGTTTAAGAGTTGTTGCATCCTAAAAATCACCTCCAAAACAGTGCTCTACACGACAATACTGCCTCAATAATAAATGAAACAGATTAATCATAAATTATTTAATGATAAATAATAGAAAATAATAATCAATTTTTATTGAAATAGTTATTAAATTAATTAAATTCATCATTACTGTTGATTATATACATCTATATATATTTGAAAAAAATTAAATTTTTTTTTAATTTACATATTCGTTATCTCTAACAGATGGACTATTAACAAGGATTGACTGCTGGGGAAAAGAGGCTATATTTCTTCCTACGTATTTAATTTATAATTTATAAATTATATAATTATCTTTGAATAAATATTTAATTATATATTTATATATTTTCCGAAAGCGCGGAATTTACATACGATCAGCAATTATTAATACGTCAATTCATTTATACATTGAAAATTTATATATTTATGTGTGTATGTATGTATATATATATATAAATCATAATATATATATATAGATAAGAGTTTCACATTCGCGTTATGCAATACATGGTTTCTAATCAGTACTCATTAGACGCGAACAGATATGCGTGATGTATGCTACCGTACGATCTGAAGTACCTACTGTTACACATACACATACGCACATACATACATACATTGACGTAGCGTGCATTTTTTTCTGGGGGGGGGGGGGGGGGCGGAGGGGCCTGTCAAAAACTGGTTTTGATCACAGTCATCTTTTTTTTTTAAATCAAACTTACATGATATTCGGTAATCACGTAACACACGTTAAATATAAAATTTGCCTTAATCACACGTTCATGTTAACATTAATATCAAACTCTTGCGATACCTTAAAAAATGATCAACTAATTTTTCATCATTCTTCAATCCAATCAGCAGTCTTTAAACTTCACTTCCAGTAGGTATTCAATTAAATAAGTCTTAGTTTTCTAATTTTTTTTTCTGCAAATCAGCCTAACACTTTTACAGCTGCAATACTTTTTTTTTAACAACGTCATTCTATATGTTCACCAGTGACATATGGGAGAATCGTTCCTGATGCATTGTGCTTCAAAGCCACATTTTTATCCGCCTCATGGCATAAAAATCTTCTCTTACAGCCGGTAGACCTCACTGGGAGAACAATTGCTGCTTGGAAAAGTTCATAGAAGTTGGGGCAGTACTTCTTTTTAATTGGTTTTCTTCAATTTTCAGCATTTATTTTATCATTTTTAGATTGAAGTATGTTTTTCATGGCCATCGCTTCAGCTTCTAAGACTGATGCATAAATTATTAAGATTTTTCTATAATTATTGATGAAATCCTCGCCGTTATTAATATCCAGTTAAAAAATGCATCAATTGCGTAGGCTAATGGTAAATTCACAAATCGGCATTTTAGATTTACAATGATATTATCTTCTACTTGGTAGTCAACGTTGATCTTCCAGTATTTTTCTAGTTGTGTATATTGAAAATTAAATATCTATTTAATTCACGTAATGAAATAGTTACTTTTCATAGAAATTACGAAATTACAATGAAGGCAATAGGTCAAGTTTTATTCAATTATTTCTTTATATACTTGCTTGGATGAAACGTAAAAAAAATTAATGGGGGGGCGGCACGGGGCTTTCTGGGGAGGGCCGTGCCCACCCTTGCCACTCCCTGGCTACGCCGATGTATATATATATATATTTTTTTCTTGAGCAATAAAGTGGTTCTTATCAACACCTATGCGTGAATTATGCTATTCTGTGGTACAGAAATGTACATATACAGGGTGAGGCACATAAAGTGTTACAGAGCAATAGCACTCAAACTATTGATCATATCCAAAAATGTTTCAGACAAAAGTTTCAGTGTTCGAGAAGGCCGTCATACTGGACCACCCTATTTTTTTATCGGTGGAGGCGCTGAAGCTACGACAAGATCAACTCCACTTTTTTAAATGGAACCATGTATTTTTTTTTCGATGACATTATTACCGATTTTAAGACGAATTCAGCGACCTACAACACAAGGTCATTCTAGTCACGCAAAGTATGAAAATAGTCGAAAAATCGAAAAATATCGGAATAATCACTTTCAAAGGATCCACTAACCTTGGTTTGGGTCTACCTACAGAAGATGCTCGAAGTTATGACCCTCGACTTGTAAGCACTTGTTAATTCGCTGATGAAAAGACCGTCTAACTTCAGCCAACATTTGTGGTGTATTTTCGGTACATGCTCGGCGTATTCTTTCTTCCATGTCGTCAGGCGTGGTCAGGCGTGTTTACAAGAGTTTACAAGTCGAGGGTCATCACTTCGAGCATCTTCTGTAGGTAGACCCAAACCAAGGTTAGTGGATCCTTTGAAACTGATTATTCCGATATTTTTCGATTTTTCGACTATTTTCATACTTTGCGTGACTAGAATGACCTTGTGTTGTAGGTCGCGGAATTCGTCTTAAAATCGGTAATAATGTCAGGCGAAAAAAATACCTGGTTTCATTTTAAAAAGTGGAGTTGACCTTGACGCAGCTTCAACGTCTCCACGGATAAAAAAATAGGGTGGTCCAGTATGACGGCCTTCTCGAACACTGAAACTTTTGTCTGAAACATTTTTGGATATGATCAATAGTTTGAGTGCTATTGCTCTGTATCACTTTATGTGCCTCACCCTGTATATATATATATATATATATATATATATATATATATATATATATGTCTCAAAGGATGAAAAATGTCGAGACATTGTCCCATTAGTCAGCATACAGCTCGTATCAACATGAAATATACGGTTTTAGATATCGTTCTTCAAACATTGCGGCTTCGGATTGAAAGTATCACGAACGTCTTGATACGTTTACTCCTCTCTCCGTATTATTTTTCATTCGAGAAACCAACGGGTACAGCCGAATATATATATATATATTGATCATCATTGATGCCAATAGCGTTAGCGTCATTGTTATTTACTGCTTTATCTTCGAGCGTTCCCGCGAATTATAAATATATATAGATATATATATATATATATATGTATATATTTATTTATTTATTATCAACGTATAACGCAGACATTGACATATTTTTTATTATTATTCTTATTATATACATGCATATATATGCATATATAAAGGGTGTCTCAAAATGACCTGACATTTTAAATAGCGCGCCATTATTTTTGTGGCAAACATAGAGTACTAATCTTTGACAGCTGGCATCAGGAATTATTGAGGTTAAGTCATGGAGAATTGCACGACCGAGCAACGCATAGAAATTGTGAAAATTCACTACACTAAAAATGGTGAAAATTTTGCAGAGACGGTTCGAAAAGTCCGCACGTTTTTTTGGTCATCATAACGCACCATCTCGCAACACTGTGGGGAATTTAATGACAAAATTTGAGGT
Organism: Ophion ventricosus; assembly: GCA_963932345.1. NCBI lineage: Eukaryota > Metazoa > Arthropoda > Insecta > Hymenoptera > Ichneumonidae > Ophion > Ophion ventricosus. The sequence goes on along the minus strand of OZ010711.1, from coordinate 33,906,957 downwards.
TAGCGATTGAACGGCATGGACTCGAAAGTCATATTCTTTCATCGAGATGGCGCAAACTGTCACACTGCGGGCGAAGAAATGCAGTTATTGAAGACAAAGTTTCATGATCGTGTTATCTCGCGGCGCGGCGGTGTGAATTGGCCACCAAGATCGTGCGGTTTGACGTCATTGGACTTCTATCTTTGGGGGTTTTTTTTAAAGGAAAAGTTTATGCCAATGATTCACAGACCATTCCGAAGCTCAAGAAAGCATTTGGATGCACCATTAATGAAATTAGTCCGCAATTATGCCAAAATGTTATTGAAAATTTCGTCAAAAGAGTGAACGTTTGCAAACACAGGGACGAGGCAGCCATTTATTGAATATTGTGTTCGACACATAACCTCCATTATTTTACCTTATATTAAAATAAAAATATTTGTACTTTTCAAATAAATAATATGTTTCATTAATAAATAAAAATGTCAGGCCATTTTGAGACACCCTTTATATTGTGACATTGATTAGTGAATTTGCATTGTAAGCGGAGAGTGGAAGACGAATTTCGAATAACTCGCGGTCTTCAAGGAAGAAATAATTATTTTATTCAATAAATTTCAAATCGATCCGACTCGTTTGGCCTCCCGTTATCTTTTAGTGTATTTTTTTTTATTCTTCGTCGATCAAGAACCTCTACTTTTGTTTCTTTTTTTGTTTGCTTCATTCACTCTTTACTCTCTGATTTATTCGTTGCAATATACAGTAGCTGCCAAAAGTTTTCGACCACTTTCGATAATTGCAAAATTTTCGATCGCTTTGAATAATTGCAAAATTATATTAGAATAATATTATTTATTTTATTTCTTATTGCACGAAGATACTATATCTATAGTGTCTTCGTGCGATAAAACGAATTATGGTATAGTTATTTATTACAAAGTATACCTATGCAGATTTTTACACAGTTTCCCTCTCTGTACATTGATACCCTTTTACTCGTACACGGGTCCTTTGTTTTTGTTAACATTTATCTTTCGTCCTTTTTCTTCTTTATGCTTCCCTTCTTATCGTGCATTCGAAGCAGGTTTTGCATGATATATATCACGATATATATCCATTGATATTTATGTTGCATAAATATTGTGCGTATTGAAAAAATATTTTGGAGTTACAAAAATTACGTGGTTTTATTTCGAAGTTAGATTTCAATGATGGGATCTCACGGAGATCGGTAAATATCACATTGTAAAAAAAGGGCGATTTTTGCTAAACTCTTTTTTTATTGTGTTGTGAGTATAAAAATATGTGGAATTACAAAACTTGCGCGGTTTTTTTCGAAGTTATATTTCAATGATGCGATCTCACGTAGATCGGTAAATATCGCATTGTAACGAAAGTGGCAATTTTTGCTAAACTTTTTTTTTATTGTGTTGTATTTGAAAAATATTTTGAAATTACAAAAATTGCGTGGTTTTATTTCGAAGTTAGATTTCAATGATGCGATCTCACGGAGATCGGTAAATATCGCATTGCAACAAAAGTGGCGATATTTGCTAAACTTTTTTTTTATTGTGTTGTGAGTAAAAAAATATGTGGGATTACAAAAATTGCGTGGTTTTTTTTTCGAAGTTATATTTCAATGATCCGATCTCACGAAGATCGGTAAATATCGCATTGTAACAAAAGTCGCGATTTTTGCTAAACTTTTTTTTGATTGGGTTGTGAGTATTTAAGAAATATTTTGGAATTACAAAAATTGCGTGGTCTTTTTCGAAGTAATATTTAAATGATGTGATCTCACGAAGATCGGCAAATATCGCATTGTAACAAAAGTGGTGATTTTTGCTAAATTTTTTTTTATTGTGTTGTGAGTATTTGAAAAATATTTTGGAATTACAGATTCGTAGTTCGACATTTTTGGAAAAAAATATTTTGGAACTACAGATTCGTAGTTCGACATTTGTGATTCATTGTTGTTTCTGTTAATTAAAAAAAAAGAGATATTTAATTGTCAATATTAAAGATATTAGAGCTTATAAATGTGAGAAGTTTAATAGGAACTTTTATTTTAACTGTTGATTTATCAGGTAAGACGAGGAACGGGCCTTATTATTTTTTAATTGGAAAGACTTGATTTTTAAAATGTGTAAGACTGATTATCGTAAAGCAATAAATATTAAAATAATCAAAATTGGGGTTTAATTTCACTTCCATATTTTTAAAAAATTCGCAACACACTTTAAAAAAACAGCAAAAAAGATAGGGATTATTTTTATAAATATAAAAAATATCGAAAATTTAAAAAAATAAAATTTTTTCGATATTTATACAAAATATCGAATTTTTAGGAACCTTGATTCGAAGACTCTCACATACTCTCATAATGCACCGATCTTATTGAAATTTTGCACACTTCGTCAAAATAGCATTGACTAGTGATTGAACGAAGGTTTTTTTTTTCGATTACAACTAATTTTACAAGGCTACACGTAGTGTAAATTGTACCAAAAATTGAACTATTTTGCATACAACTTTGCCAAAAATTCAAATTATAATTTTAAAAAATCCTTCGTTCAATCACGAGCTATACTTATCTACTAATATAGAAAAAAAATTGGTTTTTTTATTTCAGATAAAGCTATCATTAGTTATCCTGACCACCATGAGGACACTTTTTTTTGAGGGGTCTCCGGAAACCAGGTCCCACTGACTGAATTTCCCAAATTTTTGGATGATTTTTTTTTTAAATATTGTTGAAATGTTGCTCTTTTACGTGCTTAAAATTTTGAATAAAATAACTTATATATTTTATTTTAAAAAAATAGAGAAAATATCCTTTTTTGGCTTCGAAACCCACGTGACCCTTTAATTCCTTTATTAATTTTCCCTTTGAGTGCCTCTCCCTTATGGCCTCTTCGCCACTTTTCCAAACTATTTACTATTTCCTTATTCATTTTTTCTTCTATTTTCCCCGCATTCAAGTATGTTTTCCAAACTTTCTTCTTCCTTTTTTACAACACCGGCATAGAGTATCTGCGTATTCCTTTTTAACTCCCCTTTTTCTGTTTCGGCATCTTGACCTGGCCCATGTTTGCTTCTTCCCTCTATGCCAGTGGTTAACTTTTTCGTGACCAAGGACCACAATAACTTTTTTTATCCTAGCAGGGACGACCAGGTACAAGAATAATAAACGGTGTTTATCTTTAAATACACTTTAATCAAGAAGTTCAACGTGTTCGTAAAACTTTTAAGTATATTGCACTAAGGATATTTTGTTTGGGCGCCATTTTCTGAAAATAAAACAAATACAAAGTCGAGCATAAACGTTACAAAAACTATTTTTTTTTTTCATAACATTTGGAATGGATTTTTATCGTTTGCTAAAAGTTGAATATTTTAGCAAACACGTTTAGTGTGTTTTGAACACACAGCTGAATATTAAATGTCCGTTTCGTGGCTTACGAGCATTTTATTTTCTCACATTTCAATGACGAGTTCAGTATGGTAAGGCAATCTACTTTTTTTTTTCCCTCAATTTCAAGAAGTTTAACGAGCCAAACAGCTGTTTGTCTATCAAGTTGATGACGGTTGGTCAAGTTTCCAGAAATTCTGCGGAGCCGTTTCGGAAATCCGTGGATATCTACAATCGTTTTCTGCCATACCCGTGGCGGTATGTCATTCCGTCTTAAGGGGTTACATGGGTTTCGAAGCCAAAAAAAGAGCGTATATTTCTATTTTTTTTTAAATATAATATATAAATTATTTTATTGAAAATGTTAAGCACATAAAAGAGCAACATTTCAACAATATTTATAAAAAAATTCATCCAAAAATTTGGGAAATTCAGCCGGTGGGAACTGGTTTCCGGAGACCCCTAAAAAAAAAGTGTCCTCGTGGTGGTCGGGATAACTCATGAGAGCTTTATCTGAAATTAAATAACCAAATTTTTTTTGTTAGCAGACAAGTATAGCTCGTGATGGAACGAAGGATTTTTAAAAAAATCGAAATTTGAATTTTTGGCACACGGAGAGAATTAAAAAGTAATTTTTGTCGTGAATTTCACGGTAAAAATTACCGTGATATATTTCAATGTGGTGACAAGTGAGAAAAGCATAATAATTCGTTTGCGACAAGTTTTTTTTAACTCACGTTACAGAAAATTTCAAATACGTAGCTAAAATTTTTACTATACAAGAAGGGTAGCGCGCACGATAATTTTTACCGAGAGCACAATACATTTTCCTATAACACTCATTAAATTTTATAATAAATCTTAAAATAACTGTTATAAAGACGATACTTTTTTATAGTCATTTTTGAAAGGCATAAAATAATAAAATGCACAATTTCGCTGATATTATATATTCTTTAAATTTAAGTTTTGCGTATTTTGTTACACATGAAAATTTACTAGAAAATCTGGTAAAATTTTCTATCTGAAGAAGAAATTTTTTTTTTTTTTTTCGTGAAAATCTGTGTTTTACTCAGTAATAATAAGCGAAGTTTCAGGGTTGTCATCTGGTTACCGTTACTGCACGGTAATTTTTAATATTTAATTCTCTCCGTGCAGAGTTGTATGGAAAATAGTTCAATTTTTGGTACAATTTACTCTACGTATAGCTTTGTAAAATTAGTTGTAATCGAAAAAACGAAAAAAACCTCCGTTCAATCACTAGTCAATGCTGTTTTGAAGAAGTGTGCAAAATTTCAATAAGATCGGTGCATTAGTTTTTGAGAAGTCGTGTCCGCCAACTTCAAAAATAGTGTTTTGCGAAAAATACGTATACCTGCGTCGCTCCTGGTCGGTCTTTCCCAACGGGGGGAAATTCCCAAAGGTTCTCTCTCCCAGATTTTTACTCCGATTGACTCGAAACTTTGGGAGAATATTCTAGACATATTGTCCTATTAGATAATAAAATAAATAAAAAATGGATTTTTTGTAATTTTCAAACCCACGTAACCCCTTAACACATATCCTCGGATTTTCTAAAACAAACTGTGCTCCTCATGCAAATTGATAAACGGTTGAATCCTCGCTAAAAGTAATAAACGTTTCGCGGACCACATCCTAGCCCTGGCTAGGATATGGCCACGGACCTGTGGTCCATGGACCACCGGTTGGGAAACACAGCTCAATGCGATTCTCTTCCCAGTACTCTTCCATTTCTAAACGTTGTTTTCGATTTTTGTTCACTCTCAACAAAACGGCGAATTCTAAATCTTGTTTGTTCCAGTCTTGTTGTATTTACTGGTCCATTTTTATTCGTATAGCTTTTTCAATTATTTTTCTTACTCCCACCATATGTTCGTCTCTTATCCTTTCCCATATTGCTCCCATTTCGACCTCTCCTCGATGGCTCTCTTCATTTACAGTCTCCATTTGGATAGGTTTGCATTTAGTATCGCTCTGGCCTTTTTCTTTCAAACATTTTTTTGACTAGCGATCTTCGGGCATTTCCATTTTCTGACATTTGTATACGAGAGCCACAGATTGGGACATATCGCCACACAAGCGATACGTAACGCTGCAGACGTAAATGACATAGAATTTTTCGTCTCGAACGTGGAAACCTTCTATGCCGTTTGCGTAACACTCGCTCTACTATATCATTCGATAATACCGAGCACTTTTTACGCAATCTCGAGACAATCTCGAAGTGATATCTGTCTTTTGAGTCTTGTTTGTCCGATAAACATAGTTGTTGTTTTGACGCAATGAGAAACTATTTTAAATAGACGAGTTGAAAAAAAAAAATTTCGTGAACTCGAATGCCGCGATGGCGTTTTGTATCGCGGTCAGGCAGCTGCGTATTTGTGAAATTCGCTTTCTTCGGAAGAAAGCTTCGAGACGAGAATAAAAAGACGAGGAAGTGAAATGCAAGTTTTCGATGAGCAGGTTTTTTAATTTTCTTCTTTTGGAGGTGTAGTTCAATGACTTTTTTGTTATTGTTTTTTATTTAAAAAATATTTGGAATTACAAAAATTGTGTGGTTTTTTGCGAAGTTATATTTCAATGATGCGATCTCACGAAGATCGGTAAATATCGCATTGTATCAAAAGGAGCGATTTGTGCTAAACTTTTTTTAAATTGTGTTGTGAGTATAAAAAATATTTGGAATTAAAAATATTGCGTGGTTTTTTACGAAGTTATATTTCAATGATTCGATCTCACGAAGATCGGTAAATATCGCATTGTATCAAAAGTAGCGATTTGTGCTAAACTTTTTTAAAATTGCGTTGTGAGTATAAAAAATATTTGGAATTAAAAATATTGCGTGATTTTTTTCGAAGTTATATTTCAATGATGCGATCTCACGAAGATCGGTAAATATCGCATTGTAACAAAAGTGGCGATTTTTGCTAAACTTTTTTTTTATTGTGTTGTGAGTATTTGCAATATATTTTGGAATTACAAAAATTGCGTGGTTTTATTTCGAAGTTAGATTTCAATGATGCGATCTCACGACGATCGGTAAATATTGCAATATAACAAACGTGGCGATTTTTGCTAAACTTTTTTTTATTATCTTGTGAGTATTTGAACAATATTTTGGAATTACAAAAAAATGCGTCGTTTTTTTTTAAAGTTATATTCCGAAGTTTTGATTCAATGACGAAGATCGGTAAACATCGCATTTTAACAAAAATGGCGATTTTTGCAAAACTTTTTTTTTTATTGTGTTGTGAGTATTTGAAAAATATTTTGGAATTACAAAAATTGCGTGGTTTTATTTCGAAGTTAGATTTCAATGATGCGATCTCACGACGATCGGTAAATATTGCAATATAACAAACGTGGCGATTTTTGCTAAACTTTTTTTTATTATCTTGTGAGTATTTGAAAAATATTTTGGAATTACAAAAAAATGCGTCGCTTTTTTTAAAGTTATATTCCGAAGTTATGTTTCAATGACGAAGATCGGTAAACATCGCATTTTAACAAAAATGGCGATTTTTGCTAAACTTTTTTTTTAATCGTGTCGTGGGTATCTACAAAATATTTAGATTTACAAAGAATATTACAATCGGTTTTTGTTTTATCCTTTCATAATGTCTCAAGATATCGTACTGTATCCAATCGCAAATTTGTCGGACGTTTAGTTCTTTCTTCATCGTCGAAATTCAACGAAAGTTCTTTTTTATATTTTAATTTTCTTATTTTTATTATTATGCAAAATTCTTTTTTGCATTTTTATATTGTCGATCTCTGGATAAGCAACTGAAAAAATAATTAAGGAATTTTCTTAGACAAAATGTGCCAAAAGAAGTAGAAAGAAATTCTTATAAAACATTTTCATTGCATTCCAACGATGCAAACTTCAAACTCACTTCTTTTTTTTTTTTTATAAAGCCCAAAAAATTTGACACTTTTTCAGGCCTTGGCCGTATCCCGCCCCCTTAATCCTCAAAATCCCCAGAACGCCCGTTACGCTTCTCGTCAATATACAATTCATCCAAACGCGAAATGCAAATAAAAGCGAAGGTGCAGCGAGCGCGTTGATAACGCTTTTTTTTGTGAGAAGAAAAAACGACACGCTGAATCTGCCTGTAGGTGAGACTTATTTATTTAGCCGAATTAGCCGGTAACCTCGCTCGAGTTTTTTAAGTACACGCGCCGCTGTATCGATTATCCGTAGCGTATAAATAAATAAAATTCAGCAGCGATCTAATAATCGAACGTACAAACTAATAATCGAGTGGATGGTTAAATGTCGAACGACAAATATAGCTGTAGCCACAAAGTGAAAGCGACTGCGACACTCCGTTTAACACTGAAGAAAGTAAAAATTGAAAAAAAGCGATAAAAGGGCTGATTCTTTTATAAAAATAATCCTAAAAACGGTTTTTTTTTTTTCAAAGTAATCGATATAATACCGGCACGAAAATTGTATTTGAAAAATAAACAAAATTACAAGCAAACAAAAACAAACGTAGTTAGACAATTGAGATTGTTACTTTTTTAAATTATAAATTATTTTGTATTATACATACGTGTATATATATATATATATATATATATATATATCGCCATTATATTAGATGAAGTAAAAAGTTCTGAGCGTTTTTTCGCTTTATTTCGACGATGAAATTAACATAGTTAGGATTATCCGATTTAGATCAAATATGCGCCGTTTTGTTTGATAACTTTTGTCCATTTTGAAGGCAATTTCATAGCTCCGCGATTGAAGATGTCCTTGTCCCTATTGGTAAAAAACCTGACCAGCTCATTTTCACAAGCCTCTCTTGAGGCCAGTTTTGTACCATCAAGAAAATTTTGCAAATGCTTGAAAAGGTGATAATCGCTTGGTGCCAGGTTTGGATTATACGGCCTGTGCGATAGAATCTCCCCCCCAAGCTCTCGGAGCTTCTGGCGCGTCGTTAAAGATGTGTGCGACCTGTCGTTGTCTTGATGGAACACAACACCCTTACTATTGGCCAATTCTGGCCGCTTCTGGTCGATCGCCTGCTTCAATCTGGTCAGTTGTTGACAGTAGAGGTCCGAATTGAGTGTTTGGCCCGATGGGAGCAGCTCATAGTGGATGATTCCCTTCCAATTCCACCAAACACAAAGCAAAACCTTCTTGGCCGTTAATCCGGGCTTGGCGATCGTTTGGGCCCGCTCACCGCGATTGGACCACGATCTTTTTCGGCTGCGGTTCTCGTATGTGACCCATTTTTCATCGCCAGTCACCATCCGCTTCAAAAATTGGTCGATTTCTTTACGTTTCAGCAAAGAATCGCAGGCATCAATCCGGTCCAAAAGGTTCTTTTGCGTTAATTCGTGTGGCACCCATACATCGAGCTTCTTCTTGAGACCAGCCTTATGCAAATGGTTCTAAACGGTTTTCTGGCTAATCTTCAGTTTCTGGGCAATGGAATAAGTGCTCACATGCCGGTCCGACTCTACGATTTCCATGATTTTATCGACATTTTCCACGATTCGCCTACCAGAGCGTGCCTCATCTTCGACGTCTATATTACCAGAACGGAATCGTTGGAACCACCGCTTTGCTGTTGCATTCGATACTGTATTGGCTCCATAAACAGCACAAATTTTTTTGGCCGTCTGCTCCGCCTTTTCACCTTGGTCGTAGTGGTACTGAAGAATGTATCGAATTTTCTCTTTTTTTACCTCTATTTTGGAACGCTGTAACACACAACTGGCTTCACCAAACACAAAACATGTCAGAAAACTTTTTTTGAAGCGTAATGTCACCTTGAAATCGCCGTATAGTATGACCCGATGCGATGTATACATCGTGAGATATGGATCACTAAAGACATCTAGTGGAAAACGTTCAGAACTTTTTACTTCACCCAATAAAACAATGTCCTATCCATTCCTTTATAAAAATTAACTTATTAATAGTCTCGAATATTTAATATGGCTGAATATTATACCATATTAAATATTCAAGACTATTAATAAGTTAATTTGTATAATAAAGAAGAGGACAGATTATTGTTATGTCTGTTTCGAAGTGGGTAGTTCATTATAAATGAAATATTAGCGAGTTTATTATAAGTGAAATATAATTTAATATTATTAAAAAATACTAAGATATTATTGATTCCCACCGGACGTTACGGCCATACCTTTTATTTTTCTGCAAAAAAAAATTACTGCTTTGAACGCTTCCTTGGATAACCCAAAAAGCCAACGTATGCTGTTAGAATACAGAAATGTATATTATATATATATACAGGATATTTGACAGATGAACCGACAACATTTTTTGGGAGATTGGGGGGGGGTTCATTTCCTAACTTTTTCACCCTTAGACCCTATGTCCTACCTGTCACGGTAATTGAGATATGATTTTTTTCGTTTTTTTCATTACTCGAAATTTTGCCTTTAAATCGTAAAAACTTTTTTATATGTGGCTGTAATGGCACGAAATAATTGTTGTTGTATACTGCAGTATGTTTATTATAATTAAATCATTATTGAAAATGACTCATAAGCTTTCAAAGTCTTAAAAAAATGTGGAAGTGTATGAAAAATGTCAACTTCTAAGTTCATTAAAAAAAAACTAGTAGGTATTTTGAACTTGCACTAGCTTTGTTTTAAAAATTTCTCTAGTTTATACCCTTTCCAATGGTATGCTACATGTCATAGAAATCATTAATTATGTGGTCAAAATACGGGATACTATTTTGCCAGGGTGAGGGTAAAGAAAATACTTTTTTATGTTTCCGATGTTTTTTTTTTATTATTAAACTTGAGTAATAAATTTACGTGTTTATGCACATTTATTTTTGTTTATAATTACCTTTACACATAATTTTTCGTCGCTGATAAGAATAATGATAAATACGCACTACTTACGCGCGCTGGCGAGAGTATAACAATCATCTGTTAAGGCCTTAGGACACACTAGAGGCCAAAAAAGGGCATATTTTGTGATTTTTTTTCAGCGAAACCACAACATAAATCGGAATTGCAAAATAGGGGTTTTATTATACACGTAATTGACTATAGAAAATTATTTTTTCATGGCGATATATGTCAAAATGGCGGGTGTGCAGCATCTTTCCGATGACGCCTTTATTTCTGGAAGGTCAACGGCTGGACCAACAACTCCTATAATTTTTGAGTTATGATGAGACACTAAAGTTTTTTCGATTATATATCAGAATAGCTATAGTGTTTACGAGGTGTCATGTATTTACAGTATTATTTTTTATTAATTTTACTTTGAAATTAATTTAATTAATTTTAATTTTTTAAATTAAACTTTACTATTTGACCAATTGTAATTTTAATTAATTCAATGAATACATTTACGGTATTATTTTTGTCCCTGCAGACCCATAACTAGTGTTTACGGGGTGTCATGTATATTTCCAAATGAATAAAGCTTCAACTTTGACACAAAAAAAATCTCCCAAACTACGTTGTAAAACCGATTGCTTTTCGGACAGTTAATGCTTTCTAAATTAACCCTTCGTGGTCACACTTCCAAATTCAATCGCGGTGGTCACACTTGGGTCGATTCTACCCAATTAGTTTTCAAAAAAGTATTGTGACCAAACTATCTGTCCGAAGTGGTTGAAAAACATTACGGAACATGCGTTGAACTTTCTAGGTGATGTACAAAAAATTTAGGTAAATCTGCAGAATTAGGGCTGCAGCTCAAATTCGCTCCAAAATTTTTCCTAATGTTTGTTATCACTAAAAAATGATATCCCATGTAATATTGTGGCGGGGGAGGCCGAAATTTCCCATAAAATCCATAAGTTATGGGATTTTGAAATTTATTAAAACGGGGGACAAAATAACGTATTTCCGGACATTTCACATTTATGTTTGGGTTTGTTTGGGTTTTTGAAAATAAACCTTCGTCAGTCACACACACACACACATACGCACAAACACACGAAATTTCCCATAAAATCCATAAGTTATAGGATTTTGAAATTTATTAAAACGGGGGACAAAATAACGTATTTGCGGACATTTCACATTTATGTTGAGGGCGGGGTATTTGAAAATAAACCTTCACCGAATAATTTGTTTTAAATAATAATTTACATTATCTACAATGAACAAAGTATTTTTTTTTACTAATTGCTCCTGCTCCCACCCCAACATAAGTGTGAAATGTCCGCAGATGCGTTATTTTGTCCCCACGTTTAGCAAATTTCAAAATCCCATAGGTTTAGCAATTTTCCCATAATTTATAGGAAATTTTGGCCTCCCCCACCATATATATTACATGGGATATCATTTTTTTATGACAACAAACGCTAGAAAAAAATTTGGAGCGGTTTTGAGCTGCAGCCCTGATTCTACAGATTTACCAAAATTTATTTATAAGAAATAAAATGGCGACTTGGGAAAAAAAAATTCATAAAGAGGTGAAAACGCAAAAAATACCCTTTTTCGGTCAAAAAATCATAGTTCCGTGAATTTTCAACATTTTTACCGAAAATTTGAACGTGATACTCCTTAGATATGCTACTTTTGGGAAAAAATAGTAGCATCGTGCGCGATCCAAAGAACGCATTTATTCCGACATATGAAGAGGGTAAATTTTATCGTATGAGGATACTTCAAACTCCAGGTAAGATGGTGAATACAGTCCCATTCGAAGCTGGGAACTATTACATATTTACGCCAAAAGTTGATCAACGGTTCGATTCTACCCAGATTGTCCACGAACGTTTAATTTCAATTTTCGATTTTGGTGTCTCAAAACTCCTAAAAAAAAAAATCGCCGAAACTATGTTGTGAAACTGGATTGATTTTTTTCAACAGTCAACTGCATCCGAAATCGATCTATCGATCATAAAAATTTCAATCGTTCCGGAACATTTCCATTTTATATTCTCGAAACTCCTTTATGGCAAATTCGTTGCTAAAATTTCCCCCTATTATCAATTCGCAAACGATATACTATCGCGCTAATGTCTCGAACGAGAAAAAGAAGCAAAAACAAAAAAAAAACAACCAAGCACGCGTTCGTTCACATCGCAATCTTGCTAAATTGCGCATATATTTTTCGGTCCCTCGTGCTTTCAGTGTCTTGTAAGCCAGGCAGAGCCTAATCAAGCCCACGCGAGAGTCGTGCCCCCAGAGTGCAAAAAAGAAGAAAAGAAAAAAAGAAATAAAATAAAAACACTCCATACGTACTCGCGGGCCTCCCGTTTGTCTCTATCGCTGCGTAGCCAAGCGATAATACGATGCGCTAACGCCGTTTACCAAACCTCGGTGACGACGGAGCTACGTGAGAGTGTTGGTGGGGGGAAGGGGGGGGGGGGGAGGGAGTAGGGTCTCGGCGGTCGATACTAAAAGCGTTCACCTCGGGGAACTCAGTTTCAGTCGGTACTGCGAAAGCGCGTAGTCACCAGCCGAATCTTTAAACACCGCGCTACAAAAGCGCGTTCCTCATCCAAGACGACGAAAACAATCGCAAAAAACGATAAAAGAAAGAAAAGAAAAAAAAACTAAAAATTGATCGCGTGAGCACGGACCGCGAGCGTGTCGCGTGGGAATGGTTGAGCGACGTGTAAAAAATTCCGCAACTGTGCACTTCTGTTGCGGTGCCACGTAAAAAAGAAGAACCTTCGATTGAGGCGTTTGAGGAGAAAAATCGACAAATAACAACAGGCCAAAAGTGACAAAAGAAAATTTCCCACGTAGCGGCGAAAGGCTCGATATCCATAAACAGACCGAGTCACAGGTTTCTTCCGGCAGGGTGCGCGACAGGCGTGGCCGAAATTCAACGAAGAGAAAAACAAACGAGGAGAAAACGAAAACACACACCGCGCAGCAGTAGCAGCAGCAGCAGCAGTAGCAGCAGCAAAACACGAGCAGAAATAGTATCTCGTTCGCGTTACGAGAATAGTCTCGTGAAGCTCGGTCTGAAATTTCGGCCAAACGCGCGACGAAATTTATCCCTCGAAAAATTTGAAAACTAAAGAAAAGCAAAGCTATGTGAAGCCTCGATGTGTCTCATTGAATTCACGATAACGTGGCTGCTCAACCACCCTCGATAAGAATATCCGATAAGAGATAGGCCTCGCGGCATCGACCAAGTGGCGGAGTGGTGGAGAGAAGAAGAAGAAGAAAAAAAAGAAATAATATGTGAATACACCGGTAAATCCGACGTAGACGGGAAGTGAGCAGTTACTTTCGTCGCAAACCCAAACACGCCCAAGGGTCTAAGGAATATTGCAATTTGTGGCAAGTCGGGCGGATTTTTTTCTTTCTTCTCCAAATCTCATCGTCGACGATAAAAGTCCGCAAACTGGCTCCGGAAGTGAGGATAAAGCAAATTGGAATGAGGGAGGATCTGCTTTCCATAATAAGACACACGAGCAGCGATCACTTTTCCGAAGAGGAACTTTAGCACGCGGATCACTTTGGAACATAATACGGGCACGCGACATACCCACACACACACACATATATATAAATATATATATGTATGTATATATGCACATATATATAAACACGTGAGCATAAATCTACACATACGTGTGTATGTATAGACCCATATATACATATATATATATACACACACATGAAGCCATGATGAAAAATTGTTGACGAGGTGCGAGGGGCCGGGGGGCTGCGAAAGAAGCGTGAAATAATTTTCGTTTGCGTCGAGGCGTGGATGTACGCGTGCTCTTGGTGCTGGATTTTGTCCGTATGTTGAACTGCTGGTGTTTTCGGTGCCGTCAAGGCTGTTGGAGGACTTGGGATTTCCATTTCGATCGTTAGCACCCCGGCGTTTATTCGCACCTTCTACGTTTCTCTTCCTCGGGATTCAGGTATCTCTCTTTTGCCCGGAGTTCGAAATTTGGAAGAGAGAGAGAGAGAGAGAGAGAGAGAGAGAGAGTACTGAGAAGCGGCGTGCCCACTTGGCAGGAAGGGACGAGGAAGAGAAAAGATCGGGGTGGAGAGAGCGAGAGAAAAAGTGAGAGATTCAGGGCGTAGGGTCGCGCGGGCTGGTTATGCCCTGCTGGCTGGCCACCTGCCTCGATCTATTGTCCGGCCCGTTTCTCGGCTATTGCATAGCCCTGAGAAAGCACGTTCTACAAGCTGGTCTAGCGAGGCCACCGGTTGGTAAGACACCAGCGCCTTCGGATAATATATCGGTACTATCGCCGTCCGACGACAATTACCATCGCGAAACGACGAGGACGATAAACCCAGCCGGCTCGTTTCTCAACGACGTAACCCCCAAAATGCCGCCCTGCGCTGAAGAAAAATCACAAGGTAACGAACAACGTTCGTCCCACGGGGAGAGAAAGAGAGAGAGGGAGAAAAAAAAAATTCGATTGCGATCACTTTTCAAGAGTTCGATGCGCCCTCTGGATTTAATGGGTGATCCTTGAAGTTAACGAGCCAAGACTAATTGCCCAGTCACTTTCCTCGTAGCCTCCTAGTTCCCGAGTTTGCGGACTCAAAATAATGGCCGGAGTATCTGGGGTAAAAGTAACTAGGGAGAGAGGTGGAAGAACAAGTAGTTACCGGGTAAAAAGAACTAGGTCGGAAGTAAAAGTAACCAGGATATAAGTAACTGGACCAGAGATGGAAGAAAAAAGTAGTTGCTGGGTAAAAATAACTAGAGCAGAAGTATAAGTAACTAGGAAGAGGGGGGAAAGGAAAGGCAGTTACCGTGTAAAAACAACTAGGGTGAGTAGTAAAAGTATAAATAACTAGAGCAGAAGTATGCGTAACTAGGGAGAGGGGTGGAAAGAAAAGGTAGTTACCGGGTAAAAATAACTAGGGCGAATAGTAAAAGTAGCCAGAATATAAGTAACTAGGCCAAAAATGAAGCAAAGATGTACTTGCCGGGAAAAAGTAACTAGAGCAGAAGTATAAGTAGGACAAAGGAAAGTAATTACAATGAATAGTAAAAATAACCAGGATATAAGTAACTAGGCTAAAGATGAAACAAAAAAGTACTTGCTCGGTAAAAATAACTAGAGCAGAAGTATACGTAACTAGGGAGAGGGGGGAAAGAAAATGTAG
The DNA here is from genome assembly GCA_963932345.1 of Ophion ventricosus. Classification (NCBI taxonomy): domain Eukaryota; kingdom Metazoa; phylum Arthropoda; class Insecta; order Hymenoptera; family Ichneumonidae; genus Ophion; species Ophion ventricosus. Next base: position 33,891,491 of record OZ010711.1, on the reverse strand, counting down.
TTACCGGGTAAAAATAACTAGGGCGGAAGTAAAAGTAACTAGGGTGAATAGTAAAATTAACCAGGATACAAGTAGCTAAGTCAAATATGAAATAAAGACATTTACTTGCTGGGCAAAAATAACTCGATCAGAAATAAAAGTAACTAGTGTAAAGGTAAAAAAAAACTAGTTTCGGGGTAAAGTAACTAGTCGAAAAGTAATTACACCTGATTAGTCGCCCCCACAAAGCACGGTCGTATATACAGGTCTGGGCCACGATCTTACATATAGGTCTTGAAACTCCGACGATTTGGCTTGTACGGATAAATAAAAATTTTTGTTTCTCGTAGCCGCCACACGTAGGGCGCCACCGGTATAATAAGTGCTGTCGAAGAGAGATGGAAACAGGTTGGCGATCTCTTTCTAATAACCTAAGCGTATTCAACGAATTAAGGCCATGCGTCACACGTCTAGTCGGTAAAAATCCTACTGCCAAGTTTTCTCCTAAACGGATCATATTTCGGACAAAAGAAGAAAAAGCGGTTGTTCGTCGTTCAACAGAGCGGAACGTGTTTCTTTTCTTTTTTCCCAAAAATTAACCTTTCAGAAATCATTGGGAATCTGCAAATCAGCTATCTCTCTCGCACTCACGGCCGCTCGGTCGGTGTGACACTTGGCCTTAATACGATTTACCACTTTAAAGCAATATCAAAGCACGCACGTTATATTGTTAATCCATCGTCAAATGTGCACAACCTCCAACACCATATACCAGAAGCGTAATAACTCTCATTCCCTAAGCGAATGCTATAAACATATATCAGTTTTTAAACTTCTCTACCAAAGTGCCTATGTGTCCGCATGAGTATGTTGTCTGACTTATAACGTCGACTTTTTGCTTTCAGACCTAATAAGTATAAAATTTTTTTTCTGGCCGACAACTTTCTGTTCTAAATCTTGATAGTCACTCCTTTTTCAATATCATATAACGTTCAATAACGTTGTATTTTCAATACGATTACTATATATAATTTATACCTACTTTCCTTTTTCGGGTACTCGAGTTTCATTGCGCCAAGGTAAATATTAACAATGACCCTTCATGAAATATTTTTTATTTACAAGTTGGGGAACTAGGGACAATTACAAGGAGTAAAAAAACAATATTTTTTAGATTGTTTGCACGAATTGTTTTATTGCTTCGTTAATTTAGACAGTTTCTTTTTGACGACACCTGCACGATCATAAATACAAATAGTAACGAAAATAGAATTAATAGTACGCACTTAATCGCTCAAGTACGAAATAATCACAGGAATAAAAGGTTATGTTTATTACCCGTGCCGGCGGGACCGATCTACAACGGCGCCACGTAGTGACAGCTTCGAGAAACAAAAAAATTTATTTAGCCGTGCTTCCCCCACCACCGGAAATTTGGTGGAGTGTGTCACACGTCCAGTCGGTAAAAATCCTACTGCCAAGTTTTCTCCTAGACGGAACATATTTCGGGCAAAAGAAGATAAAGCCGTTGTTCGTCGTTCATCAGAGCGGAACGTGTTTCTTTTCTTTTTTCCCAAAAATCAACCGTTTCAGAAATCTGCAAATCAGATATCTCTCTCGCACTCATGGCCGCTCGGTCGGTGTGACACTTGACCTTAAGACCTTTATGTAAGACCGTGGTCTGGGCCACTCCGTCCAAAATCTGTGACGAAAAACGTGGCCCTTCTTTGCAAAACTTGCCGCAAAAGCGTGGAGCGTTACCCATCCCGGAGGGAGAAATTTGAGAGAGAGAGAAAGAGATAACGCTATACGCGCGCATGCGTATTGTCTTACATTGCCGCATCGCATTAACCTCGTTTTGTGTTCTATTTCGGAAGGAATTTATTAAGATTTTTGGTTAGCGCGAAAAAAATTGAAGAGCTACGATTGTTGCGATGTCTAAAAGGTGCATAATTTGGGAATGCAGAAGTGGATCCTCGAAAAACCCCGAGCACGTGTCACAATTTAGAGTTCCAAAGGATGATGAGTTGTACGCGAAATGGGTGAAGGCATTAACGCTCGCAATGAAATGTTCAATTAAAAAATAAACGCATACAATTGTGTGAGAAACATTTTCATCCATCACTCTCAACTTCAGCATGATTTTTCTTATTGCAGATTATAATTAACGCTTTAATTTCGAGAGCACTTCTTCCTTCCTGTAATCATAAAAATATACTTAAAGTGAAGCCAAACTTAACTCGGTATATTCATCTAAAAAACGATGAGTATCAATAACCAATGGCTCATCGCTCATATTTTCGGTTTAAACTTGAATTTTTTTATTCGACTAATTATTTAGCATCTATTAACTTTTTGTTATAGCCACGTTGATGTAATACAATACGCATGCGCGCTTATATCGCTTTCTCTCTTTCACATTTCTGCCTCCGGGATGCGTGGCGCCTCACGCTTTTGCGGCCAGTTTTACAAAGAAGGGTCACGTTTTTCATCACACTTTTTAATACAGGGAAGATAGCGGAGTGCCCAGACCTGTATGACGGTGCCACAAAGTTACTTTTACCTTCCAGTTCCAAGGCAAAGCTAATGGGGTCAAAGTATTATAACTGATCATTCGGAAAAATAACTGAGCATTTAACAGTAGCATAGTAACGGCCCAGTACCTTTTGGATCTCCATGAGAAGTAACTAGGATGAAAAAAAACTCCCTGATTGCTTTATGCCGCCTAGACAGAAGTAACTAGGGCAAAAGTAAATCCTAGTTACATATTGAAGCCCGGATGGAAATCAACTCGAGCGAAAGTTAGCTACCCCGTTATTTTTTTCAGACCCGGATAGTTTTTCGCATAAATGAAGCCCTGAAGTGGCAATTTTGATTGGGTTTGTTTGGATTGCTGCTATACGAATGTGACATTCGTGTTGCATCGCGAATGCACTTTGCGTCAGCCATCTTGTCGTACGTTCGTCTTGCATTGTTCGGCTTATTTTTGCCGTACCCTCAAATCATTCGAATAACTTCATTTAATCGGAAAAAAAACGCCGCGGCAATTTCGCCGAAATTTCGATATCGCGGTAACAAACGGAGAAAAACGTTTTTGCGCGATAAACGATGAAATTGTGTTGATGCCTTCGGGGAATTTCCGTGGACCGGAAAGTTTGCTGAAAGTTTTTATCGTCATCTGCACGTGAGCTTAGCCAACTTACTTATACACACACATATATATATATATATATATATATATATATATATATATATATATATTCTTCGTGTGTTATTATCGGATTAAACGTACGCTGGCAGACTGCTCGGTTGGACTTTGTAACCGCGTGTGCAGGCCCGTATACATCGAGTTTCCCTCCCCGCCCCGTTTCGCAAAGTGGGCCGCGCATATGTCATTAAACGAGCGTAGGCACTTTGCACGGATATAAACGCATGGATGTATCTCCTCACATGTGTGTACCGGGTGCGTATATTTATACGATGTAGTATATAAGCTGACAAACACCAAATGGACACTGGCTGTGCATGAACGAATGTCCTCGGATGAAAATAGCATCCTATATAAAGCTGTCATAAGTCGAGTCTATATACGGTTCTTCACCTGTATGTACACATTTATATGCGAAATATATATATTACGTGTAGTAAAAAGAAATCCATTATTTTTGCCTTTAATTTCATGCAAAAATAATGGATTTCTTTTTACTACACCTAATATTAAACCACTCGTATCTATGTAATGGTGAATGTCGGAACATTTGGCTTTTTTGAGGACGGTTCTCCAAATCTCTTCGAACTCCAATTGTCTCTTCGAAAGCAATTTTTCGCATGTATGTATATATATATATATATATACATGAAAGTTAGAATGTTTACTTCACTTATATGATCATCTTGTATAATACGCTATTTTCATTCGGGGATATATATATATATATATATATATATATGTAAAATGTGTATATGTATTCATATTGAAATTTGCGTATGCATCGTCAGCTCAAAGTTTAAAACCGACGGGGGCATTGGCCGAGCCTTCGTTTTCAGTCGACCGATCGCCGAATCGGTCGAGCCCTCTCCCGTGACGAAAACAAAAATAACAAAGTGCTTGCGTCACTATCATCGCGCTTTTGTAGGCGCGACAGACGTACGAGGGATAAAAGCGTTTCAAAATTGGCAGCGAGTCTGAAAATTCACAAGAGGAACTGCAAAAGGCTTCGTATTTTTTTTTTTTTTTTCGACGCCCGAGATTTATTCGTAAACGCGTGCCAAAAAACGACTCTTACGCACACGATCCTTATAATCCAATGGCTTTTTGTTGTGGCTTTATTTCTTTTCGTTTTTATTGTGACCTAAAGTGTTTTGAAGTTTTTTTTTTACATAGATAGACTGTAGGTTCGTTTTGTAGAATTTCTTTTAATTCGTTGGGCCTGGTTGTTATTTCATTTTGAATTTGCTGCTTGATGCGCGCGTGTCGCAGAAGGGCACGGGGAAAGTACGAAAAACCCGTGGCGATAAAAGCGACCCACAGTGGTTTCTTTTTTTAACGGAGATACAGCTGAGCGGCTGCCACCTATCCGTGTATCGAACTGATAAATCAATGTTTCGTGTGTTTTCAGAAGGAGGACCGGAGGTGTGCGTATCCAGAACTCCGGTGGCACTGGGATCGAGGAAAAAATTTGTTGGCGTTTTGATCGCGATATGCGGTCTTCCCGGGCGTGGAAAGTCTCAGGTCGCTCAGGGCCTCTGCCGACGTCTCAATTGGAATGGAGAGTCCGCCAAAGGTGCGAGCCAACAAATTTTTTCTCCCCATCTCGAGCGAAAACGTTGAATCTTCTTTATCGAATTGTGCGACTTGGCAAGATTTTGCCACTTTGGCAATCGCCATCTGTACGTCGAAGTACGAAAATATTATCGAAAACATCGAAGTTTCGATATTTATCGAAAATATAAACGCATCGATATATATATATATATCGAAAATATCGAAACTTCGATGTATATTGAAAATATCGGATCTTCAATATACATCGAGAATATCGAAACTTCGATGTATATCGAAAATATCGAAACTCCGATACATATAGAAAATATCGAAGCTTCGATACATGTCGAAAATATCGAAACTTCGATATATATAAAAAATATCGAAACTTCGATATATATAAAAATCGTCGAAACTTCGATATATATATCGAAAATATCGAAGCTTCGAAATATATCGAAAATATCGAAGCTTCGATATATATCGAAGATATCGAAGCTTCGATATATATCGAAAATATCGAAGCTTCGATATATATCGATAATATCGAAGCTTCGATATATATCGAAAATATCGAAGCTTCGATATATATCGGAAATATCGAAGCTTCGATATATATCGAAAATATCGAAGCTTCGATATATTTCGAAAATATCGAAGTTTCGGTATATATCGAAGCTTCGATATATCTCGAAAATATCGAATTTGGTATATATCGAAAGTACCATGACTAAATTCAAACACAATTGCGCGTTCTTTTTTTTTCACTGACGAAATGCTCTTAAGTACGAATTGTGTTGCAGTTTTGCGGGTCAGTGATTATCGGCGTAAAAAGCTCGAGTTGTACGGGAGTCACGAGTTCTTTCGTTCGGATATCGCGGCTAATTTGAGCCTGAGATCGTTGGCGATGAGAGAGGCCATGGAGGATTGCGTCGAGTGGCTGCGAGCGGGAAACACAGTAGCCGTGAGTTGTAAATTAATTATGTAAAGATCACACATACACACGCCTCTGGGAAAAGAAATGGTCGAATTAGGTGTAGATTTTGAGGTCGCGTTAGAGAAGCGTAGAAAAAGAAATGTATTTGTTGGCTTTGGGCGTGAGATTCGCCAGGGATACGAAAAAAAATCACAGGAAGATCCCAAAAATAACACGACAATATGGAAAAAAAATACAAAAATCCTAGAATATTACGGACGGGACGTAAAAATAACAGAAATTCTCACAATTAATAGAAAAATGGAAAAATAATTTAAAAAAAAAAGAAAAAATCGGAAAAATTAAACGTAACAATACGAAACATTTTGAAAGAATATTACGAATTACAAAAATTCAAGCTCAAGCATAAAACAACCGATAATTACGAAGGAAATCATTAAAAAAAAAATTCAAAAGTATAACAAAAATAACAAAAATTCAAAACCAAACAAAAAAAACCGAAAAAATCACTAAAACTGGAATACAGCTCGAAATAAAATACACAAGAATTTAAAAAAAAATCCACCGATAAAAATACTTAAATTTAAATCCAAACAAAAAATAACCAAATAGCAGAAAATAACAAAAATAAACAACCAGATAGTAGAAAATAATGAAAGAAATCACAAAAAATATTGACACACTGAACAAGTACGAAAAAAAAATCACAAAAACATTTGTACAATAAAAAAATGAAAAAAAAAAACCGAAAAAATAACATTTTTCTTTAAATTGAGAAAGCGTCAACGTAAAAATGGTTTTTTTTCTATCTCTTTCATTCGCAAAAAACAAAAATAGTTGAAGCGTCAAAGTTGAAATGATTTTGAAAAAAAATGAATTCTCTCATTTCCGAAGATCCTCGACGGATGTCTGGTGACGCGCGAGCAGCGTTCCGAGGTTTACGAGCACGCGAGCATCGGGTTGGGCTACCGTGTTCTATTCATCGAGTGCGTCTGCGACGACGCCCGTACCCTCGAGCGCAATTACGCCGAGATAGTGCGCAACAGCGCGGATTACGCAGGTATGGACGGTCAAACGGCAGCTGAGGATCTGCGCCTTCGAGTCTCTCATTACCTGCTCGTTTACGAGCCCCTCGACGAGCCAAATTATCCGAGGATATCCGTCAACACGGTCAGCATGAGTATAAGCGCGCATAAAATAAGCGGCCACATCGAGGCCGGGGTGCTCGGTTATTTGGGCTCGATCAGCCCGAAAACCCATACCCTCTACTTCTCAAGACACGGCGAGAGCGAGAACAATGTACTTGGGAAAATCGGTGGTGACGCTGGTCTGAGCCCCCGGGGCGAGAGATACGCCCAAGCTCTCGCGACTCGAATCAACTCAATGAACATTCCCGATCTGAGAATTCTCACGAGTCAATTGAGACGCACGATCGCTACCGCCCGCGACATCAAGGCACCTCATCGCGAACATCTCGCCGAACTCAACGAACTCTACGCAGGCGTTTGCGAGGGTCTCTCCTACGAGGAGATGCAGCAACACTATCCGCAGGTGAATATTAACGAATATTATTATTCTTTTTTTTTTTTTTAATGATATTGTGACCGTCGGGGAAAAAAGAAGTACACTGAAGATGAAGTGAAGGCGTTTAATGATACTTACGAGGGAACGTCGCCATAACCGGGAAACGGATTCGCGGGAAACTTTTACGTATTATAGTACTCCACTAGAAATGTGTTATAGCAAAGCCATACGATGCAACGCTGAGCCGTTTACGAGAAAAATTACAGTAAAAAATGCGACGTAGTTTATGTATCATTTCAGTTACTTGTTTCACACTAAGGCGGCGCGGCGGAGCTGTTAGCGCTTACGCCTGTCGCGCAGGCGCACCTTGTTCAACTTCCGACCAAAATATATATTTTTTTTCATTGAATAGAAAATAGAGATAGGTTGATTTTGATCGAAACGTAGCAGTGAAAGAACAAGTTTTTTTTTAATTGGAAATAGAAAAAAATCATATTCTTTATTATTAATGCCATCATTATCAATCGTCACGATATTGCTAATATTAATCGTCGGATTGCTAATACTAATATTAATCGTCAGTATCGTTCTGCGGAGTTTTTTTTGACAGACTTTTGGGTGATATTCATCATAAAAGCATTTAAGGAGGTACGATCATTAAGAAGAATCTAAGTTTCGGGCCTGAAATTTTAATATGATGTTGACGAATACGTTACGCACCCTTTGAAAAAATTTGAGCTATATTGACTCTTCAGTTTTTTCGTAATAAAATTGCAAAGACGAGCACCTTGAGCTAGTGAAGCACGTCGTGTTATGGAGATGGTCGACCGGAAGTGCGGTGATTACGGTTTTGCTGCTCACGTATCCAACTAGGGACGTTGAAAAACTGAACTTCGATAAATTAGACATAATAGATATTGTTAAATAATCGAAAATTCGAACTTCACCGTGTAGTTCAAGCACAGCATTATAAAACGGTTTTAACTTCCGGTTAAATATTATCATAATGACGAAATAGCATCCATAGACTTGCCAACGTCGGGCGTAACAGTTGATTCGTTTGGCGAGCATAATCTAGCTCTGTAGCGAGATTCTGTAACAAGGTAGCGACAGTTTTCGTTGTCGTTAGCTAGCGACAGCCAATCGCATACACGATCACAGAAGGAAGGGCTGTCTTATTGGCTGTCGCTAGCTAACGATAACGAAAACAGTCGCAACCGAGGTACAGAATCTCGCTACTGCTCGAAAATCGTTGTGAAGACTCCAGAGTCGTTGAGGATCTAATTTTACAGTTTTTATTAGTAAATATGCAATAAATAAAATATTTACCACAAATTAGTACTTTGGGATCGACAATACGAATATTCAACATAAGTTAACATAAATCAGAACAACCGTGGGGTAACATCAATTTAGTCTCTTTGTTGACCTCGAGGAAGTAGTCGTACCTGCCTAAAACACTCGCATGGCCCACACCAGGTACATTTTATGCAAGCAACTTCTTTGCACCTACAATTTTGCTTCAAAAGCGTCAGAGGGAATCAGATTTCATGGACGTTTGCAAAAATCGGTCTGTCTTCATCCGGTTTCGATGCACACCAAGCATACGGTATAATTTTTTTTAAGCTAGGTGCACTTAATTGATGGCGAACAAGCGAATGAATTTTCAATGTGTCTTCTCGAGATGATATTTCCCTACCTTTTTTTTTTAACGAAGTGTGACAGTGTTGTAGGCATTTTATCGAGTTTTTGCACTCTGCGCTCTGGCAGGGCAGAGTGCATTATTTTTTTTTTACTGTAATTGCTTCTCGTAAACGGCTGAGCGTTGCATCGGGATAGCTTTGCTATAACATATTTCCAGTGGAGTACTATAAAAGGTAAAAGCATCGTTCAAATCCAAACCTCAAGGACATGGACTTCCGGTCGAGCCGATCTCAAATCCAAGAGAGACTCGACCTAGCCACGTTAGATACGCGCATATTGACCCTAAAACAGTTAGCGGACGTTCATTAATTACGTGAGGTATTTTTTCTTCAATTTGGACTCCCCTCCCCGCACGTGAGATTTTGCGAAATGTGGAGGCATGCTCCCTCCCCCGCACGTGAGATTTTCCCCATAATTTTTTAATGATTACGTTTGTTCGATATTTTCATGTATTTTGCTTCAAGCCAGTGATAAAGACTTACTGATAGAGTATCCTATTAAATACATGTTTCTTGTGAAAGAAGAAAAGGAGAAAAATTATACTACGTTTGAAGTGCACTATAACGGCTTTAATTTAGTGTTATTTAGTTTAAAAAAAATAGGGTAGGGTAGGATAGTGCTCCGACAATACCTTCCTTACTCGATCTATGGGCAACTTGACTCCAAAGAATATATTAAGATGAACAGAAAAATATTTGATTAAAATTAATGAAGAATATAATGAAGCAATAACTTAATTAATGCCTAAGAATAGAATAAGAACATTGGATTATTTTTATTTCATCCTGTTAATACGGACCCGTGCCTGTCCATATTTTCAGACCAGTCTGAAAATATCGACAATTCACGAGTTAAAAAAAAAATTATCACAAAGGATATATATACTTGATCAGTCTGATTGTTACCGAATATAATGAAGTAATTACAATTGTGTATTCTTGTTTTTATCAAATATTTCGGTTTTTTATTTTTCATTTTAAATATTTAAATTTTTATATTTAAATTTAAAATAATTTTTTTATTTATTTTATTTATTTTCAATATTAAATTTTTTTATTTTCAATATTTTACAATATTTTAAAGTTTTCTCAAAATATAATAATGCTATTACACTCGTTATTCTTGTTTTCTTAAAATATTTTCGATTCTAAAATGATTTAAGCCTTAAGGTGTCCTTGCACCTTGTACCTTACAAAATGTTATAATAGTATATTTTCTGAATTACAAAGTTGACGTGAGATTTTCATTGACCCCCCTCCCCCTAAATGAGATTTGGTGAGATTTTGCCAGACCCCCCCCCCCCCCCCCCGCCCACCCCCCGATTTGAAGTTCACGTAATTAATGGACGTCGCATTACGTTCCGTGGAAAAATGACCGACAAAAGTTCCAAAAACTCACCTTGCCCGAGAAATCTTGGATAACACCGCCAATACGCAAATTCTACCCTGAACAGCTGATCAACACTTTAACAATGGTAATGTCATGACGTTATCTGTCTCGTCTCGAAGGAATTTGCCTGGCGGGATCAGGACAAGCTGCGCTACCGTTACCCCTGGGGCCAGAGCTATCTGGACATAATGCATCGGGTCGAGCCCGTGATCGCGGAGCTTCAGTGCTCGAACAACGTACTCGTGGTCTCACACCAGGCGGTACTGCGTTGCCTCATTGGCTTTTTCATGGACAGAAAGCCCGAGGAGCTGCCGTACACGGACGTGCCGCTTCACACGATTCTTCGAGTCACCAGTCAGGGCTTCAATTATCGTCTCGATTTAATCAAGCTGCCGATCGAGTGCGTTAACACGACCCGCACCAAGCCGAGCAACTGTAGTCCCAATCGAAAGTCGGACGACGCCCTAATGACGGTACCGCCGCACTACGATATTCCCGATCCATGGCGGAATCCTTCGAGCGTCCCGACTCTCGTTCAGCAACATTGACTTTTCGACCTATCCTCAATCATCTCACACACACACACACACACACACACACACGTCCCGTCGTGATTTTTTTTCACCCTCCCCCCGTTAATCAAATCGCGTCTTGCAAAATTGCACAAAACAAAAAAAGAAACGGCAAACGATAGCTGACAGGACATAAGATAATTATTGCATTTTTCCGTTGCTGCCCGGATTTATCCAGTAGTCGTTCATCGTTATTTAATCGAGACTTTTTATTTTCTTTTTTTTTCGTGTATTTATGTGATGTGACGTGTCTGCGCAATGACATCGAATCTCCTCAGTGTCCTTTACCTCGCGTCCTTGTTCTTTCCTCCCGGAACAATCTCAAATTGGTCCTTCCGGTTTTAGCTTTCTATCGTTTCGAAACAAACCCAAAGAAACCACTGTGTCGCCTTTTCCGCTCTTCTCTTTATCTCACTTTCGCTTTAAGACAAACCCAAACATACTGTTCTCCTCACCTAAAAGAATCCAAACTTACCGCTCGGTCTCCTTTTGCCCTCTCCTCTTCTTCCTTGGGGTTTGTCCTTCTTCAAAAACGAACCCGAACAAACCCAAACACACTTTGTCCGCCTCGTAAACAAACGCAAACAAAGTTATCCTCCCCGTTCTCTCTCCCATTGACATTTTCTCTCTCTCTCTCTCTCTGTAACTCAAACAAACACAAACCCAAACAAACAAGCACGATTAACTTCAAACAAACGAATACAAGCAAGCGCAAACAAACCCAAACAAACTCAAACAAAGTGTTCCTCCTCCTTTCCCCCTCTTTCCTCTCTTGCTCCTTCTTCCCCTTCTGAGCAAATCGAAATCCTCCCTCTATAACCCAAACAAAACCCAAGCAAACCCGCATCCTCCTCGACTTCACCCTCCTCGCCCCTCGCCTTGCGCCCATAAAAGCTTCCTTTCCACGTAGATCGCGAATTGCCCATCAGGGCTGTCGATTTTATCAACACGTGTCAAAAACGAAATATTCAGAGATAACGAAGTTATATGGAATAGTCAACTGTAAAAGTGGCTAACGAATATCGTAGATGACTATTTTTAGACGGTAGACAAACCGGTATAATCGACTGTACTATTTTAGTGTATAGAAGACAGGTCGCTATTTTTTTTTAATCGTCTACACAACTATATACCTATACATACATATATATATATATATACACATGTAATAAAGCATAAAGGAATTTTTTTACACAAGCAAACGGTGGATGCACTTTTATTATCGTTCTTTTAAAATTGTTTTGTCTTGGTGCGATTTTTTTCTCGTCATTTGAAGATCGAAGGGGGGGATGCTCGTAATAATGGAAACTTCCGGAAACTCGTGGCGAATCGATATTTATCGTTTATTCATTTTACAGACTTTTTATAGTCCAATTACTTTCTGGGGCAATGATACAATAATAGAAATAATATTATATGTAGAAATTTCACGTATAATTGATCATTCGTAGATTATCGATTTAATTAATATACTTTGTGGCGTGTACGAGTGACTAGAAATTACAGGAAGGGTCGAATTGATGAGAGGGAGGGGCGATGGGATATTTTGCATTCTCGACTTTTGGGAAAACGTCACATTTGCTTCGACTCTTCCAGTTCTTTGAACGTTGCCACGTATTTCTTTGGTTCAATGATGTCGAAGGTATAAATTCGTCATCAAAGAGGACTAGATGCGGACCGGAAGTGAAGAATTTCGAAATTACACATCGGCGAATCGAATGATCCGACGTTGACTATCGCTTCGAATTTTTCGCCTGCTCGGGGGTTTTTTTTTTTTTTTTTGCAAAACGTAATATTTCGATTTCTCCTGCTCTTGGACGTGGCCACTTTTTCTTTGGTTCAATGATGTCGAAGGTATGAATTCGTCATCAAAGAGGACTAGTTGCGGACCGGAAGTGAAGAATTTCGAAATTACACATCGGCGAATCGAATGATACGAAGTTGGCAATTTTTCGATTCGAATTTTTTTGGCTTCGATCGTCGACGGGGATCAGTGTCTCATCAAACGAGCCGTGTAATCGCGTTGTTTCGTGGCAAGATGAAGATCCAAACTCGTCAACATTCGCATTCTCAGCTTGCTATGATCGTCCGCTTCGTCGCCGATGGATCTTCGTCGCGTTTTAACCGGCGTGTCTGGCAGTCGGTAAGCTCCCTCGGTCGTTTGTACAGTTTTCTTCATAAAATCAACAGCCACCCTGCGGCAAGTGTCGTAACCGGAGAGTTGAATGCTTTTGGCGCGAATTTTTAAAAGTTCCCGTTTCGAGCTCGCGCCACGCTCGATTATTTCGGATACTTTTGCGCTCGTCGTACCGGGCAAATCGCGAAATACTTTTGTCAGCACGTGCCTCATCAGGTCATCCTCGTTATCCGATTCGCCTGGAACAAGAATCGGCAATCGATTTGAAAAATCGGTATTGGAGATCGTTTCGTTCTTTCGAGCGAAAATTCGATGGAAAACTCTGGCGAACACGAGAAATTCGACGATTTCAAGAAACGTAAATGAAAAAACAAGCGTGGAAATCGAGAAAAAAAGAACGAAAAAATTAAGAAAATGAAAAAAAAAACTATGAAAATTTAAAAGAATGACAAATGTAACGAGCATTCGAGACCGGTATAGTTTTCGTTTTCCGGTTTGCCCGGATAAATTCGTCATTCGATGAAAAAATCGGTTATGGAAATTCATTCGATTTTTTCTTATCGATTGAGCGAAATTTCGATTAAAAAAATTTTCCAAACACGAGAAATTTGACGATTTCGAAAAAAAACGTAAATGAAAAAGAGGACAGAAAAATCGAGGAAAAAAAAGAAAAGGAAATTCAAAAAAATAAAAAATTTCAACGGCGTAAGAATTACGAAAATTCAATCCCAAAGAAAAAATTGAACACAATCAAGAACAAAAGTTCTTGACTCAAACAAAAATTAATTCACTGGCAAAGAATAATTGTGAAAAATAACGAAAAAAAAATAAAAGTATTGATGAAAAAAACATACAAGTATCTTTTAAAATTACAAAAAAGTCGTAAAAAATTACAAAAAATATTAATACGATCATAAAAATTACAAACGAAAAATCCCCACGTTAATTTACCATTTTTCACTTACGAAAAATCAACGAACTACCCTAGAATATTAAAAATATTCGAAATTTTTGGAAAAAAAAATCCAAAACAATTCGATAAATATACAATGTATTCACTAACCCAAATCGCTCGTTTCGTCATTGAAGTACGTGTCGTCCTTGAGAGCCCGTTGCAATTCGAGCACCCTCGCAAGGGCCAATTGCATGTACTCTCGGGTATTCGGCCCTTCCTAAAGGAAGAGAGGAAAATTTGATCAAAATGAATCGTCACATGACAGATCCATTTATATCCTCCCATTGACTTTAATGGCGCACTTTAAGATTTTCGAAAGAAATATTGCTTTCTCCTGGGGTGCTTCTTACCCCTGGATCTTCTTTTTTTTCAAGCCTGAGTGAAACATTAATTTTTATTTATCTCCAGCCGAAAGGGTCGTGTCTCAATTAAGTTGGAAAAGGAAATTTGAGCATCGTCAGATTCGGTTGCAAATATAATGATTTTTATGGGTGGGGGGGGGGGTAAAAAAGTATGAACGGAGTTCCCGTTCATTGAATAATTGATACCCCAGTTATGCTCGGAGTCCGTGGAAGCGAATATTAATTTTACTTACCACTTCATCTTTGATAGCCTTTATCCTCTTCCTTCGAGCGTCCTGTTGGTTCTCGGCAAGGCTCGGAGCCTTGAAAAGTCACAATTTCATGATTGTAGCAAAGATAAGGAATGACGGAAAAATTCAGCAATCAAAGATAACATTTATTAATTAAATAGAGAGATATTTTATGAAAAATAAAATTTATCAGATGCTCGAAGAAATTTTTTGACAAATTACATTGAAAAATCATAAAAGAGATTCCAAAAGAAAAAAAATAATCGAGGAATTTTTTTTCGAGTCGAGTAATTGAGAAAATAACAAGGGAATTGTTTCGAGAAATTAAATTGAACAAATTATACAATAAATCTTGAAAATAATTTAAACGAAAAGAATTGTTCCGAGAAAGTAAATTGAACAAATTATACAACAAATATTGAAAACAATTTAAACGAAAAGAATTTAGCGAGAAATTGAATTGAAAAAAAAAATAACAAAAGAGATTCTCCGATTAAACCCAAATGCAAGAAGTGACGTAGAAAAATTCTCCGAGAAATGACGTCAACAGAAAGAAGACGACGAACAAAATTTTCCGAGGGCTCTAATTGAGCAAATAACGAGACGAAGGTGCCGAGAAATTAAATTGAACAAAAAACAATCAAAGAAAGAAAATATCGAGAATTTCAATAAAAATGCAGATAAATCAAATTTCCCGAAGACCCAAATTTAACGATTCGCAGTCACACGTTCTGATTATAACACGCTGGTCACATGGATGGGGTCGCAATGACCCCATCCATGTTTAAACTATTGCCGCGTCGACCGTATCGTTCCGAATGACTCATAAAAATTCAGAATATTAGTTTGAACATTCTGAAACGTGGCATTCTCGGTATTACATTTTAAACGAATTTTAAAATGACGAAAAAAAAATCAGCAAGGGTTCAATGCGTAAAAAAAGCCCTTTTTTACTAAAAGAAATCATAACTCTAGCAAATTTCTATTTTTTTTTCATAAAATTTTAGGGTGATACTATTGTGATATGATAGTTCATGAAAAAAAATAGCTCCATAGTGGGCGTTTCAGAAAGGTATTTATTCTTATATCCGAAGAGCCATTTTGGAGTGAAACAAAGAACGATATTCATGAAAAATGAGCTATGTATTATAAAAAGTGCGCTTGGGGTCATTTTGACCCCAGGTGACCGCAGAGGATTAAAAAAATAATAAAAATTTCCCAATCCCCCCAAAAAAAATCCCCAGCAAACCCAAACTAATCAAACAATAAAAAACATCTCCGAGAAATTTAATTAAAAAAAAAACAAAAAGCCTCAGAAACTCGACGAAAAGGAATCGATAAAAATTCTCGATAAACTCGATTAAAAAAATGGTCAAAAAAAAATCCCAAAAACATAGCACCGTAAGAAAAAATCCATTAAAAAATGAGTGAAAAATGAAATGGCAATCCAACCAAAGAATATCCGGAATTATAATTTGCATTTGGGGAAAAAAATAAATAAAAAAACAAATAGCTCACCGAAGTTGACCGTTTCATGATATGTCAACGAACAACAGGATCAACGCGAACACTCTTCGTGACTTGGGTCAAAAATGGACCATCGAACGTGCGACTGGATAGACGAGCGAATATTGACTAGCGGTGATCGTGACAATCCGAATCGAACGAACCGTTACGCGGCGTAACGCTCGCGAAGCATTGCACACTCGGAGCGGCTGCTGTCGACGATAGGGGAAACTTTTCATGGGGGTGCGCGTCTGCGAGGCTCGTTTGTACGGTGTCGCGTGCCGTTGCCTCCAACCAACCACCACCTCCCCCTCCCCTCGCCCCACCCTCACTTTTACCGTTTTTACATCGGGCCACCAACCGTCGATTGCCTGCACAGCTGCTTGCTTCAGAATTCCTCGATTACGCGTCTCTCTCGTCGCGATGGTAGGGGTAGTAAAGCTAAAATCGTTCATTCGGCACACGCACACACATACACATGTGGAATACTCAACATTGGTATACTTGCTATTGGAACATCTGCTCGATCGTCGGATTCCCTTGTCCCGCAGACGCGTGCCTCTCTCTGAGGGCTCTGCGAAAAGGGTGGCATTTCGAAAATATGATTTTTTTTTATTGCATTGCTTTGTAGCCTTGGACGTTACGTGGATTTCGAAGCCAAGAAAAGCATATTTGCTCTATTTTTTTTTTTAATTATAATATATTAGGTAAAGTAAAAAGTTCTGAGTGTTTTCCGCTAGATGTCTTTAGTGAGCCATATCTCACGATGTATACATCGCATCGGGTCATACTATACGGCGATTTAAAGGTGATGTTACGCTTCAAAAAAAGTTCTTTGACAGTTTTGTGTTTGGTGAAACCAGTAGTGTGTTACAGCGTTCCAAAATGAAGGTAAAAAAAGAGAAAATTCGATACATTCTTCAGTACCACTACGACCAAGGTGAAAAGGCGGAGCAGGCGGCCAAAAAAATTTGTGCTGTTTATGGAGCCAATACAGTATCGAATGCAACAGCAAAGCGGTGGTTCCAACGATTCCGTTCTGGTAATATGGACGTCGAAGATGAGGCACGTTCTGGTAGGCCAATCGTCGAAAATGTCGATAAAATTATGGAAATCGTCGAGTCGGACCGGCATGTGAGCACTTATTCCATTGCCCAGGAACTGAAGTTTAGCCAGAAAACCGTTTGGAACTATTTGCATAAGGCTGGTCTCAAGAAAAAGCTCGATGTACGGGTGCCAGACGAATTGACGCAAAAGAACCTTTTGAACCAAATTGATGCCTGCGATTCTTGCTGAAACGTAACGAAATCGACCCATTTTCGAAGCGGATGGTGACTGGCGATTAAAAATGGGTCACATACGAGAACAACAGACGAAAAAGATCGTGGTCCAATCGCGGTGAACCGGCCCAAACGATCGCCATGCCCGGATTAACGGCCAAGAAGGTTTTGCTGTGTGTTCGGTGGGATTGGAAGGGAATCATCCACTATGAGCTGCTCCCATCGGGCCAAACACTCAATTCGGACCTCTACTGTCAACAACTGACCAGATTGAAGCAGGCGATCGACCAGAAGCGGCCAGAATTGGCCAATAGGAAGGGTGCTGTGTTCCATCAAGACAACGCCAGGCCGCACACATCTTTAACGGCGTGCCAGAAGCTCCGAGAGCTTGGATGGGAGGTTCTATCGCACCCGCCGTATAGTCCAGACCTGGCACCAAGCGATTATCACCTTTTCAAGCATTTGCAAAATTTTCTTGATGGTACAAAACTGGCCTCAAGAGAGGCTTGTGAAAATGAGCTGGTCAAGTTTTTTACCAATAGGGACGAGGACTTCTTCAATCGCGGAATTATGACATTGCCTTCAAAATGGACAAAAGTTATCGAACAAAACGGCGCATATTTGATCTAAATCGGATAATACTAACTATGTTAATTTCATCGTCGAAATAAAGCGAAAAAAACGCTCAGAACTTTTTACTTCATCTAATATAAATTATTTTATTCAAAATGTTAAGCACATAAAAGAGCAACATTTCAACAATATTTTTAAAAAATTTCATCCAAAAATTTAGGAATTCGGCCGGTGGAATTTGGTTTCCGGAGACCCCTAAAAAAAGTGTCCTTGTGGTGGTCAGGATAACTCATGATAGCTTTATCTGAAATTTAAAAATCAAATTTTTTCTGTTAGTAGATAAGCATAGCTCGTAATTGAACGAAGGATTTTTTTTTAATGAAATTTGAATTTTTGGCAGAGTTGTATGCAAAATAGCCTTGTAAAATTAGTTGTAATCGGAAAAAAAACTCACGTTCAATCGTTAGTCAATGCTATTTTGAAGAAGTGTGCAAAATTTCAATAAGATCGGTGCATCAGTTTTTGAGAAATCCAGTCCACCGACTTCAAAAATAGTGTTTTGAGAAAAATGCGTATACCTGCGTCGTTCCCGGCCGGTCTTTCCCAACGGGGTGAATTCCCACAGGCTCTCTCTCTCCTAGACTTTTACTCCGATTGACTTAAAACTTTGGGACAATATTCTAGACATATTGTACTATGTATTAGATAATGAAATTAAGAAAAAATGGATTTTTTGAAATTTTCAAAATCCACGTAACCCCTTAATTTGCAACAATGATTTCGTGATGATTCCAAAAATTTACGGAGTTATGAAGATTTTTGTGAACGGTCGCACGATGTGCTACGACCACTCCGCATGGGATTTAAAGTATTACTGGATCGATATTAAGGGGGGAAAACCCTTTACAACGTTAAAAAAAATCGATTGTTTTTCATATATTTCGAAAATATAATATATTGAGAGTATACTGGAAAATCGAAGAATCGAAATATGAAATATTTACGAAGTTATCGTATTGAAACTTTGAACGTGATTATCTCGAAAATGCATTTTCAAAAACTGCTCATGTATAGTTCAAAAAGTTATTGATCGATCTGGCTGAAATTTTGTTAGGTTTCACACTATAACATTATCGGAAGGATATAACTAAAGTTTTAAGGTTATCGCGTAAATAAATTACTTTTATAGGGTAAAAATTGTCGAGAAAATGGTAAAAAATATACAAATGTAATTGAAAAGCCTACTTAATTTATAATTTTATACTTTTTTATATTTTTATCGCTATATCCTTCCCTTAAACACGTCAATAATCGAAAAATATTTTCGATTTCTGTTTAGGATCGATAGAAAAAATCAGACAAATAGAGCACATTTCGGTATCACGAAAAAGATGCCTAAAGGAATACCTTATAATGCCGCCATTTTGTTTTGTTTGAAAAAAAATATTTGTTTACACTTGACAGTTGTAATAATAAGATGTCAAAATTAAAAAATGATGCAATTATTACATATGAGAGCTTTATTATCACACCAAAAGTACATTTTTTGGCGTTTTTCATTGCCAATTATGTTTAGGGAAGCAACGTACCAAAATGCCGAAAAAGCAAATGATTTCTATATCGTAAAAAATGCCGATTTTTTAATTGTTGAAAAACAGAACATTTCGCATACACTTTCATAAATATTAATAATAACTCTCCCCCCCCCCCCCAAAAAAAACAATACATTTAGTCGAATAATTGGAGCTAATGGAACTGTCTTCCGTTGAGTATTTACCGAAGACCTTCCTTCGGAATGCCAAAGGGAACCACGTGCCATTTTAAGAGGAAGAACACATTTTTATTGATCAAATATAATGAAAAAAAATTAAAACAACAAAAACACAAGCAACGAAAAATACAACGATTCCTAGTGCAGCTGCAGAAGTCCAAAAAATCTCTAAAAAATTGATCCTTTTCCACATGAATGAATTCATCGAAATGTTTCAATTATTGATTCTTAATTGAATCAATTATTAGAATCGTGAATATCAAATGAAATAATGAATTTGATATTCATGATTTGCTTAAAGCAGTATTGTTGTCTAGAACGCTGTTTTGGAGGTGATTTTTAGAGTGGAATATCTTTCTGAATTTTGTTTACATGTGTTTATTCATTTTTTAAGAATATGTAGAAATTAAAAAAAAAAGTATTATTATGTACTTTTGTACGTTTGTTTACAACGGTGCGAGGAAAACGCCCCCCATTTGGCGACCAGTGTGGCGAACGTTGTATGGATGTGAAATGTGAGGAGGAAAAACATAAAGAAAAGAATTTAAAGAAACTAAATTAAAATAAAAAAATGAATATCGATAGAAATTAAATAATTAATTAAATAGAAATTAAATAAATAATTAAATAAGAATGTTAAAATTAAAAGAATAATAAAATTTAAAAAAGGTTTCTTTTTTTTAATATCCAGAAAATTCTTACAACGACGTAATAATTCGTTTAATTAAGTATATTTTACATAAATACACATTAATAGGAGTGGACAATGGTCACGTTCAAAATATCACACTATCCCGTCTTTATTGTTTGCGGAATATGAATTTTGTCTCGCTGGAGGATGCTGCGATCAGTTTGGCGCCGCGATATTTGGGCGCTTTGGGAAATCATGGTAGTTCATTTGACATGGGCGGGTGAGCAACTGGCTTGCAGTACAGTTGAATTAAATTCCTGGGTGTACCTCCGGTACGTCGAATTGAAGCTCGTCTCATAAAGGGTGCTGGCATTGCGTTGGCGATTACGCGAGGAACTTTCGTGAAAATGATCATTCCTCGACGAACGGGGCATGAGACAGCAGAGGTACTCGTTGAATCTTTGAAAAAAATTATACCTATATTTTATAACAGAGCGCGAGTCGTATCTTCAAATGTTCGAGTCCAATTCACTTCAAATTCGGACAGAGCATACTTTATAATATTTTCTATCTTATGGCCGGACGATTTTTAAAATATGTTCAGCCATTAGTTAATAACAAATGATTAAAGTTGTATTTTTTTGTTCGAAAATCGAAATTCTTTTTCTACAGCTTGTCATTTTCGTAATTTTCAAAATTTCATTAAAGTATCCGGTCATATGAAAGTTTGATTGTTATACTGAAAGTACATTTATTTATTTTCCATTTCAGTTGAGCCTGGTTGCCAGAACTATCTACGATGATTGGACATACAGTAACGGCGGTGCCTCCTTTAAATAATAATACCTTCATTGTTTATCGATATATTTTAATTTAAAAAAAACTGAACCTTGACAAGGCTATGAATAAATTATGTGTAAAATCTCGACCTTGTAATCCCAATACTGTCATCGGAAAAAAATATTGAAAACCAAACCTGTTAAGACGAAAATTAAAAAAAAAAGAAACGACGGCGTTTTCTTTAAATAATAATAACTCCATTGGTTATCAATATTTTTTCAATGAAAACAAACTCCAACTTGCCAAGACTATGTCTAAATTGTGTGTAAAATCCCGATTTCGTACGCCTAATACGGTCATCAGAGAAAAATATTGAAAATCGAACGTGGCGAGACGAAAATAAAGAAGAAGCAACGGCGGTGCCTCCTTTAAATAATAATAACTTCACTGTTTATCGATATTTTTCAATTAAAAAAAAACTCAAATTCAACAACAGTATG
Organism: Ophion ventricosus; assembly: GCA_963932345.1. Taxonomy (NCBI): domain Eukaryota; kingdom Metazoa; phylum Arthropoda; class Insecta; order Hymenoptera; family Ichneumonidae; genus Ophion; species Ophion ventricosus. The sequence continues at coordinate 33,869,896 of OZ010711.1, read as the reverse complement.
TATAAATTGTGTGTAAAATCCCGACCTCGTAATACCAATATTTCCAACAGAAAAAAATATTGAAAATCAATCTGTTTTCTCCTCATGGGCAAAAAAATTGTTTAATTGACTTTGTTTTACGAGTCGGCAATTTTTTTGTTATCCCTCTAACCAACACGGTTGACCAGTACTGTCATTCTTCTCCATCAGTTGGGCACACGTTTTAGTCAAGTCCACTCTATTTCAATTTTTCTTTAGGAAGGAGCCATAATCGACGTAACGAGAGAAGAAAGCATCACTGACCTCTTTCGAAAAGCTCCGCTGACGCAGTAGAGCGCTATAGGATTGACGCAACTGTTGATAAAGCTGAGACAAAAACCAACGATTCTGAACGCATGCCAAAAATCGTTGTATTCGTCCTTCGAGAACGGATAGAAGTGAAACCAAAGCATGAACACGTGATAGGGCAGAAAGCACACGATGAATATGACGACGAAGGCGATTACCATTTTGCCGACCTGGCGACCACGGAACAAAAGGAACATCGGCTTTTGCTCATCACGTCACCGTATTTTAAGTTCTAGTAATTATCGTCGTGCGCACGCATGATGAATATTTATATCGATTAGAGAATTGTCGAGGATTTTCATTATGAGCGGGCGACGATATAAATCGAGCAATTTTTCATCGCGTCAACGGACCATACGTTATTGCTGATAGGCCGATTATTTTCTGCCGTAATAATTTTGCCTCGTTAAAATTATTGCAGCAGAAAATTAACTTAAATAAAAATCGAAAAACACGGTCAAAGCAATTTTTAAAAAAACATACGAAAGAATGAAAAATAAACTGAAAAATACTTAACGAATAAAAAGTCAAATGATGAAGGCAAGACAAATGAAAAATAAAATAGAGAAGACGAAACAAATGCGGAATTAAAAAAAGCCAAAGGAAATTGAAAATTAAAGTGAAAAGTCAAAACGAATAATAAATCAAAGAAAGAAGACACACCGAATTAAAAATGAAATAAAAAAAAATAGAAAAGAGACTAAACGAATGCAAAATAATATAAAGAAGACACAACACGTGAAAAATAAAACAAAAAAGAAAAAACGTATAAAATTAAAAGATCAGGCGAATGAAAATTGAAATAAAAAAGATTGAACAAATGGAACGTCAAATAAAGAAGAACACGACAAATAAAAAGTAAGATGGAAACGACGAAAAAAAAAAATCCAAATGAAAAAACGACGTAAAAAATGGAAAATAAAATAAAGAAGACACAACGAATAAAAATGAAAATAGAAAAGTACAAAACAAATTGAAGATATTGGGTTGGTAAATAAGTTCGTTCGGTTTTGGACATATGAACAAAACCGAACGAACCTATTTGCCAACCCAATAAAATAAAAAAGACCAGACGAAAAAGAATTAATATAAATAAGACTGAAAAAAAAAGATAAAAAACCTAACCAATAAAGAATAAAATAAAAGAGACAAAACAAATCGTTTCGTAAAGTAGTTTGGGTTTCTTTGGGTTTTTGTTATCTCTATGAATAAACCCAAAGAAACCCAAATAATTTTTCGAAGAAATACGTTTTGTCTTTTTGTCCCCTGGGATTTCCAAGCAAAAAACCCAATATGAAAAGGCAAAATTGTTCAAATAGAAAAATTGTCCGAACCTTTTTTCGTGCACGTATTTGTTCGCCACGATGGGCACCTGGCACCTCGCCCGGCATGTTCCTCGTCGAGAGTTCAAGATGGCGTGCCATGCCAAAGTAAAAACCAGCTATGATGCACAGGGGGATCGCATAGTAGGCCAGAAACTTGAAGAGTACCATTCCCTTCTCGTAATCCTGTCCTGCGAGGACCACAACCCAAATGAAAACCCAAACAATCCATCGAGCACCATTTTATTTTTCGGCTATTATTTCTCAACTGCAAACCTTAATTACACAATACTTTTGCGAACGATTTTCGAAGAAGGTACCATTTTATGCTCCAACAGTGACATTTTTACGAAAATGATACTCGGCGGGCCAAAGATGTGCCGAAGTTATGGTCAATTATAAAATCGTTCATATGATTTTATATTTATTCGTGATAATAAAAAATAAAACGAAACGAAAGTACTTTGCCGATGAGTTATTTCAAATGAACGTAATTACCGAATTCCTCGGGGAAAGGGCTGCAGATTTGAATGGTGCGATTATTGCCAAGATCGATGTTCGGTACGTGGGAGAAGAGAGCATCGGGCGTCGATAGAACGATCGAGAAAATCCAAATCAACGATGCCGTGAGTATAGTCAATGGTTTCGCGCTGAAACCTGCCACGTGACGTCTTATGGGATTCACTATGGCGCAATACCTGTTCAATGATAATTCATAAACGTCATTGCGTCATTGCGCGATTTGAACTCGCGCCATTAGCTTTTTATTTATTTATTTTTTTTTGATAGAGCAATTTGTGGATGAACATTGTTTTTGGTGAAAAAAAAAAATATTGTCAATATAAGTAGATGAGGAAAATCAAAGATTTTCACCTCTCGGCGGAAAGTGCCGTCAGCGTGAACACCGAAACCCCGATGGAAATGTCCTTCGCGCATTCGGACAATTTGCAGACGGTGAGTCCCCACGGCCACGACTCGATCGTGTACAGGGTAGAAGTGAATGGTACACAGGTTATTATCACCTGTGGGTCGATCGAATCTAATCTTTATATATCAATAGGTCAAATAAAAATCTAAAACATCGTCAATTAAACATCAAGAATAATTGTAGTTGAATTTTTTTTTCAAAATATCGACAATATACAGTGGGTAAAACAGTATTTGCACACCCCTTGTTTTTTTCAAATTATCCTGCGAAAAAAAATACTTTAGCATTTTTTTTTCGAAGAAAAATAAAATTTTCGAAAAAAAAAATAAGATGCTGAAGCATTTTATTTCTTTTCGAAGGATAATTTGAAAAACACGAGGTGTGCATATACTTTTTCTACCCATTGTATATACATATTTATAAGATTAATTCTGGATTGCATGTTTTGTAATTTGCAATGATTCGTAATAACAATCCATAAAAATTAAATTATACACCTGATGTGTGTGTATCTTAGATTCATCCTACTTGGCATTTTTTTTATTATTTTAATTTTTATTATATTTTTTCAATTATTTTTTGAGATATCAGCAATAAATATATATATTATATTTATTTTTGTAAACTTTATTTATTTGTTCGATTATACGGGGTGCTTACGCTTTTACGTGCCCACCTTATTCCATTTTTTTCCCTAACAATAAATAAATATATATATATATATATATATATATATATGAGGTATTCCAGCCCAAGTGTGTAAACCCGTGACCCTGACCCTCTCGGATTTCTTTGATTTTTTTTCATATGATCGCATTGAGTCTAAAATACACCCTCATAATTTTTTTAGATTTTCCCAAACATCCCTTATTTAAAAAAAAATTTTTTTTTCAAAAAACGCCATTTTTTAAAAATCTAAAAAAATTCTGAAAAAACCGTGATAATATACAAAAATTTTCAAGCTATCACCCGTAGTGGGCAGATTTTTTTTTCTGTGTTTTACAAGCTATTAACGTTCTCCAAATTGCAAAAAAATCTCAAATAGCTCACCTTGAGCAGATACTGAATTATTTTGGTCTTCAAATTAATTTCGTTGATGATTTTTGAATAATGAAATAGGAATTACCGGCCTTAAATTAAAAACATTACCAGTATTTTTATTAACCGATTCAAAAACGAACTAATCCATTTATTGCCATGAGAACATAGATACAAAAATTCACAGTTAAAATCCAATCATCTGGAAAGTTTTTAGTTATGTTTTCCAATTTTATACGATACATATTTTTCACTCGTAGAAAATCGTTTTACATTTATAATGCCGTTTATTTGAGGAATTATGCTGTGCAATTTTTGCGTTCCCGGTATTCGCTTGCTATTGATGAATCGACTTTCCAATAATATTTTTGCTTCATTGTACCGATCTTCAGGTGAAAATTTCACTGTAATATTGGGAAGATTGTTCGATTGTGAAGCCCACCCGAAAAGTCCTTGCGGAGTTATTATTTGGCGATCAGGTGGTAACTGCAAACTGGCACGGGCGGCTGATCTTTTTACGGTGCGAGGGCACCGTATAATATAAAAGGTGAGCTATTTGAGATTTTTTTGGAATTTGGAGAACGTTAATAGCTTGTAAAACACAGAAAAAAAAATCTGCCCACTACGGGTGATAGCTTGAAAATTTTTATATATTATCACGGTTTTTTCAGAATTTTTTTAGATTAAAAAAAAATGGCGTTTTTTAAAAAAAAAAAAAAAATTTTTGAAATAAGGGATGTTTGGAAAAATCTAAAAAAATTATGAGGGTGTATTTTAGACTCAATGCGATCATATGAAAAAAAATCAAAGAAATCCGAGACGGTCAGGGTCACGGGGTTACACACTTGGGCTGGAATACCTCATATATATATGTATACATAACACATGGGTCATTAAGTCCCGGGACTAACCAGTAAAAACACATTTTTTTTTGCAAAATGCGACTTTATTCATCAACATAGTCATCTTCCATAGCGATACAATCATTCCAACGTTTTTCTAAACTTCCGATGTCTTTCTTATAGAACGATTTGTCTTTTGCCTCAAAATAGGCTCTCCTCTCTACTCGGCTGACGCTCTTTTCGACTCCGGCGTATAGTGATGAATCCATGTTTCATCCATTTTTATGTACCGACGCAAAAAATCCTTTTTATCACGCGTCAACAGCTTCAAACAGCGCTCCGAATCATCAATTCGTTGTTGTTTTTGTTCCACCGTGAGCAAACGCGGCACCCACTTGGACAAAAGTTTTTTCATACCCAAATTTTCATGCACAATTTTGAACACGGTGCCTTTTGATATCTTTAGGATGTCAGCTATCTCTTGCAACTTCACTTTACGATCGGACATAAAAATTTTCAGAATTTTTTGGATGTTTTCGGGCGTAGCCACCTCAATTGGACGACCTGAGCGCTCCGCGTCTTCGGTGGTTGTTCGACCGCGTTTAAAATCCGCATATCATCGGCAAATGGTTGTTTTCGATGGGCACTTTTCCCGGTAACGCTTTTCAAGCCATTGCTGAGTTTGAACGGTATTTTATCCCATTAAAAAACAGTGTTTGATTAACACACGAAACTTGTTTTTATCCATCGTTTAAGCAAAAACAAATGTAGCGTCACTTAACCTTCAATATCTCGACAACGACTGAACCGAATGTCATGCAATTTTTACACGTATCTTTTGAAGGTTGGTACTACCGAAAAACAAAAGCGGCATGGCATTGGCAGCGCTATCTGTGTGTCAGTCCCGGGACTTAATGACCCATGTGTTATTTGGGACTGCTTCTAGGTTGCACTTATAAACAAATGTATTCCACTCGGTACGATAATGGACGTTTTACGCCTCGTAAAATAAAATTTCAGGTATTGGCCATGCACAATGCTTCTTAAGGTAATCCTATCGCCAGGCTTCAATCCATAGGATTTTCATATATTTTTTTTTGAACTTCACTAAATATATTAATAATCGTCTATGTAAAATTTCAGGGTCGGTTATCGACCTAATTACAGAGAAAAAAAGTATTAAAATTGCGTACTTTTGTTAAGGCCGTCTTCTAGTCTAGAATATTGAAAAAATCGATTTTTTTTTGCATATTTTCAATGTTTAGTATTTCAAGAATATACCCTCCAAAGGAAATTTGGAAATTCCAAATATTAACGGAGTTACAGCTGTAATTAGGGAGGTGGAAACTTAACCGGCGCTGCCGGACCGAATCGAACAATAGACGGTTCCGTCTGCTCGACTAACTTCTCATCATCAAAAAACATCAAAAGACTTCGATTTTGAAGAAGAAGGAGTATTTTATGGACCAGGAATCGCCGATTAACGAAATGTAAGTATATGTACCATTATACGACTTAGACTGCCTGAAACTGTACTCGAATCTTTAAACGCGTTTTTCTCGAAACTACTTTTTTCGAGACGGTTGACATGATATCTCAAGTTGTAATGAACCGATTTACTTGAAATTTTTTGTGGACCTTCTCTATACACCCCTCTATCGCTCCTACCAGATTTATCGCGAAATTTTGTTACTAATTATTTTAAAAAAAATCAACAATCGTGAAAAAAAACGGCAAAAAATGACCTTTTATTTTAAACAGCCGCTATTTTGCGAATTTTTTTTTTTTGCCTGAGGTAGGGGTCTATAATGACATCCTTACTAATTACGAATCTATTTTTTTTTTTAGATGACCAGGAGGGTTGGAATCATGTCAACCAGGAGAGGCCGTTTTTTTTTCCACCCCCACTTTACCAGCCTGCATCTACCGGAATTATGGATTTTTTTTCGCCAATTTTTTTATACAATGCCAAAGGATGAATAAATATGTGGTAAAAAGATAGATACGGAAATATTTTTTGTTTTTTTTTAATCGCATGGTGAAAAATCCCAAAATTTTGGCCCTCTAGACTAGAAGACGGCCTTAAGGAATTCCGAGACAATATACAAAAACCCAATTCCCGGTCGCTACAAAAGTGTATATAATAGTGGGAATCCGTCAGATTCTTAAAAATAATCAGTTTTACATACTTAACACTTGTAGTAATCCAATGGTCTCAGAAAAAATTACGCTTATTGACCTAATTTTTATGTAATATCAAGTTTAACTTGAATTCTCGATATTGGATTTATTACCACTCGCTACGATAAAGAGACGTGACAGCAAGGCAACAGCTGACTTTACTCCTAACCGCATCTCACTCATTCGAATTTCCACACATATTTCATTTTTAATCCTACTTTTAAACTGTCTAGTGGCTGTATTTCATTGATAGTTTTGTGTCTATTGTTAGTATTAAATGAAAATGAAATGAGTGAATTAAACATTCATTTTATTCTTTAAACTTCGAGAGATACAATGCTCTATATTTCCCGCATCTGAAATTGTTTTGACAGATCGACGTTGAAAATCATGGAGGTTAAACTCGCCTGGTTGAGTAAAAAGAGACGGAGATAAAACCAATGTTGCCAAATATCAAATCTAGAAATACTGCGCGAATCGTTGGAATAACTGTTTTTCATTTTTCTAATTAAATGTGAACATTCATTAAACAGTTTACACATGGAAAATTTTAGTTAGTACAAATGATTTTTTTTGCATATGTTAAAAATATAAATTGTACAAGTCTCAAATATGATCAGTGATATGACTAGTGTGAAGCGATAGGATTACCTTAAGTGCGAGTAACGATATTCGAATTCCTTCTAACGGTATGTATATAAATGAAAAAGACTCTCTGCTCGACTCCCAAGCGCGCTCAGGTATACACGAGCGAGAAAAAGTTTATTAGAGACAAAAGAAGCTCGAAAAGCTCGTAAAGAGGAAATGCAAGCTTCAAATGAGTTGCATCAGGAAGAGGAAGAATCGCTGATTACTCGGTAAGACACTTTATCATTTGATTAAACACATTTGACTTTGAGTTTTTCGTTTGTGAAACTTTAAACGTGTTTTTCTCGAAACGACATTTTTTCAATTTGCGGGAATCATAACCTACAAACTAATTGATGGATCATCTTCAAATTTGGAACACGTTTGCATAATATAATTTATTAACACATGAACCTAAAGTTGGAAAGATTAGATTGTTTAAAACATATTTATTATTGCAAAATGCCGGGAAGAAATGCTAAAAATCGATCATTTTTTTTCAAACACGTTCTAACATTTAATTCTCGATTTTTTTTTCAAAATTTCGGTTCATGTTCTTAAAAAAAAACATCTCAAGAATGTATAAAAATTTATTGGACTATTTCAGATGCGAATTGCGAGCTGCGCAATTCCCGCAAATCGACAACGACGATGTGGACACGCCAAGGGACACAGCGGATTACACCTTAATTAAAGCATAAAATAACTTAAAAAAATTACCAGAGATGTATGACAATATGAATAAATTATTGTCAGAGTTGCGGAAATTTCCGTTTTTTTTCACAATTTAAAAAAATCCAAAACATCATCTAATTTTCGGTCTCCTAAAGTAGTTGCCCGCCTTAACTCGAAGTACCCCTGAGGCCGAAACGCGACCGCACGTCTACCAGTGTCGGTTGTAAATATATATATATATATATATTGTTCATATTTAAAAAGAAATAAGATAAATTTGAGACATACACACGCACACATATCACGTGTATAATTTCATTTTTACGGGTCGTTCTGACAAATTATTTTATATTATAAAATAAGGAATCCAGAATTATTCTTGAAAATATTGTTCACAATTTTCAATAAACTTGCGGCAACTGCTAGGCACCATTTGACACAGAATTTCGCTCTTTTCGAAAAAAAAACAAATTTTTAATTTGAATTATATACTTTACATAAATATAAATATATATTAATCAGACGCCCTAAAATCCAACATTACATAGTAATAACAGTTTCAAAATGTCTTTTGCACCCACGCATATACATATACATGGGGGAAAATGACGTCCAACTCGTTAAATCTATGCAATGTCGTCTACAAGCACATCTGGCTGTCTTTAGATCAGTCTTCAACATTTTTTTTAAACGTTTTCATTTGGGGCTAGATCCGTCGTCAGAATGACCTTTACATGAATACGCTTAAATTTATCGAAAGGTGATTTTTTAATAAGCTACGATTATTTTTTAATTTACCGAGGAATGCGAAACGTCCTCGATATACAATGTCTTCAAAACCACCTTTCCCCTTTTCTAAATATATATGCATGTATGCTCATTTCGTATATGCATATCAAAAAAATTATAAACATTTATTGTTGTATTATCGCATCGGACATTGACGTTCGAATACTCATCGAAGCTTTCGGGGATGTACCAATAGATCGCCCAGTGCCAATGACAGGACGTAAGTGTTGGGTACGTTTCTCATGTTGGCATGACGGAGGAGGGTGAGCACGAGGATCCCGTTGCCCGTAACACCGACCAGAAGGATCAGAAGAAAGACTATTGGTACGATATAGGTCTCGGGACGTTCGACGTAAGGCACATAATGATCCTTGTTCAGCTCGTCGTTCCCATTTTCCACGTCATCTATTTCGTCCAGAAGCCACTTGGATGTTGTCGATCCCGTTGGCGTGGTCGCCGTTGACGTTAAATTCAACGTTCCATTCGCCGTTTCCAGCAAAAGCTGATTACCGTTATATATATATTTATGTATAGAAAGAGAGAGAGAGAGAGAGAGAGAGAGAGAGAGAGAGAGAGAGAGAGAGAGAGAGAGAGAGAGAGAGAATGAAGTTTCTCTATGATTAATAACCGAAGTTTCTACATAGAGGGAAAAAATCGCTTGGATTTACGATATTGTTCATTGACAAGCCAACGAAGTATTGACAGAAACACTAAAATATTTGATTATTCCAAATATTCTCTAGTTCGATGCAATAAATGATTAATTTATCATTTCTTTAATAAATAATTCGTTGGCATCCCCCAATGACGGATTTAATCAGTCCAAGTAATTTTTTTCCAGTGTACATCTCTATACCCGTGCAGAAATTTCTTAGGAACACCTAAGTCCCGATCAGATACCGATCGGGATATGATACGGATTCCCTAGAAGGGGTATCCTCATCGGAATCCAGATGACGCCCACTACGTGGGCGCCATCGTAGAACGCGCTAGAAAAAAACTATTTCACGAAAAAAAAAATCGCTACGGACAACCAAATGACTCCACACGGAGAGAATTAAATGTTAAAAATTACCGTGCATGCACGGTAATTTTGATTTTGATTTTTTTGTTTCAGACAAGCCGTTGCCGAGTTGTGATGGAGCTACCTAGCCCATCTATTTTTGAGGAGTTACGTTAAACTATAGTTTTTGTACTTAAAAATGAATAAAAATGAATTAAATTTTTTTTTTAAATGTATTTCAAGGCTTTATTTATCAAGCCCAACAACTTTTATATTCATATCCTTTATAAAATCCTCAAAAAAAATCGCAAAAATAGCCTTTTTTTTGTGGCTCCAAAGTGGACTGGCCCCTTAAGTGTTCCGCAACTCCTTAATTTACACACCTCGTACCTCAATATTTATACTTTCGAATAAAACAAACTTGGATAAAATCGGACAAATATTTTTTGAGATAACTATTCCCAAAATTAACTTATTTTTTCCGCCTTCTACTGGGATGTGTCCCCTTAATACATACGATGGCCGATATTCGATTGAAATTTCGTGATCGCGAGACCGGAGTAATAATTTGGCAAAAGCGGTGATAGCGCTGCTGGCCCGGGGAAGATTGCTTTCCCTTTATTACATGATTTACGGTTTAATCTTGATAACGGTAAATCGCTGTAGATCGCGGGGGTTGATGTGTATACGCCTACGCATTGTCCGGCCAGTGCTTGGCCATTTTATCGTCGCATTACTGCCTTTCCCAATTACACGGGAAAATTCATCGGCGAACTCGGTAATTGTAAAACTACGAGTAAACTTGGCCAACGTAAAGGGCAAGCGAGCTAGGAACATCCTGATGACCCAAAGTGGAAATTGTAAAAGTTGCGGCGCGAATAGAATTGAAGCCAAGTGAGGGACAGGCACGGAGGACGATGGGCCACAATGTTGTCGTTAAATTCCTTCTTGTTTGCCAAAAGTTCGAGTGTAACGCTACGGAAGACTGGGTGGGTCACTTTACGTACAGCTATACGCGAACTTCTGCAGTAATGGAGTTGTCATTCAACCTGGCAAAGTTCTTTCCAACCTTACTCTAGTCAGCCCTCCTCCGTGATGCATGGACTTTTTCTTATCTGCATACAAGCTCGCGATCAAGTGGAGCCAGTTGGTCAAAGACGAACTTTGGAAGAGTGATCGTGGATTCTTTGTTTTTTTTTTCTTTCACTTTTTAGATCGTGACTGCAACTGACGAAAATGAAGCTCTACTGGATGTTGGAAATGGATTACAGGATCATTTTGGATTGAGAAAGATAGGTCTTGAGTGCGATTCATATTCCAGGCAAAATTCAATTTCCAGTATCCAGATTTTAGGATTAGTCCGTTAATCCAGAGTCAGCCGATGCTCGAAGGGGGAAAACCCTTTACAATGTTCAAAAAATCGATTTTTTAGTGTTATAAAGTGTTTGTTTCTGGCGTAACACAACAGTTTCTATAATAAAACCTTCAATTCCCTGGACGTCCTTGAAAAACACTTGGATGACTTCTTTGCTCAGATATCAGAGGACTTCTATGAGAGAGGGATAATAAAGCTTGCGTGGAGTGATGGCAGAAAGTCATTGAACAGAATCGAACATATTTAATTGATTGAAATCGCTTTTTTTTTTGGTAAATATTTTGCGTTTGACATTTACTCGATTTTTGCTACGGAATTATGCTCAATACCAATGATTCAAAAGGCCCAATGAAGGGCTTATGCGCCCATAAAAAACGGCCCTCCGCTAAAGGAATACCTTGAGGTGAAAAAATGACGCCTGCTAGAGATTAATCAAATCTGCTGGAGTATTCTGTCGGGAAAATTTGGAAGGGGATGGCAATTACGTTGCCGACCCAAGCAATTTTCCATTTCCAGATGGGCGCTGCATGATGAGTTTTGGTGGTCGACGCTGCGGTTTCATCGGCGGTCACCCGGCATTTCGATCCTTCGCTGGTACTATCACCTTTCACGGTATCTCATAGAACTGACTAATTTTCCTACCTCACGGGATAAAGCTCTCAGTGAGCGAGGATTTTTATAATTACAAAGCTTACGAAACTTGAAAAATGGAACGCTCGTGAAAGAAGACGATGGAGCTACGTTTGAAATTTTGGCTGTGAAAAAAAGAACAAGACGCGAGGAAATTTCACACAAACGGCCGCAAGAAATAGCGACCCGATTTTGTTTTGTTTTTTACGAAGAGGACAAATTTGCACATTTTTCATGGCTGTTCTGTCGAATTGTCGTTATTATATTTGCGACCTATAGAAATGGATAAAATTTGGCTTTTTGAAATTGTTATGAAATTTCGGTTCTTGACATCCCGGGAATAAATTTGGATAGAATATAATTTTTTTTTGCTTATTTGGATAAAAGTTCTTTTCTTGAAATTTGGATAAAATATCTGAATAAAGTTTAATTTCTTGCAATTTGAATAAAATATATTTGCCTTTAGCGTCGTTTTTGGAAATTTATATTAAATTTTATTTCTTAAAACTTCGATAATATTTTGGAATAAAATTTTCTTTCTTAACATTTTGATAAAATATTTGCGTATTATTAAATTTCTTGAAATTTAGATAAAATATTTGAATAAAATTGAATTTATTGCCATTGAAATGAAATATTTGGATGCAACTTCGTTTTTTGAGATTCAGATAAAATTTTATTTCCAAAAATGTCGATAAAATATTTGACTAATGTTTTGTTTCTTGGAATTTGGAGAAACATTTGGGTAAATTTTCGTTTTCTGAAATTTCGGTACAATATTTGGCTGTAATATAATTTCTTTCAAATTTCGATAAAATTTGTTTTCTTCACATTGGAATTAAACATTTGTATAAAATTTTTATTCTTGATATTTAAATAAAATATTTGAATGTAACTTTGTTTTTCGAAAATTCAAATAAAATTTTATTTCTCGAAATTTCGATAAAATATTTGGATAATGTTTTGTTTCCCGAATTTTGTATATCATATTTGGATGAATTTTCGTTTTTCGAAATTTCGATAAAATATTTTTATTGAATTTCATTTCTTGAGATCTAGCAAATATATAATTCAACAAAGTACATGTTTTATTTTATTTTGAAGGTTTTACTGGAAGGCCGTAGAACGTACGAATGGTTCGATACTGTCGGAAGAAAAATCGAAGAGCGTATCGTTTGTCGTATCACAGCGCGTGTATGTAACAGTTACGTTATAGGAAGTTCGATCGAAGCTATCGCATGAGACTGTCGAAGCACGTATGTACAGCGCTTTATCTGCTAGTTCCTAAACAATAACTTTATTCTCTCTCTCTCTCTCTCTCTCTCTCTCTCTCTCTCTCTCCCTCTCTCTCTCCCTCTCTCTCTCCCTCTCTCTCTCTCTCTCTCTCTGTCTCTCTCTTTGCCTTGTACGTTTGGAAGTAGTTCGACAGTTGAACCGTTTCCGGTCGCGAAAGTAAACCAGTTCTATACAGTTCTGCGTCACTACCGATCGAATGAACGTTCTACGCCAATGGAAATGGCCAATATTTCATTTGTCGACTGATCGGGGGGAAAAACTCACAAAAAAAAATGTATCAACTCTACTTATGTGCCGAGCAATTATTTCGAACCTTTTCACTCGTGTCAGTAGATGATTTTTTTCATATGTTTAAGCATTTGTTAATAAAAAATGAATAATAGTACATTATGACACGAAGACGAAAAAAACTTTTTCTAACGAGTGTGAGTTCACACGAGGTTAGAAAAAGTTTTTTCGTCGAGTATTATACGAAATTTTATTTTACGCGGTGTGACAATGGGGGTTTTATGTAAAACGTCCATTATCGTACCGACTACAATAAAGTTATTTTTTTTTGTTTCGGTCGAAAATCGAATTTTTTCCCCTAGAGCTTGCCATTCCCATAATTTCCCATGATTACAGTCATACGAAAGTTCTATTATTATAATAAAAGTAAATATTTTTATTTTCGTTTGGTAATGCAGCAACGGCAGTACTTTTTTCAAACAATAATAACCCCATTGTTTATCAATATTTTTCAATAAAAAAAAAAACTCAAACTTGACAAGACTACGTATCAATTGTGTGCAAAATCCCGACCTCGTCATCCCGATACTCTCATCAGAAAAAAAATATTGAAAATCGATGTTTTTTTGCTTACGGTCAATTTTTTTTTAAATTGAATTTCTGATTATTTTACAAGTCGACAATTTTTTTAACCTTTTTTTTAAACCCACAATAAGCAATATTTCACTGAACATATTTCAATATTTACTCGTATATTAATTCACCTGCCAGCGCTGTTCAATATCCTGCAGGAAATTGTCCGCGCATTTATGGATCATTCTCCCAAAATGTTATTCTACGTATAAATCCCTAAAGCTGAATTTTTACGCCTTTTCTTGCACACTCGCGAATAAATCCTCGAGGAAAAAAGCATGCCTCGACCGGCCATGCTTTTTTTTTATCAGGATACGTGTAAGTGCCTCTGTGTAGGGACCTCTTAAACGTAATTCATATACTGATGGATGGTAAATTGAACGATGAAAGGAGGTAGTGGATAAGGAAGTGGAGATAAAATAAACATTGCATGTAGGAAGCCATTATACGTACTGCTCCAGCATCTCTCTCCCTCTCTCTCTCTCTCTCTCTCTCTCTCTCTCTCTGTCTCTCTCTCTCTCTCGGCGTTTCTTAGACGCTCATATATATTTATGTATGCGTGTACACGGTTTTATTGGATGCGGTGGCGCGTTTCGATACCGAGTATAATTATTCCGCACGCGAAGGAACGATCTTACCGGGAACACCTTTGGGATGCGTCCAATTTTTCAGAGTAGCTTCCGGTAAATGCCATTTTACAGTGACAATCGAACATAAGAATATTTCGGTAATATTCTTATCACGATCTTCGCAAAAAAGCTTCTCGGCCGGAAATCCCTTGGTGGCTGGCAAGCAACGCCCCGTGTACACTGACAGAAAAATTCTTTTGATATTAACTAGATGCGTCTATTCGTTTTTTTTTTCTTTGAATTAACTAGATTTTTCGTGAAATCAAATTTTTCCTATTGCATTTCATTATTAAAATTATTTATTTCAAATATATTTATTTATTCAAATCGAGATCTATTTAATATCGTCTAATAACAAAATATTTTATTTATCCTAATAAATCTGTAATTTGGGTTTATCTGGTAGTAGGAGAAGGTGGGGCACACTGTGTCACTTTTTTCTATCCAATTTTTACTCTTACCAAAGTAGTCTGATTAGAAAAAAAAATGTCACAACCGATTTTATAGACCTTTGGGCGTACAATAAAGCTACCATATTTTTTGCAAAAAGATTAAGAATCCTAAAATAATGGGTTCGAAAAAAAATTGCGGATTGGCTCATTGTGCCCCACGTAGGGTACAGCGAGCCGGTTGAACTCTTATATTTTCCTAACATAGATAACCGATTTTTATACATACCGATAATTTCACAAGGGGTATTATTTGCCAATAACGGCGGGCGTCGACTCATTATGCTCAACAACTCGATGACACATTGTGTTCCTCACAATTGCCCGACAATATTTGACGTTTTCCCGGCAAGCTACATATTTTATTCGAGGCTCAAATTACTTTTGTACCCTTAATAATTCTTCGTGAGCTGCTATTGATTTTTTTTTAGGTTAGCCGAAACTTAGTATAAATCACGGATCAACACAAAAAAATTCGGATTTTACAAGCTACAAAACTCCGAGAAATCGCATGTGGTTGACAGTTGCCCGTGATAGATTGCGGTTCTTCGGAGCGTCGTCACTTCTTTGTTTCCTCATTGGGAGTCGACTCATTTTGCCCCACCACTCGGTGACACATTGTACCCAGCTAGTAAAACATTTGATTATTGATGAAAATAACTATTAATTAAACTACGAATGGAAAAACACAAGCCACCGAGTGCATCATAAATAACAAAACTATCGATTAGCAAACAAACCCAAACAAACCGAAACAAACCCAAGCAAACACATTGTACCCAGCTAGTAAAACATTTGATTATTGATGAAAATAACTATTAATTAAACTACGAATGGAAAAACACAAGCCACCGAGTGCATCATAAATAACAAAACTATCGATTAGGACCGAAAACTGGAGCCGCTACAGAAAGTGTCGTTATATTTTGGGTTTTTCCGGCAAGCGAAATATTTTTTTTTCCAAGACTCAAATCAATTTTTAATTTTCAATAATCCTTTGTAAGCTGCTATCGACTTTTTTTTAGGCTTGACGAAACCTAATATAAATCGCGGTCCAACACATAAAATTTAGGAATTTACGAGCTAAAAACCTCTAAGAAACCGCATGTGGCTCACTGTGCCCCGTGTCACATTGTGCCCCACTCTCCCCTCTAAGACTAAAGAGGCAGATGGCAAAATCGTCCACAATTCAGCCTTTCAAAAATCTCATGGCTTTGTTTTCATTAGAAGACTGTTGTAACATTGTGCAGTTTAGGAAACGGGTTAGTCATTCTATACATAAATAGTCGCATCTGTTAATAACAGACACGACGATACCTTTTTTTTCTCCAAATCACAGCCTTGTTAGTGAAACAAAGAAAAATAATTTAACTTTTTCTCACCGAACTTTTGTATCATGAACCGATATTCCTTTGTCGTATTCACGCGAAATATCGTGTTTTATCTTTATTTATTCAATTTCAATCTAATCTTTATTTATTTAATTTGAATATATTTAATATTTAAAAAGAATAGCTAGAACAAATAAAAAAAATATATTTCCAACAAATAGGGTCGTAGTAGGCTGTGGGACAAGGAAAAAAACACAAAATCATAAGCGAATGGGCATGCTGGAAGCATAACACTTCTGTTCGTGATATAATCAACGGGTCGAAGTTTTATAGTGTAGGACATGATACCTTGGTTACACGAAGCGCTTCGTTCGAAGCCACCTGGCGGATTGTTGGCGAAATACATGCGGGTAATATCTTATCAGCCAAAACATTGATATTTCCTGACAAGCTGAAAGAGCCCGATCAGGTGAATCGGACAAGGCAAGCCTAGCTAGGGCCCGACGTGAAGTAGGGAATGCCTGGTCATATTTCTCCACGGGGCTTTTTTCCTTTTTTAACGAAAAGCGAACATTTAGAATCGAATTGACTTTAATCCAGCGGACGAAACGCCCCGATACGTCAGCGTTGAAAGACCGGAAGTGCTTGTGTCTCTTGGCAGATCTTTTCTTCGTTGCCTCATATTTTTCTATATTTTTTTTTTTCATACACAAATTAAGAATTACGGCGGGACGGTTTGGAGAATTAAAAAAAAGTGCCGCAATTAAAGACTTACACATTGCTTCCTTATGAGTTTGTTTGGCTAATCAAGCTTCCTCTGTGTGGCCGAAGCCGCCGTTGGCAAAAAGTCTTGCTTATAGGAAAAAGTTTGCGAACGTAATGAAATTATTAGGGAGAGCAGTGTGGAAGTTTCGAATGTGCACGATTCTTGTTTTTCACACTATCTCTCCATAATACTCGGTATTGTTTGTGTTTTTTTTTTAAATACATATTCAACGTAGTCATATTAACAATGTTGGTATTATGATATGTATGGCCATCGAACGGGTTACCGATCAGGCCACAATGGAGTCTTGATGGAGGAGATATCCTCCACTTTAGATGCTTAAAAAAAACAACTTTTTTAATTTCATAAATCGTTAGCAAAATATCTTAAGAATACATCCTGAAAATTTCAAAACGATATTCGTATTCCTTCTAACGGTATGTATATAAATGATAAAGACTCTCCGCTCGACTCCCAAGCGCGCTCGGGTATCCACGAGCGCTCAGTTAGGTAGTTTGTTTGGGTTTTCATAACCCAAACAAACCCAAACTCGGCCGTTTTGGCGATTAGCTCCAAAACATCTCCTTTCTGGGTACAAAATAATCGAGGTAGCGG
Source organism: Ophion ventricosus (assembly GCA_963932345.1). Lineage (NCBI taxonomy): Eukaryota > Metazoa > Arthropoda > Insecta > Hymenoptera > Ichneumonidae > Ophion > Ophion ventricosus. The sequence continues at coordinate 33,852,212 of OZ010711.1, read as the reverse complement.
CATTTCTTGCTGCTATTTTATTCAAAGAAGGAAACTCAGTCCTGCTCATGGTTATGAATGAACTACAAATCGTAGTTGGCAGGCAGAGCTACGGATATGCCGAGGAAATGGTTCAGATGCGCGTGGCTTGGCAAAATAGAAAAAGTTTATTAGAGATAAATAAGCTCGAAAAGTTCGTAAAGAGGAAATGCAAGCTTCAAATGAGTTGCATGAGGAAGAGGAAGGACTGCTGTATGGTGCAGGAATCGCTGATTAATCGGTAAGACACTTTATCATTTGATTAAACACATTTGACTTTGAGTTTTTCGTTTGTGAAACTTTAAACGTGTTTTTCTCGAAACGACATTTTTTTCAATTTGCGGGAATCATAACTCTAAAACTAATTTTTGTATAATCTTCAAATTTGAACCACGTTTACATAATATAATTTATTAAAACATGAACCGAAAGTTGGAAAGATTAGATTGTGTCAAACATATTTATTATTGCAAAATTCCGGGAAAAAATGCTAAAAATCGATCATTTTTCATCGATCACCGCCTAAACATCTCTGCAATAAATCCTCTCTTGATAGATCTTCATATATAGGAAGAATATGCTCTTGTACTTCCCTGCGCTCGTGGATACCTGAGCGCGCTTGGGAGTCGAGCGGAGAGTCTTTATCATTTATATACATACCTTCAGAAGGAATCTGAATATCGTTTTGAAATTTTCAGGGTGATATTTTGCTAACGACTTATGAAATTTAAAAAAAATTGATTTTTTGAAGCATCTAAAGAATATACTGGCTGTTGAGCAGGACAATAATCAGTTTGAAGAAGCGGTTAATTTCTCTTTTTCCAACCAAAAAGTAAATACGGTACGTATCCAGCCAACTTCGGATAATATTTATTATTCGTAATAAAGAAAAAGAATAAATAAAAATATGAATCTGTCGAAAAATAATATAATATCAATGATTAACAATAGTAATTATAAAAATATTAATCTCTGTAAGGATTTCCAATACGCTATTAATAATAAACTGCCAATGAAGATCAGCCGAGACGCGAATATATAAATTGAGAACGTGAGAGAAAAAATATATTGATGATAGAGATACGAAAGGCTGTGGGCTTAAAAAAAACGAAAGAAAAAAAAAAGTATTCCATTTAAAATTCCGATTGTTCACCACGAGAGAGAGAGAGAGAGAGAGAGAGAGAGGGGGGGGGGGGGGGGGGGTGAGAGAGAGAGAGAGAGAGAGAGAGAGAGAGAGAGGGAGGGAGCCCTCGTATCCGTTCCATTATCTTTTTTTCGTCCGTGTCAATGATACGGGACTGTATGACTTTCTCTCTTCCTCTCGGGTTGGTACTCTAGTACTTGGCACACTCCAGCCCACGTCAACCCCTTCGGTAAGCGCGTGCCCTCCGGCACTCTCGACTCGTTAACTCGTATATACGATTGGTCAACGATCGGAGGCGGTCGGACTTTTTCAATAGAACGAATTTAATGGAACCGACGTGCTGTCGCATCGCGTGTCGCGCACGGAGCTTTTTCAACCCCTCTTTTATCCCTTCCTACGTACTTCTTTTTTTCTTTCGTTTTTTCATATTTTTTTCCCTTTTTTTTCCATCATTCAATTTTTCTTCATGCTCGGACTTGTGAAGTGATTTTATTCTCAATCTCTCGTTCTTTTTCCATCAATTTGTTGCCTCCCTTCGTATATAGTGTACCTTGTCTTTTGGAAGGTGCCAATCAGCGTCGGCTTATTTCTCATTATTTCGAGGATCGCAGCACCCGGGATTTTGGAAAAAAAAAAACAACAAAGACCGAACGAAGTTATTTTTCCTCATCGACAAAGATTTAATGTCGCGGTAATTAAGGTATTACTGGATGGACCGTCGAGCCAAAAGTTAGTCCGAAATGGGTGAATCGTGCATTTATAAGTTTAGATCATGTTGTATATTTTTAGCCTTACAAATAGCTAATTTAATAATGAATTAACACTTAGGAATGTTAATTTTTCGCTTTCAAGAACATTCGAAGTCAAATTCGATGATATTGGAGTGTTCTTGACTGAGGTTTTGTCAATGACTGTACACCTGTTTCAACTGTCCAACAACAAAAATTTCTCAACTTTTAAGTTTTAATAATACGTTCAGATCATCTTATTATTATCAATAATTACCCAAACAAACTCAATAAATATTGAATTTTCCAATGATTGCTATTAGTTCATCGTTAAAAAAGGCGATACTTTAATTCATTTACTTTAATTACTTTAATTAATTTATCGACAATTACTCAGTTGATCAATTTGAAACTTAGCATAATCAATTGCTTGATCCTAAATCGTGATGATATAATATTTTCGCAATGCCTGCCCCGAAAGTGCTATTTTCGATTGGTGTTTAGCGTGCGGAAAGTGGCTTATTTCTCAACGATGCTTACTTTCCCGCACTAGTGCGGGAATGTGAGACTTTCCCGCACTAGTGCGGAAAAAAATCTATTTATAGCTCACTTTACCACATTGATTCGCGAAAAAACGGTTTTTTTTTCACAGTTGATAGTTTTTTGTTCTACGATTTTGGACCGATTGAACAAACTTGAATGTAGCGAAATTCATGTCATATGAAACGTCAACTTATCACAGTCGTATTTTCTGACAAGGAAATGATCTGAACTGATGTGATATATTTGAATATAATTGTTATTGGTTTTGTTGAATCTCAAATCCCACTTTCGAGACAGTCATTGCAAAAAATAATGTATGGGACATGTGCGAAAAAAAAACGAATTACATCGCGCGTAAGTTGCCGAATTCGCCTCGACTTATGGTGCATTTCTCACTCGTACTCGTGTGGTTACAGCACTCGCCTTCGGCTCGTGCTGCAAATCACACTCGTACTCGTGTGAAATGCACCATAAGCCTTCGGCTCATGCGGCAACTTCACGCGCGATGGAATTCGTTGTTTTCCGCACTTGTAGCATAAATTACTATTTCAGAATTTATGGCGATTTAGTTCCATTCGTTTTGCAACCATTAACGTCTGCAAAAGCTGTTTTATAGTGCTTTATATAGTGAAAAATTCGAAAATAATTCATGTATTATTTTTCTATCAAGAACTAGCATTCCTCAAATTTTCAAGGATTTTGGCGATTTTGTAATGTCCATCCAGTAATACCTTAAGGAGGTCGGGGTGGTTCAGTTGTATCAAATGACGTTTTATGAGCTTTACTCTTCAACAAACCTCAAAAAAAAATGCAAACGAGATATAGATATATTCTGTAGATCTACAGTACTGGTCGAAAAAAAGTACGCTCTAGTCGAAATTTCTTACCGCACTAAAATTTACATAGCGGACTAAAAAATAAAGGTAATTAAATTTTCCAAGTGGCGGTTGAAAGAGGACAAGTTGACCTTTATTTTGCTTTTTTAGAAAATTCTCTACAATTTTTTTTCGCCCCGGTGCGCACTTTTGAACGTGGCCATTTTTTGGCCGTCAAAAATTAACTGCAAAGTTTGTGGAACATTTTTTCTTCGGTTTTTTCCATGGGAAACGCGGAATAGGAAGCATTATTGGAGGGAGATTCGTGTCAAACGCAAGAAGAACTTGCACTTACATTAGGAGTGACTCAACAAGCAATTTCACATCGTTTAAAATCGTTGGGAATGATTCAAAAGCAAGGAAATTGGGTTCCATATGAACTGAAGCCGAGAAACGTTGAACGCCGATTTTGCACATGTAAAATACTGCTTGCCAGGTATAAGCGAAAGGGTTTTTTGCATCGTATAGTCACTGGTGATGGAAAATGGATCCACTATGATAACCCAAAGAAGAGGAAATCATGGGGACCACATGGCCATGGTTCAACATCGACAGCCAAGCCGAATATTCATGAAAAAAAACTCATGTTGTGTATTTGATGGGATCAGCTTGGTGTCGTGTATTATGAGTTGCTCAAACCGAACGAAACCATTACTGGGGCTCTCTACCGAACACAATTGATGAGATTGAGCCGAGTACTCAAGGAAAAACGCGCCCACCACTACTCCAGATACGACAAAATTATTCTCCTGCATGATAATGCTCGTCCACATGTTGCAGCGCCGGTCAAAACCTACTTGGAAACCCTCAATTGGGAAGTTTTATCCCACCCGCCTTATTCACCAGACATTGCTCCCTCTGACCATAATTTATTTCGATCGATGACGCACGGCCTGTCTGAGCAACACTTCACATCATATGAAGATACCACAAATTGGGTCGATTCGTGGATAGCCTCAAAAGATGAAGCGTTCTTCCGACGCGGTATCCATATGCTGCCTGAAAGAGGGCAAAAAGTAGTGGCTGGCGATGGACAATACTTTGAATAAAACATAAAGTACCGTTCTTTCACAATAAATGCCCAATTTTTGATAAAAAAAAAAAACGGCGGAGACTTATTTGTACTCCCAATATTATTATTACACTAAAAGTAAATTTTTTTTATTTTTGATTTCGTTCGAACCTCGTTGCCAGAGACGCCCACACCGATTGACCATGCAGCAACGCGGAAGCCCTTACTCTAAGCAATAATAACTCTATCGTTTATCAATATTTTTCAATAAAAAAAAAAACACTCGTACTTGACAAGACTATGAATCAATCACCTGTAAAATTCCGACATCGTCATACCGATGCTCTCGTCACAAAAAAAAATCCTAAAAATCGACCTGTTTTTCAGGCTCCAAGTTTACACAGCACCGGTTGAACATCGTCATTTTATAAAACACCTCGTCACCAGTTTGTAAACGAAATACTCATATTAGCAGCTCGAGATGAAGGCTACGAAATAATGACGTTAAAAGGATTCGCGAGGAAAATGTATCCTGGGATGATACTTTCCTCAGCAGCGCTATATACCTATACATAGTTAGTATTGCCCCGTCAGAAACCTTGCAAAAGGAATACTAAGTCATGTGCGCGTGTGTGCGTGCGTCAGTGTGCGGATGAAATAAAAGGCGGATAATACTGAGAGATAATAAAAATGAATTTCGTGAGCGCGTATGGTCGATATGTGCCGCGGCTAAAATCCCGTGGGACAATACCTCGAATATATTTCGTTGGGTACAAGGCGACCTCCCCTCCCCCGCCCCCTGCCACCATACGTATATAAATACTACACGGGGCAAGTGATTTCGAGGATGGTCCCCAAAACGGCCAAGCGTGCTGATAGCCAGCATTGAATATATAAAACGGGCTCAAAGTGTTCTTTTCCTATATCTATGTACGCACGTACGTATACGTGCACACAAATTGATGGATCGTGTAGAGGACTCATCGAGTGGCACTCTATTCGATTTTCCTTTCGGCTCTCATCGCGATCGCGCTTTTATTAAAGTATACCTGATTGTGATCACTATATATCGTATGTTCGTAGTAGCTCCCGGCTTTTTCTCCGAATCCCTCAATTTTCCTAGGATACATCCCGAATAAGAGACAAAAAAAAATACAGAGGCCAAAAACGAGAGAGAGAGAGAGAGAGAGAGAGAGAGAGAGAGAGAGAGAGAGAGAGAGAGAGAGAAAGAGAGAGAGAGAATGGACATCGTGCAACAAGAACGAAAAAATGTGATTATTTTGCGACCGAATCTAAGGATGGAAAAGAAAAACGAATTATTTTTTTTTCTTCATGAAGGCTGTCCAATTAAGGCCACTCTAGGATTTTGCAAAAATCGATCTTTTTTTTGTTAAAAATGTACCTTAGTACCTATAAAATTATATTCCATAAGATTATGGGTGTAAAAAATCTCTAAGTACTCGATTTTCGAATTCCAGCGCAATCCCTCTTGATTCATGTCGTGACTTTCTACTAACTTTAAACGCGTCTATCTCAAAACTATGTAAACTATCTTTCAAGATGGCCGGACTCATAAATCAAACAAGTTTCAACCGATTCACTTGAAATTTTAACTGTATATTTATCATTACATTTTCTGAGGTACTACGTAGCATTTTTTTCATTATATTGCATAGTTCCTTTTTCATAAACAATTTTGCCATTTTGACAAAAAACAATATATCAAAAAAATCCTAAGTACTTCTATAGCTATTCTTATATATAATCGAAAAAACTTTAGTGTCTCATCATAACTCAAAAATTATAGAAGCTGTTGGTCCGGCCGTTGACATTCCAGAAATAAAGGCGTCATCGGAAAAATGCTGCACCGTCGCCATTTTAACATGTATCGCTGTGAAAAAATAATTTTGTATAGTCAATTACGTGTATAATAAAACTCCTATTTTGTAATTCCGATTTATTTTATGGTTTCGATGAAAACAAATCGTAAAATATGTCCTTTTTTTAGCCGCTAGAGTGGCCTAAGGCCTTAAGGTATTACTGGATGGATATTAAAAAATCGTCAAAATTCTTGAAAATTTGAGGAATGATATTTCTCGATATAATAATAATACACGAATTATTTTAGAATTTTTCACAAAATAATTTAGTAGTTATAAACATATGAATTTAACACGGTCGCTTATGGGAAAACAACTTCTGCAGACGCCAATGGTTGCAAAACGAATGGAACTAAATCGCCGCAAATTCGAAAAATATTATATCATCAATATTTAGGATCAAGCGATTAATTATGCTAAGTTTCAAATAAATTGATTGAGTAATTATCGAGAAATTAATTAAAGTAATGAGAAGTATCGCCTTTTTTAACGATGAATTAATAGTGATCATTGGAAAACTCAATGTATATTGAGTTTTTGGGTAATTATTGATAATAATAAGATGATGTGAACGTATTAATGAAATTTAAAAATTGAGAATTTTTTTTGTTGGACAGTTGAAACAGATGTATAGTCGCTGACAAAACCTTAGTCAAGCACACACCAATAAAGTTTGATAAATGTAGAATAATTATTTTTTAGTTTGAAAAATCCCTCGAAATTGCCCAATTTTTCCCCTCTAAAGGTATGCCCCCGTCTTAATGTTCGTGTTGCGAGGCTTCCAAGTAAATGTAACGATTTTCCGATAATTGCATGTTTACTGTTAAAAGGTACTCTTAATTCCTCTTTATATAATTGGTGTTACGACTTTGCCACGTATTATATATATATATATATATATATATATATATATATATATATATATACATATATATATATATACATATTTATTTGCGAGACGTCACCGTTCTAAATCACAGATTCGTTACTACAAACAACTCGGACTTTTCCACGCGGAGTATCATCAGATTTTTTGTCCTACCTGGCAGCTGGATACACAAAATTCAATTACGTCCTGAAGGAAAGAGAGCAAGAGTAAGAGAGAGAGAGTGCGAGAGAGAGAGAGAGAGAGAGAGAGAGAGAGAGAGAGAGAGAGAGAGAGAGAGAAAGAGAGAGAGAGAGAGAGAGAGAGAGAGAGACCTGAGGAAAGTCGTGACGAATTCTCCGGTAGAGTATCCTGTACCTTAAGTCCTCGTTTGCGGTATAGGTAAGTCACGAGGCGGAAAATCTTCGTTGCGAGAGACTTCGCGATGTTTATATATGAACAGATACATATACAGGGTGGACCACGCAACGTGTGCACCTCTTTTACGACCAAAATATGCGTTGACAAGAAAATGTTTTATACAAAAGTTACATGGTTTATAAGGCTACACTATGTGGTGCATTTATTTTTTTTATAGGTGGAGGCGCTTCGAAGATTTGAAGGTCAACTTTATTTTTTCAAATGGAATGCTATATTTTTTATAGCGTAATATGGTAGAGTATCGAATTCTGAGTAAAAAAGTATAGACCTTCATTAGCCCTAAAGTTTAATAGCTAACGAATAATTTCACTTTATTACCTTGAGTACAGTGAGTGACTAGTGTCTTATCGCAATTAACGTAAGTGCTCGAAGTGATGTCCATTGGCATCAATACAGTGATGCAATCTATTAACTAATGAAGAAACTGCATTCTGAATCATATTCGGACTTAGTGTAACGCAAGCTTCACGAATACGTTGTTTCATATTCTCAGGTGTTGTTGGTGTTTCACGATACACTGTATCTTTTAATGTGCCCCACAGAAAATAGTCTAAAGGTGTAAGGTCTGGTGAGCGTGGAGGCCATATTACACCTTGTCCACCACGACCAATCCATCGATTGGGAAATTTTGTATCCAGTAGTTCCCTTACAATACGCGCGTAATGTGCAGGACAACCATCATGCTGGTACCACATACGTGCACGGATATTCAATGGCACGTTCTCTAATAAAGGTGGTAAATCGTTATTCAAGAAGTTCACGTATTTCTGCCCCGTTAATCGATTTTCAATAAAATATGGACCAATCAATTGGTTGCCCAGTATTCCACACCATACATTAACGCCCCATGGATGTTGGTGGTTGACTTCTCTCATCCAGTGAGGATTTTCCGCTGCCCAGTAGTGCATATTTTTCAAATTGATCTGCCCACGATTTGTAAACGTTGCTTCATCAGTGAACAACACATTTTGCAGAAAAGAATTATCCTGAGTTATTTGATGTAGGAACCACTGACAGAACAAAATGCGGTTTTCAAAATCCGTTCCATAGAGTTCCTGATGAAGTGCAAGGTGAAAGGGGTGATATTTGTTTTTATGCAGAATTCGTAGAATACTGCTTTTGCTTATTCCAGAACCTCGTGAAATCTGCTGCGTACTAATACGAGGATTTTCTATTACGGCTGCTAAGACCGCAATAGCATTCTCATGAGAAGTGGCAGTTTTTCTTACGCTACGTTTGTTAACATTAAAACTTCCATTTTCTCGAAACGATTTACACATTCTCTCAAATACGGTTCGAGATGGTTGAATCCGTTCAGGATATCTTTCGGCATACATAGCTTCAGCTCTTATTGCATTTCTATGACACTCACCATACACTAAAAGCATATCAAGTTTTTCACTATTAGAAAAATTCATTTTCACTTTTATCTTTCTGATAATAATCACGCACAATCACCGAATGATACTTTAATACTGGATTACAATCATTGAGAAGATTGTGAATCATGATAAGTGTGTGTGATGTGGTAAATGTGTTCATATTAATAAACACTGTGATGTAAACACTGCCATTCAGAAATTTGTAGTAGATTTGAATCTCCAACTTGATATTACGTGAAGAAAATTTTAAAGTAATAAAGTGAAATTACTCGTTAGCTATTAACTCTAGGGCTAATAAAGGTCTATACTTTTTTTTACTCAGAATTCGATACTCTATCATATTACGCTATAAAAAATATAGCATTCCATTTGAAAAAATAAAGTTGACCTTCAAATCTTCGAAGTGCCTCCACCTATAAAAAAAATAAATGCACCACATAGTGTAGCCTTATAAACCATGTAACTTTTGTATGAAACATTTTTTTGTGCAACGCATATTTTGGTCGTAAAAGAGGTGCACACGTTGCGTGGTCCACCCTGTATATATATATATATATATATATATATCTATTTATATATATATATATATCTATATATACATTACTGCATACCCAGACCCGAGCTCTGCTCTGATGAAACGATGTGACGATGTTGTACGTCTTCGTTCAGGACTCGCGACACTGATGTAGGTACGTCTTTTCCCGAAGGGCTTTCCACTTTGTCACCGAGTGCGCGTATAAGCCTCGCGCGTTGTCGGTCCTATTCACCTTTTGTAATTCGTTTCCAGCCAACGTGTATACTTGTATATATATATATATAAATATATATATATATATAAAGGTGTTTTCCTATAGGGGCGCTCGAACTTTGACAGTGTATAACGGCCATGTTGGTGAAGCTACAGCCATCAAATTTAGAGGTTATAGTAATTAATGTTGAGAAAATGACCATGGAAAGTTACAGTGTAGAGAAACACGTACAAATCATTAAAAAAAAATTATCAAAATAAGTGATAATAATCAGGAACTTAAGCTCAGTTTGAGCTTAAGTTCCTCTTTTCGAACTGGTACCAACGAAAACTATCGGTCTGATTGCTTTCAAATTTTTACACAATACTTTTAGATACATTATCTAAAATGGACCGTAGGATTTTTGCGATAACTTGATTGGTTTTTTTTTTATTAATGTTTTCGCTCGTAGAATTTCTCTCGTAAAAAAAAATCGCTTCGCTACATTGTAGCGACACTATTCACGAATAAGCTATTTTTTTTTCAGATGCTACATGACCGAGTAACAGGTGGGACAACGATCGCGCGTATCGTGCGGAGAGCCTCCGCGGAAATGTGCATAACGCCGCCATTTTTAAATATTTTTAAGGGACATTTATTTACGTTATTCTTAAAGCCCTTTCTGATGTTGTATAAAAAAATAAAAATTTTCCGATTCATACTTTCGAGTTTATTATTTTTTTAAAAATTGACCCATTTTTCGAGCGGCCAGGGTGGCCAGACGCCTTAACATAAGGAATTTTTTGGAACATGACCTCGATATAACGAAACCTCGATATAAAGAAATCTCGATCTAACGAACTTTTTTGCTCTTCCCTAAAGATTCGTTATATCGAGATTCGACTGTATAATAAGGTGCAATCATTTAGTGATTTGGACGTTTTAACAATCCAAAGCACCAAATGCAGAACTAATTTCAGAATCAAAACCGTAGTAATAAGCAGACGAGAAGCGAAAGGTCTGAATGAACGTCGATCTAATTGAAGAGTCGTATATTGTTCATCTGAGAATCGGTTGCGCTAGTATCCTAAGTCAAAATTCATAGCCGCCTCTGAACACTCGCATGACCTATTTCTTTTGTGATGCACAAGTCGCCAGCCTCCGTTGAACCTACCAAACCTCATTTGTCGGGTTCAGTGCCATGAAGAGGCCTCCATTTAGTACCTCTGTTAATCCTCCCAAACCTTCTTTCGATCGCCAGTTTCAGTGAAACGTGCAGAACCCAGGCCTCTTTAAGGGGTTACGTGGGTTTGAAAATAAAAAAAAATCAATTTTTTAATTTTATTATCTAATAATACAATATGTCTAGAACATTCTCCCAAAGATTTAAGTCAATCGGAGTAAAAGTTTAGGAGAGAGAGCCTTTGTGAATTCCTCCCGTTGGGAAAGACCGGCCAGGAGCGTAGCAGGTATACGCATTTATCTCAAAACACTATTTTTGAAGTCGGTGGACACGATTGTTCAAAAACTAATGCACCGATCTTATTGAAATTTTACACACTTCTTCAAAATAGCATTGACTAGTGATTGAACGAAAGTTTTTTTTTCAATTACAAATAATTTTACAAGGCTATACGTAGTGTAAATTGTATCAAAAATTGAACTATTTTGCATACAACTCTACCAAAAATTCAAATTTCAATAAAAAAAAACCTTCGTTCAATCACGAGCTATACTTATCTACTAACAGAAAAGAATTGGTTTTTTTAATTTCAGATAAAGCTATCATGAGTTATCCTGACCACCATGAGGACACTTTTTTTTAGGGGTCTCTGGAAACCAGGTCCCACCGGCTGAGTTCTCAAATTTTTGGATGGAATTTTTTTTTAAATGTTGTTAAGATGTTGCTCTTTTATGTGCTTAAAATAATTTATATATTATATTTTAAAAAAATAAAGAAAATATGCTTTTTTTGGTTTCGAAACCCACGTAACCCCTTAGCCTGCTTTCAATCTCAATTCCGTTGCCTCGACCCCCACCTAACCCGCTTTGAGCCCAAATTCGATATCTCCTCCACCAACACTCCATTGTGGCCTGTTCGGTAGCCCGTTCAATGACGACATAAATACGTTTGCGCTGAATGAAGGCGCCGGAGAGTCCACAGTGCGCCTGCAGTAGGCTGAATGGAGGGTCCAGAGGGTCTACAGTACGCCTACAGTAGGCCAAAAGAGGGGCCAGTAGGTTCTGCGGGAGCGCTCGAAGTAGGCCCATCTGAGGTATCGCAGGTTCAGTTGCGCTGTACATTGGCCTCCTTTGAGTGACAATGTCCAGTTTCTGCCATTCGGGAGGTACATCGAAGGCCCTAACCTACTTGTATTCCAAACATCGTTTGGGTTTGTTTGGGCTTGTTAATTTCAGGGTAACCCTCGGGCGGACATTTGGTAACTGTTTAGATGACTCTTGGACAATTTTTTTCAATTTGCTACTTGGGAATGCAAATTAATAGCTCAAATTTGTTTGGCGCATAATTTGATTTTCCATCAATGCACTACCTTGCTGCGAATACTAATCGATAGTGAAAAACGTTCGAGGCTCAGGGCTATGAGATGTACTTTTTTGGAATCGTCATAAGGTGGACCAATTTTCTTAATACATGAGCAAGTTTCGGAAGAAAATTTTTCTTTTTTCATCAATGATGAAAACCTAGGGAAAAAAATTATCATCCGAGAGGTTATTACAAATTCAATTTATTCTAAGAACTCACGATGACAATTATGAAGACTACATCTTCACGCGAAAGCTACGTCATCAGGCTACATCTTCTTAAAAAATAATCAGTGAGTAGTTTTCTTTTTAATTCATTTTTTTGTACAGCGGGGAAAGAATTTTTCGAGAATTTTGAAAAAAAATATAGCTTTTGAACCGTTGAGACATGAACCGACTTGTATATGACCTTTTTGGTTGAAAATGATCTTGGTTACCTCCCCACTTCGCTTGATCCACGACTTTTGGACCATTCTGTATATATGTACACTGCAACAACTTGTCACCTGCAAGCTCTCCTGCATCTCTTTCATCGCTTGTGCCAACGTCGTTGGCTTTTGTGTTGCTCGCCTATTTGAGTCTCGCTTGTTGTTCTCATTTTTTACCTCGTCAATCGTTTATCACGAAATCAATCAAGCCCGTGTGTACGCGAAGCTTTTCTCATTTCTTTTCTTCAGCCTTACATTCTCGTATATGAGTGTGTGTGTGTGTGAGAGAGAGATAGAGTTAAGAACTTATTTTTTCACCGTCTCATTTCGCGCGCGAATTTTCTGTGATCAGGCGCGCTTGCACTTGAAAAGGGCGATGAATGAGCGTAGGGCGGTAAAATGCTGAGGGTAAGATGCTGCGTAAGAAATTGATGAATAATGATAAATGCTGTGTAAGATCGTGGCTGTGGCAAATGGACATGACGCAATTAGGATTCCTAGTGATTACGAAAGCCGCGGGATGACAAATGCTTTTCGATGTGTGGAATAAAATGAATAGTTAATTGAAGAAGTAATCAATTGTTAAAATTGAAAAATAAACATAAAATTGAAAATAAAAAAATGAAAACTAAAAATTGAAAATTAGAAATGGAAAATTAAAAATAGAAAATTGACAATTAAAAACTAAAAATTAAAAATTGAAAATTAATAAACGGAATAATTAATTCATAAAATTAAGAAATTAAAAACCATGATAGAGATCACTCTAATATAATATCCAAATGGCTAAGCTATCATATCAAACAGATTCTTCATCCCTATGAGAGAACACCGCACATACGTGCATGGATGTATGTCATCAATCAATTTCTCCGAATCCAGCTGGGCACTATGGAATTATCCATTCCTCCGTACAACGTTCCACGAAATGCTCATTCATGTTTCGTGCCCTTTGCGAGGACCTCTCGTCGTTCGTTATGGCTCCTGTGGCACGAGATCAGAACTGCTGACGCAGAGGACTATGTACGAGGGTTCTAAAAAATGTCAGCCTCCTCTCCCACTGATCTCAAGACTTTTCTCGTTTCGTATCTACACGGAGACACGAACGAGGACCGCATAGTATACGAGTCGCTGAAATGACCTACCGCTCTCAAATTACCCGAAAGGACATCGTGTCCTTGTTCACTCGTGATCTCGAGCTCGAATTTCTATGGACTCGCCGTGAACATTAAAGTGCTCCGAAAAACGATGGATCATTTTTTTTCGAGCCTTCACGAACATCGCGTTCACTTTTTCCGCATCGGATGTCCAGAAAAGTCGCTATTTTATACATTGTTCGGGCTAATGTTCGCTGATACTTTCCTTGCATGACCTTGTTTGGGTTTGTTTGCGATGTTTGGGTTCGTTTGGGGTGTTTGATTTTGTCTGGGATTTTTTGGGTTAAACAAAAATTAATTGGAACTGTTTTATTTTGGGTTTTCCTGGGATTAACTGCGATTAGTTGGATTTATTTTGGGATCGTTTGGATGTTTTTATTATCGTTTAGGCTTGTTTGGGATCGTTAGAGTTCGTTTGTTTGGGTGTGTTTGGGCGCTAACTGGGTTTATTAGGTTTGTTCAGGTTAGTTTGGGTTTGTTCTGGGTCGTTTAGGTTCGGTTACGACTGGTTTGGTTTAAAAAAAAATATTAATTGGAATTGTTTGGGTTTCTTTGGGATTAACTGCGATTGTTTGGATTAATTTAGGATCGTTTGGGTTTGTTTGGGTGCAATCAGTATCGTTTAGATTTGTTTGGGATCGTCAGGGTTCGTTCGTTTGGGTTTGTTCGAGGTTATTTAGGGTTATTTGGGTTCGTTTGGGATTGTTTGGGCTTGTTCGGGCTGGTTTGGATTCGTTTTCAATAGTCTGCAGGCCTTTGGACAATCCCATCACCTTTTGTTCTACCTCATACTTTTGTCTTTTCACTATTCCTAACTCCTCTGAGATCCCCAACGTGTTGCACACAGCCACTTGTTTCCCAATGCACTTCTGTGTTACATTTGCACGGCAGCGGTACGAGGAATTTGTGGAAAACCTTTGGCAAAATGCAGTCATCCTTCCATCCATGGCTGAGCCATCATCCATTCGAGTATTGGGTAAAGCTAACGCTGTCTGACACGGGAAACCACCAGGGCTTATGAAGCTCTCATTCTTTCGTTCAAGATTCATGAATGGAAATGTTTTCATTCCGGATTGTACAAGCCCAAAGTCGAGTCTTTCCGGGCAGGCACTCCTTAACATTCCCGGATCAAAGAAGTCCTCTGAGGCTCGAAAGAAAAATCAGCTTTTATGGTGGGTCACGCGCGTGGGTGGTATCCATACGAAAAAAAAGGAAACGACATCCTCAGCGTCTCGAAGGTGGGCGGTTACTTGGGGATTGACTCCGACTGTCGATATAGATATAAAGGGTGTCCCAAAATTCACGCAAGAAGTAATTTTAATAAATTATGCATTTGTTTCTCAACAATCATTCATGGATTTTCTGAACCCAAAATGCGACAATTTTATCGATTAACGAAGCCATCAAGATGAAAAAGAGCTTCAATGCTGAAGATGATTTTGTTCGAAAAATCAGCATCCACTTGTGATTATTCCATAATCCATCCAACGAACTCTTTATTATTGCGTCAATTGCGTTATTGCGTCAATTGAAGCTTTGTAATCATAAAGATGCAAATCTTTCGTGAGAATACGCTGTATAGAGCTTTTTGAAACGTCCAATTCTTATCAACGGTGCCGAATTGATGTTCCTGGACTGTCAGCAATACTCTCACGAACTGCTTCGATGTTTTGTGTTGAACGACTTGTTGAAGGACGGCCAAAGTGTCTAAGATCACTAATTGATCCAGTCTCCCTGAATTTTTAAATTAATCTCTTCACAGTTGATGAAGTTAAATCACTATTCCGACCATTTTTTTTTACGAAAATTACGAATGGTAGCTGCCGAACATTCATTATTTAAAAAATATTGCTCAACAATGAAAACGCATTCTTTCGTGTACACGGAGAGAATTAAATGTTAAAATTTACCGTGCAGTAACGGTAACCAGATGACAATCCTGAAACTTCGCTTATTATTACTGAGTAAAACACAGATTTTCACGAAAATAAAATAAAATTTCTTCTTCAGATAGAAAATTTTACCAGATCTTCTAATAAATTTTCATGTGTAACAAAATACGCAAAACTTAAATTTAAAAAATATATAATATCAGCGAAATTTTACTGTGCATTTTATTATTTTATGCCTTTCAAAAATGTCTATAAAAAAGTATCGTCTTTATAACAGTTATTTTAAGATTTATTATAAAACTTAATGAGTGTTATAGGAGAATGTATTGTGCTCTCGGTAAAAATTATCGTGCGCGCTACCCTTCTTGTATAGTAAAATTTTAGCTATGTATTTGAAATTTTCTGTAAAGTGAGTTAAAAAAAACTTGTCGCATACGAATTATTATGCTTTTCTCACTTGTCACCACATTGAAATATATCACGGTAATTTTTACCGTGAAATTCACGACAAAAATTACTTTTTAATTCTCTCCGTGTACCGCTCCATTTTCAATAACCGCGAACTGTCACCTGTCACGCTGTCTTTTTTTTTCGTTCGCAACACTTTACCGCACAAATGGCGCAAAATTAAAATCTTGCGCGAATTTTGGGACACCCTTTATATGGATATTTATGGTTGAAGACGACGGCGACGTTTTTTTTTTTTTCAAAGTTGCTCGCTCCTTTGAGTTTTTCAGGCAATAGCGCCTGGCGCTCTTCCATTTCTCGGCGAATTTACGAAAGGCGTCTTATCATATCGAATCTTGGAAACTGCGTTTGCAAAACAGCTTTCAAATGGGCTGTCTCTCCGTTATACGGCCGAAGGGGATGCGACTGGATCTTCCATCCAGTGTTTCGGCCCGCAGGATACCGCGATTGGATCATGGCCAAGGGCAACGTTTCGCACGTTATTCCCTTGTCGCGACGGAGCGTCTCGTCTCTGGATTTTTAACAAGAGGCGCTGATCAAAAGAGGAGCTTCGCTGCGAAAAGCGTCAGATAACGTTTTTCCAATGGGAAGAGGGTGGGAGTGTCGTAATATGATTGGGTATAATTTTTAAAAGAAAAAGTTGCGACCCAAATATATTACGTTGCCGAAATGTCACCGTACGAAAAATTGCAGCTGATTGACATCTTCGCAGATTTTTCTGTTGACTGATAGCAATGGTAATATCTTCCAAATGGATGAAACTTCTTAAGGGCTCACATACACCTGAGACGGCTAAAAGTAAGGTTATGTTTAAGAATTTGTTTTGTGTATAAAACTGAATTCTATTGAACAACCATGATATACATTTTAAAGTATGACATTTTATCTACATTTTGTGAAGATTTGGTTAAAAAATTTCAAACGGTAAAAAAGTTACAGTCGTTTTCCTGGGACGTGTTTTTGTGACAGCGTTTGCGGTACCAGATGTGCCTCTGCAATTTTTTATCTATAAAAAATATTTGTTTCTTAAAGTAGATAGATAAAACTAGTCCTTATCAAGCCGGAATTAAAAAATTTAATTTTTCCGGGTCATGGCAGTCACTGGAATAAAACAGGCGATTTTTCGCCTTGAAATTGTTCAGTACTTATGATGAAAAAAAAAACTATTCCAGGTATCGAAAAAACGGATCGATAAATACTAGATTATTGTGTGAAGCATAACTGTGCAAAACTTGATCCCGATCGGTCCAGTAGTTGCGGAGATATTTCTGTTACCGATTTTGAAAACATTGTTTCGAGTAAAACGCGTTTAAAGTTTTGAGTACACTTTGCACTGAAATAAGTGGTTTATTTTAAACTTACACGGAGAGAATTAAATGTTAAAAATTACCGTGCAGTAACGGTAACCAGATGACAACCCTGAAACTTCGCTTATTATTACTGAGTAAAACACAGATTTTCACGAAAATAAAAAAAAATTTCTTCTTCAGATAGAAAATTTTACCAGATTTTCTAGTAAATTTTCATGTGTAACAAAATACGCAAAACTTAAATTTAAAAAATATATAATATCAGCGAAATTTTACTGTGCATTTTATTATTTTATGCCTTTCAAAAATGTCTATAAAAAAGTATCGTCTTTATAACAGTTATTTTAAGATTTATTATAAAATTTAATGAGTGTTATAAGAAAATGTATTGTGCTCTAGGTAAAAATTATCGTGCGCGCTACCCTTCTTGTATAGTAAAATTTTAGCTACGTATTTGAAATTTTCTACAACGTGAGTTAAAAAAACTTGTCGCATACGAATTATTATGCTTTTTTCACTTGTCACCACATTGAAATAAGTCACGGTAATTTTTACCGTGAAATTCACGACAAAAATTACTTTTTAATTCTCTCCGTGTACATAAAATCGTCGATTCCTGGGCCATATGACGGATCTTCCTTAGATGTCGACGCTTCCATTAGATCTTTTTTTTTGCTGTGTCAACCTCATTCTTACCCGGCTCATAGTCAAACAGATGACAAAGACCGCGTCTACCTGCGCCCCAACGGTTAGTCGTTGCTCACACGGTCAGTTACAAAACGCTATAACTTCGTCATTACTGCGAATTTCCTTATGAAATTTTCAGGGTAGACACTCAAAGGATGGTACTTTCGAATGAGCACCTTTTTGAAAAATCGATCTTCTTTACCTACCCACGTGTACGTGAGCCCTTAATGAGCTGCAATTTTCCGTATAGTGACATTTCAGCAATGTAACATTGCCGAAGTGTCAATTCTAGAGATTGACGTTTCTCACAGACTACGTCAGCCTTTTTGTTCCTGTATTCGTGCAATTGCGAGATAAAAATAACATCAAATAGAAGAACGATCGTGACTTTTCCATCAGAAATCCTGCTGAGTCTTCCAAGTTTGGGTTCACTTATTTAGCCCGAATCAATTAAAAGTACTATACGGAGGATATAAAAAAAATTAAGTAGCGATCTGATAGCCAACTGTATCCTCGTACTTAGCTTCGAAAAATTATGCGACGCTATAGCGACTTATTTCTCTCAGAAAGCTAATTTTCCAGCTCGCAATTTTCCACCCCTTATCTTTTCTTTGTTTGCCCAAAAATTTCGCGTCTTCCCGACTATTGATTTCATTCCCTCAACAGCTTCGACTACACGCCCAAACTATTCGCGACCTCCAAAAAAAAAAAGAAAGAAAAAAAACGCTCATTCAGAATGGCCGATTGATTTATTCAAAGTTGAATAATTTTTCGATTTCATCTTTCGTCAATGTTTGCCCTCGTAATTCCGTTGACAGCCACAGGCTCTTGGGCACGATTGAGCTGGAAAGTGTTATTCGTAACCCAAAGCTCTCGCTCTCACTTCCCACGCCTCTCCACCCTTGCTTTTCCTTCCTTCCATTGCCGCCGACGCTACCGAGGCGAAATTTTTCGACCCGATCGTTTTTTTTTTGCTTCATCGCCTTCGACTTCGATCCTAAAGGATCTTGACTCGTCATTTCGATTTATTTGAACGGTGCGCGGATGTGTTGGAGAGTAAAATAGCCCGAGGTGGGATTTTGTTGGCTCTGGCTCGAGGATGGCGTCGCGAAAAATAATGATTATTATTATTATCATTATCGTTAATGCTGAAAAATATATTTACAAATACAGGTAGATGTATATGTAAAGGGTGTCCCAAAATTCACGCAACATTTGAATTTTGCGCCATTTGTACGGTAAAGTATTGCCAACGAAAAAAAAAGACAGCGTGACAGCTGAGAGTTCAGGGTTATTAAAAATGTAGCGGTACACGAAATAAAAACGCCTTTTTTGGCAATATTTTTAAAATTATTAAGGTTTAGCAGCTACAGTTCGCAATTTTCGTACAAAATATGGTCGGAATAGTGATTTAACTTCATCAATTGTGAAGAGATTAATTGAAAAAATTCAGGGAGATTGGATCAATTAGTAATTTTAGCATTGGCGTAGCCCGGGAAGGGCAGGGGTGGGCAAGGCCCTCCCCAGAAAGCCCAGTGCCTCCCCCCATTAATTTTATTTACGTTTCACCCAAGGAAGCATATAAAGAAATAATTTGATAAAACTTGACCTATTGCCTTCGTTGTAATTTCGTAATTTCTATGAAAAGTGACTATTTCATTACGTCAATTAAATAGATAATCGATTTTCAATATACACAATTAGAAAAATACTGGAAGATCACCATTTACTACCAAGTAGAAGATAATATCATTGTAAATCTAAAATGCCGGTTTGTGAATTTACCGTTAGCCTACGCAATTGATGCATTTTTTAACTGGATATGAATAACGAAGAGGATTTCATCTATAATTATAAAAATTTTTAATAATTTATGCATCAGTCTTAGAAGCTGAAGCGATGTTCATGAAAAACATACTTCAATCTAAAAATGATAAAATAAATGCTGAAAATTTAAGAAAGCCCATTAAAAGGAAGTACTGCCCTAACTTATATGAACTTTTCTAAGTAGCAATTGTTCTCCCAATGATGTCTACCGGCTGTGAGAGAAGTTTTTTATGCCCTGAGACGGATAAAAATGTGGCTTTGAAGCACAATGCTTCAGGAAGGATTCTCCCATATGTCACTGGCGAACATATAGAATGACGTTGTTAAAAAAAAACATTGTAGCTGAAAAAGTGTTGGGCCGATTTGCACAAAAAAATAGAAAACTAAGCTTATTTAATTGAATACCTACTGGAAGTGAAGTTTAAAGACTGCTGATTGGATTGAAAAATGATAAAAAAATTGTTGATCATTTTTTAAAGTATTGCAAGAGTTTGATATTAATGTTAACGTGAACGTGTGATTAAGGCAAGTTTTATATTTAATGTGTGTTACGTGATTACTGAATATCATGTAAGTTTGATTTAAAAAAAATAGATGACCGTGATCAAAACCAGTTTTTGACAGGCCCCTCCGAGGCCCCGCCCAGAAAAAAATGCTCGCTACGCAAATGGATTTTAGACACTCTGGCCGTCCTTCAAGAAGTTGTTCAACACAAAACATCGAAGCAGTTCGTGAGAGTGTTGCTGAGAGTCCAGGAACATCAATTCGGCATCGTGGTCAAGAATTGCACATTTCAAGAAGCTCTCTACAGCGTATTCTCACGAAAGATTTGCATCTTTATGCCTTCAAAGTTCAATTGACACAAGAACCGAAGCCTACTGACCACAGCAAAAAGAGTTCGTTAAATGAATTATGGAAAAACGAACAAGTGGATGCTGATTTTTCGAACAAAATCATCTTCAGCGACTGAATGAAAATGAGGCTCATTTTCATCTTGATGGCTTCGTTAATCGACAAAATTGTCGCATCTGGGGTTCAGAAAATCGACGAGTGATTGTTGAGAAACAAATGCATATGCTATTCCACACATAACCCTATACTGTATACTTTATGAACCCGACTAGAAATTTTGCTACGGGACTGACTAGGGCCGGATCCGGCATCCGTATCCCGTACTACGGCACTGAAAAGGCGGCCGGATCAGAGCTTTATCAGGCGTGTAACGCTTTTTGGCATCCGACCCGGATCCGGCTGCCGTTTACGGCCCTGATCCGGCACTGATCCGTCTGCCGTGCCTGAAATGAAAAATAAAAAAGGCAACAAATGATGAATAAAAATATTCTGGTAGTATTTTTCGTTTCCATATGCTTTACTTATATTGCTGCATGTATGATAATTGGATTAAAACGTGTTCTGCCTCATTAAAGTTTTTGTCTAGCCTCGGTTTCAAACCTACGTCTTCTAATTCTAGAGCTGAATGCGCTACCTACTTAGCCATCCTAACACTTGTAGGAATTCTCTTTTTTTTTCGTTGCTTATATTATCATGATTTTAAAAAATGTCAATATTTTTTTATGGCGTTGAAGTTAGCATCGAAGTTAGCAATGCAACGAAAATTAATACTTTTTGACCGCTGTATTTCTTTTTGCCTCATTAGTCACTAAAAATAATCCACACGTTTTTACGTATTCTTATTAGAGTTTTACGACTTCAATTTACAAAAAAAGGCTTTTGATCATGATCAAAATAAACGAATGAATAATGAAAAAAAAAAATCGTTGCATTCCACCGATGCAAAATTCAACGTTATTTTTATTCTTTAAAAAAAATTTTTCTTTAAAGAACTAAAAAAAGGGGAATTGAGTATTTATGAATGTATAATAATTTCGACAACAATAATAAAATCACTTATATTTTTATTTTTATCTATCTCAATTCTCTAGATTTGATCTAGATTGCCAATTGCCAATATAGGCAATCTCAATTCTCAAGATTTTGTAGGCAATTCTCCGCTTGGCTCTAAAAATACCATTACAAAAATAATAGATATTATGCATGTTAATAAATAATAAGAGATATTGTTAATTTTGAAAGTAAAGAATATCTAAATTAAAATTTATATGTATATGTATATATACACACCTAGTACGAGTGAAGAATTTACTTCTGTTAGCCGTTGTTTTTTTCTTTTTGCGTGTACAGCACGCCACTTTCGCACCCGTAAGTGTCCCAATAATTTTTTGATCCATTTTGCACTATTATTTCAGCCAGGAAATTGGAAAAACGCATATATCCACGTGCATACACCGTCAAGACTCTCAAATATGGCAGCTTCAACACGGGGCAGATCAAGCTGCAGTCCGGAATGCCATAGTACGGCACGCCTGATCAGGGCCGGATGTCCACCGGATCAGTGGAACCGTAGTATGGCCGTAAAAAGGCACCCTGATCAGGCCACCTTACTACGGCCTGATCAGGGTGGCTTTTCCGGTATGCCGGACTGCAGCCTGATCCGGGCCTGATCAGTCTTCAGGCTGCCGGATCAAAATTTCTAGTCGGGAATGAATAAAAAGTTAACAATTTTTATTAAAAATCTGTGTTTTCTATCAAAATTACTTCTTGCGTGAATTTTGGGACACCCTTTATGTATATCGACACATACATAACGAAATGATTGATTAGAAAGGGGACAATAAAAATCTACATTACAGCAGTAATTACCGGGGCGTCAAGTGAAATAAGTGTGATAAGCGCTTTCGTCTTCGCGTTTTCTCACTCTGTTATTAGTCAGAGCAGAAACTCAAGATCGCCGATTCCCGCCTGTAGCACATCTCGTATTCGATCGAGATAATCGTGGCGTGTGCTTCAGTCGAGCCTTCGTCCCATTCCCTAAAGCGTCCGACTATAAAGCACCTAGTGTTATCAGACACCAAGCTCGTTCCACCTATCTCCACGAGCGAACATTAGAGCGACATCGCAAAATTCGCCGCCACTTTATGAGGTGACATAGGAGTTAGAATGACGAGCCAGAACGAAAAAAAAAAAAAACAAAGAACGACCTATCCTCGAAAGCACCCCAATCAATCTAACCGTATGGACACTTTTTTCCCCGATCCCATGTAAACTTGGACAACTTTTGCCGGTATACTTGGCACATTTTTCAATTTTTCAAGTCATCTTTGCGAAATATGTCTTATCGAGAAAAAAACATGAGGAAACGTGCAGGATAAAGTTATTCAAGAGGTTCCGGTGCATTTTTGAGATTTTTATTTCGAAAAATACCAGAATGAATTTTTTTTTATAGATGATTATTTTAATATCTACCAAAGGTGGTGAATTATACACATGTATTTATGAATGTAAAAAAAATAACTTTTCACGCATTATTTTTTTTTAAACCTTCAGATTAAAAAAAAAATACTTACTAATTGCACAAGAATTATGTATATATATACATTAAGTGACCCTTGCAAAATGTCTTATCGAAAAAAATGAGGAAACCTGCAGGATAAAGTTACTTAAGGGATTCTGGTGCATTGTTGAGATTTTAATATTACAAAATACTGGGATGTGTTCTTTTCATATGATTATTTTTACATGCCGAAAATGTATACTTAATTATATATTTGTGTTAATAAATGTAAAAAAATACCTTATTTACAAGCTTTTATTTAACTTCACTTGTTGTGAGATGCAAAACTGAAAATCGATATTTCACCCACTTCACGACTACTTAGAGCTCTAAAATTTTGCAAACATGCATCTAAGAGGTGACAATGCATGATTCAACTTAAAAAAAAAAAAATTAATCAATAACAATAACGATTTCCTGTGAGATGCAAAATGGAAAATAGATATTTCACCCACTTCCCAACTACTTAGAGCTTTAAAATTTTGTAACCATGCATCTAAGAGGTGACAATGCAGGATTCAACTTTAAAAAAGTAAATAAAAAATAATGACTTTCTGTGAAATGCAAAATGGAGAATCGATATTTCACCCACTTCCCGACTACTTAGAGCTCTGAAATTTTGCAAACATGCATCTAGGAGGTGACACTGAATGATTCGACTTTAAAAAATTAACGACTAAAAAGTATGAAATAATTTATATGGAAAAAAAATAATTTTTTAAAAACAAGCTTTTATTTAATGTACTGAAAAGTGGAAAATAATTTTTCTTACCAAGTCACCTATATGTGACTATAAATAAAAGCTTGGGGCGCTTAAAATTTAGACATAATTTTTAATTTACATAAATCCGTTAACATATAAACTGTCTTTAATTTATTGTAAAACCACCTAAGATTTCTTAAATAAAAATCCGTAAACTGAGTATAAACATGTGATAATAATTTCTCAAATTACTATTGTGCCAAATTCAAATCAAATTTATTAAACATTTAAAAGGTTCAGCGCCCCAAGCTTTTATTTATAGTCACATATAGGTGAATGGGTAAGAAAAATTATTTTCTACTTTTCAGTAGATTAAATAAAAGCTTGTTTTTAAAAAAAATTATTTTTTAAATATAAATTTTACACATTTTTTTTTAAAACCCTCACGTCGAACCAAAAAACTTGAAACTGCACCCGAATTTTCTATATATGTATATGTATATGTGCATGTGCCTGTATATATGTATTCATTTACTTATTTATTTATATATATGAAAAAAGGAATGAGTAAATAAATAAATGAATAAATAAATATATATATATATATATCAAGTTATCCTGGCAAAATATGTCTTATCGAAAAGAAAGGAAAAAACATGCAGGATGCAGTTATTCAACGGTTCTGGTGCATTTTTGGGATTTTAATGTTAAAACATACTGGGGGAGATTTTTTTACATGATTATTCTATTCTGTCCAAAATTTATAAATGTAGAAGAAAAACCTTTTTTACACATTATTAAAAAAAAACCCTAAAGGTAAAAAAAAAATCCTTCAAAATTGCACCAGGATTTTATATATGTATATATATATGTACGTGTGTGTGTGTGTGCCTTTATTAATTTAATTATTTATTTATATATATAGATAAACAAATGAATAACTAAATAATTAGATGAATATAAATGTATATATATATATATATATATATATATATATATATATATATTAAATTAAATAAAAAATATTAAACCTAAAAGTTATACCAGAATTATATATATATATAATTCTGGTATAATTTTCAAGTTTTCTTTTCCAATTTGAGGTCTGTCTTTAAAATAATGTGCAGAACAAGGTATGTTTGTTCTACAGCGACTCTACGAGTAAAAGTACCAAATTAAAAAAATGATGAGAAAAAAATTTCTTTTCGCTCCTTTGTTCAGTGCTCGAGACTCTCTCTCTCTCTCTCTCTCTCTCTCTCTCTCTTCCTCTTTCGCTTCCTTGCTTTATTATTAATAAACGCTTTATACGTTATTTATTTATTTATTCAATTAATATATTAATTACCTTGTTCAACGATGACGAAAGCATCGTCCCTCCTCGTAGAGTGGCCAATCACATCGGCTACGATTTTAAAATATTAAATATTATTATCTTCAGCTCGGTTTAGACGAGAAATTGGAGAATTTTGACTCGTTCATTATGCACAGAGTACTGGAGAGATACAATTTAATTCAACGTTCGCGCGACATTTAATGAGAGTCCTCGTATACGCGGGTACTTTGATCGACAGGCGTGCTTGTTCCAAACGAAATTTAATGTTTCCCGGACATAATAATTCCGCATTTTTCATCTGCTATTTTTACTCTGGCGAAGGGTTTTTTTTCCGCTGAGCTTGTTTGGACTTGCTTGACTGACTTTTTGAAAATGAAATCAGGCTGAACGTGTGTGAGGAAGAAGAGAAAAAAAAGGGTTTTAGAGATTTTTCGTATTTTCATGTTTTATTAATATAATTATCGCGGAATTGATGATTTTTTTTATACTCATTCGATTTTGATTGTTTAAAAAATGAGCGAAAAAAAAGTCAAATTTAAATCGAATCGTGTGGGTTTTGTTTTGAAATTCAAAGTTTACCGCTGTTCTAAACTCGATCGAACGAAAGCGCGCCATGAACTGAAATACCAAGATTTAACGAGGGTTCCTCCTCACGTTACGCAGTCGCAGTCGGTTAATTCGAGCTTCCTCCCCATCATTTTCTCCGCTATATCTCTCCACCTACTTCTCCTCTTCGCTGCTCAATCCCTCTCGCGTTAACTACCCTCGGAGACTCGATATTTAGATATTTATACATGCCCAAACAGTCAAACGATAACTTCATATCAAAGGGAAATACAACTAGTGTCCATGATTTTAAATATGGATGGATCAAAAATATACACGGATTTGAAGATTTCGCAACTTGGATTAAAAATACTCACGAATTCGAAGATTGGCTGCTTGTATTAAAAATTCCGACGAATTCGAAGATTTGGTTGCTTGGAATGAAAATACCCACGAATTCTCATATTTGGCACTTTAAATTGACAAATAGCCACAAAGACGAAGAATTGGTTACTCGAAGCCAAAAAACCCAAAAAGTCGAAGATTCAGCCACTTGGACAAAAAAATACCCACAAATACGAAGATTTGGCTACTTGGATAAAAAAAGACCCACAAGCTCGAAGATTCAGCTATTTGAATTAGAAATATCTACGCATTCAAAGATTTGGCTACTTGGACAAAAAATACCCATAAATATGAAGATTTGGCTACTTGAATAAAAAAAAATCCACAAGCTCGAAGATTCAGCTACTTAGATTAAAAATATCTACGCATTCAAAGATTTGGCTACTTGGATAAGAAATACCCACTTGGATAAGAAAGACCCACAAATTCGAAGATTTAGTTACTTGAATTGAAAATACCAACGCGTTCAAAGATTTGGCTAGTTGGATAAAAAAGACCCACAAACTCGAAGATTCAGCTATTTGACTTAGAAATATCTACGCATTCAAAGATTTGGCTACTTGGACAAAAAAATATCCACAAGCTCGAAGATTCAGCTACTTAGATTAAAAATATCTACGATTTCAAAGATTTGGCTACTTGGATAAGAAATACCCATAAATACAAAGATTTGGTTATTTGAATTGAAAATACCCACAAGTTCAAAGATTTGGCTACTTGGATGAAAATACTCACGAATTCGAAGATTTCGTTACTTGGTTGAAAGGTACCCTCAAATTTAAAGATTTAGAAACCCGGAAACTTCCCCAATCGTTTTTAATTCCGTGCAATCGTTTTATCGGCAAATCTAATGACTACGAACTTGGACGTAGCGCTAGGGAATTTCTGATCACGCAGACATCTTTTTGTGGGTGAGAACAACAAAAACAAATATTCCCCTGCTCTTAGTAACCTTTTTTTGCGCCGAGGGACTCTTTTTTTCCATACTCCCATTCACCCCGTACCTGTCTCGTTTTGCCTATTCGTCTATTGGAGAAGGAATTATGCGCACGTGGAAAAATGCATAACAGGAGCTCTTCCTAATCCTCGACTAATTTTCGATAAGTATGCTCCACAGGCTTGTAGATTAACATTGTATATTTTCAAACATTTTTTTCAAAACAGTACATTTCAGGTTACGGGTTCTGGATGACATCGGAAAAAGAATTACAGGATTATCTCCCTTCAGATGTCTTATTAATTTTAATCCTTGATGTTTTTAAGCACACTGCGCGAGACAGATTTTGCAGAAAAGGATTTTGTAACTTGCTTTCAGCGTAAGTTGCAATAAAAGGAGTCTGTACTCTGGAAATCAATAAGTTTTCATTAAACGTTTCAATTATCTTGATAGCGTAGGAAAATCGAATTTGATTAAAAAAAAACAATTCTTATTGAGCTTTAAATTATACTTTAAAATTTCAAAAAAAAGTGCAATTGCCCTGATATCAAAAAGTTAAAATTTTAATTACTAAATCTTCGCTGTCAAACTTAAAGTATCACGGCGCAAAAAAATTAGGAGTATTTTATCCGGAACGTTTTTCGAATTGGCTTGTAAATTTTATAAATTTTACACGATTTATTTGAAATTTTGAAAGTATATTCTAAACCAAATTCTCCCCAGAAAAATGTGGGATTTCGATTTTTTTTTTAATTCCTTATGTCACGGGTAACTCTCCACGAATTTGTTTTCTAAATTTTGAAAATTTTGAAAGTTTTACATATTGGGAGTACAAATTAATTCGGTCCGTTTTCAAGAGATGGCTCTGGCTGTTATGAATGTTTCATAGTGACAGCTGATTTCGGTGGTTTCAGAGAGGTTAGACATCTGTCAATAACATTCAGTTTATATCGCTTTGAGTTCCATTAAAAATCTTGTTTTTTACTGTGTTGAATATGTCAAATTTTATGTTAACTAAGCAGCATTTGCGGGAAGTTTTACTTTTCTGCTTTAATTGAAAGAAAAGTGCAGTTGAAGCGCATCGAATGCTTGTTGAAGTTTATGGTGATGATGCTCCAACTGATAAATCATGTAGGGAATGGTTTCGATGCTTTAAGAACGGTGATTTCAGCGTTGAAGACAAGCCTCCCCCTGGACAGCCAAATGAGCCAATGAGCTGCTACAACCTGGCGATTCCATTACGGGCGATCGGTATAGACTACAATTGATTCGTTTGAGCCGTGCATTACGAGAAAAACGGCCCGAATACGAGCAAAGACATGACAAAATTATTCTTCTGCATGACAACGCTCGGACTCATGTCGCAAAAGTCGTAAAAAAATATTTGGAAACGCTCAAATGGGATATTTTACCGCACCCGCCGTATTCTCCGGACATTGCTCCTTCTGATTACTGGTTGTTCCGACGGATGCAGCAGGATTTAGCAGCTCACCGGTTCACTTCTTTCGCAGAAATCGAAAATTGGCTCAAAACTTGGATCGCCTCAAAAGACGAGACTTTTTGTTCGAGATGGAATTCGAAAATTGCCTGAGAGGTGGGAAAAAGTAGTAGCCAGCGATGGACAATACTTTGATTAATCTATTCATACCTTTTATTTTGAAATAAATGAATTTTTTACCACAAAAAAACGGACCGAATTAATTTGTACTCACAATATTTGATCGAATTTATTTCAAATTTTGAAAGTATCCTCTAAACTAAATTGTCCAAAAAAAAAATACGCGTGGATTTCTCGATCTTTAAAAAAATTCCTTTTGCTACGAGCAATTCTCCACGAATTTGTTTTGTAAATAAAAAACCTTTTTTTTTATACTTGCCATTTTTATGTAAAACAATATTATACAAATACCCCAAGGATTTGAAAAATATTGGAAAAATTTTTTCTTCAGGATTCCACGGAGGGAAAATTTGCAGAGATTTTTTTTCCAGGATTCCATAAACTTCATTTACCCATTTTTGTTACTTTTATTTATTTATTTTTTTACTATATTCATTTACTTCTTGAAAAACAATTTTTCATTTGTTAAATTAAACCTATTTTTCGCGTCTCTGAATTGGTGTTATCTGTTGAAGTGTTTTTGTTATTGAGGATATTGCCGAACAATGCTCCTCCGGTGTCGTGGTGTGAATTGAATCAGCGATGCGTCGACCGTGGCGATGAGTTAGCAGCTCGCAAACTGGCTCGTGACTGCAGGTACGATTGTGCCTGAGTGGGCGAGCAATTCTTCATTTCAAAAAAAAAATTGAAACTCTCCGGGAAGATTGAGCGTTCGAAATTAATTTTTTTTTGCGTATCTTGCTTATCGTGTAGCTTGTAATAAAAATTAAGTGCACCCGAGGATTAACGGTGTCCAGTGCTCGACTGAGTATAAAAGTTATTATAAAGATAATTATAATTATAAATAATAGTAAAGAGAATAAATATTATATAATTATGTGATAATTAATTTTACAAAAATCATAAACAAATATAAAATATAAAACCCAAACACATATATCAATATAAAATATACATTATAATTTTCTACAAAAAATTATAAAATAAATATATAAATATATAAAATTAATTTTAAAAAATTATAAATAAACACATAAACGTAAAAAATTATCAAGCTAGTTATAAAGCTATAGCGCTGATTATGAATCATAAAGCAAGTTAACATAAAAGCTACTTTAAAAAATTATAAAACAAATATAAAAATACAGAATATAATACAAAATAAACATAAAATTATATCATTCAAGGAAACTGCCTCTTATTCTAAATTTCCCATTCGATAATGACGTTAATTTTTTTTTAAATATTTTTTTCTTCCGCAATGGGAAAGTAGACCGTGACTGCGTAAGGTAACGAAAACTATCGAAAACTGCGTAAGGTATTCTAGCAAAACTGAGAATATTCGTGACCTAAACGTAAGTACGCATGAATATATTTAACATTAATTCAACATTGTTTCACGCGATAATAATTAGAAATAAATGATTTTTTTCTTAACCCTTCGTGGTCACCCTGGGTAGAATCGACCCGTCCATCAATTTTTGGCGTAACCGGAATTTTTGTATAGAAAATACACGTTTATTGTATGAAAATGATGAAAAATATTTTATTCGAAGTACAGTAGAACCTCGATTATCCGAACCCATCGGGACCGGGTTTAGTTCGAATTATCGAAAGTTCGGATAATAAAAACGAGTACTCGTGGGGAGCGGTTTTACATATTGCATACGGAAAAAAATAAAAAAGAACAGGTATTTTAAGCGATGTTACGTTAGGCTTGTGTATTTCTAATATATGTTTGAAGGCCAACATAGTTTATATAGGGGAGAGTGGTCCTGAGTCGGCACTGTGGGTTGAGCCGGCACCATGGTGTTCCTCGGAGATGGCGTGCGTGTCGGCTCAATTATTTTGTCGTATGATATGTTGGTAAACACTGACGTAAATTATGCTTACAATTGTCAGTTTAGATTGTTCTGCGCAGCGTGAGCGCGTTTATATTTTTCGTTTGTGACATAATTTTATTTTCGTCATTCATTCTGAAGCAGCTACAGGTATGTAAATATTTCAAAAATTTGAAATGAGTGAGTGCATTGGTTTCTTTATTCAATGTTCTAATGGATTGGTTTTGTCGATTTTCCATTCGGATTTGTTCGCCTGCGTAATCACGTGAAACGGATAGAATTGTCCATTGCTAGCTATACATTTTTCCCATCTGTCTGGCAATTTGTGGATGCCACAGAAAAACAAAACGTTGCTCTTTTGAGGCAAAGCCGTCATCGAGCCATTTTCGTACATTTTCGTAAGAAGTGAAGCGCCGCTCAGCAAGTGCGTGTCCCATCGATGCAAATAAGTGGTAATCGGACGGAGCCAAGTCCGGACGGAGCCAAGTCCGCATGCGAAAGTATTTCCCAGCTAAACGCCTCAATCGTTTCCTTGACTAGTTTTGCTGTGTGTGATGGTGCATTATCATGAAGCAAAATCAATTTGTGCTGCCTTTTTTGATATTCTGGTTGTTTTTCACGCAAAGTTTGATTCAAATCGATCACTTGTTGTCGGTAG
This sequence comes from Ophion ventricosus, assembly GCA_963932345.1. Lineage (NCBI taxonomy): Eukaryota > Metazoa > Arthropoda > Insecta > Hymenoptera > Ichneumonidae > Ophion > Ophion ventricosus. The sequence continues at coordinate 33,820,830 of OZ010711.1, read as the reverse complement.
CGTTCAGTATTAACAGTTTCATTGTCATTCTCATCCAACAATGCTTGCAATTCGCTGTCTTCAAACTTTTTCGGTGGCCTCCCACGTTCTTCGTGTCTCACGTCAAAATCGCCACTTTTGAATTTTTTAAACCACTCAAAGCATTGTTATTTACCAAGAGCATGCTCACCGTAAACTTCGACAAGCATTCGATGCGATTGTGCAGCAGTTTTCCTCAAATGGTAACAGAAAATTAATGCTGTCCGCAAATCGTAATTTCCAGGCACAAAATTCGACATGTTCAACGCTATAACAAACTATGTTGGGGTATGAAACTTGTCTTATTATGAGTTAAAAATCTTTGTCAGATGTCAACAAAGCAAATGGCGCCAATGACGCGACTTGACGGTAACTACATTGACAGCTAGGGCCATCCATGGGCAAATTCCGGTTTCATATTTACAGACCTAGTATAATAGTTCCCGGCTTCGAGTGGGACTGTATTCACCATCTTACCTGGACCTTTTAAAATATTAAATATATTTAAATTAAGTAAATAAAGATTAGATTCAAATTGAATAAATAAAGATAAAATACGATATATTGCACAAATATGAGATAGGAATATGGATTTACGACATAAAAGTGCGGTGAAAAAAAGTTTAGTTTTTTTTTCACTAACAAAGCTGTTATTTGGAAAAAAAAAGAAAGGTAGCGTCGTGCCTTTTATTAACATGCGCGACTATTCATGTCTAGAAAGACTAACCATTTTCCTCAACTGCCGAATGTTACAATCTTCTAATGAAAACAAAGCCATGAGATTTTTGAGAGACTGAATCGTGTACCATTTTTCCGTCTATTTTTTTTTTCGTCTTATACAACCAGATGAAACCAGATCACAGATTTATTAGGAATAAATAAAATATTTATTTATTCGACGATATTATCTAGATCTTGATTTAAATAAATAAATATATTTAAAAAAATCATTTTAATAATGGAATGCAATAGGAAAAATTTGATTTCACGAAAAATCTAGTTAATTCAAATAAAACAAATCAAATAGACGCATCTAGTTAATGCCAAGAGAATTTTTCTGTCAGTGTACAATGTACAACTGAGATTATGTAGCTTTTCACTGTAATGGTAAGTGTACAAATACTTTTTTCGGTCTCGAAATCTTGTATTTTTTTCATTACTTTTTTATTGCGCCTAATGAAAAATTCTTCATTTGCAGATTATCTCTGTAGCAAGTGGACTATTAAACAAAATAGTTTTTTTTTTATTTATGTGTATCACTTGTGCCTATAAAGTAATTGAAAAAGAAAGACTGAGTGTACGACCACTTTTTTCACCCACTGTATGTACTCCGAGAGAACACTCGAGTACATCGAAGCTCGCGGAATCTTCGACTTTCGTTTGAAACGTAATATATTTTGATTTTATCGCACCATCCGGACTTCCTTATCAAATAATATTTCGTATTATTCCTTACGCTTGAAACTTGCTCTCGCTTGAAGCCACCTTGACACAGGAAGTTACCGAGCTTTTCCACGGTCGATAAGAACGACGAGGTTATTTCACGTGCTCGCGGACTTTGCGGCTTTTTCAACCGTTTCGAATTTAGGGCCAACCGTTCGCTGATAAGAATTTCGATTGCTGATAACGTAATTTTCCTCCACTTGATTTTATTACAAAGGGGATAGAATTTTTCCCTCTTGTCGCTGAACGGTATGTTCCGGCTGGAAAAAACCCTTACGATACTTTTAGCTGTTGGGTGTGATTGTTGATAAAAAAAATTCTCTTTCGCCTGTCATTGCCAATTCACATTACAGCGAGGGGGTTGAATTTTCCCTTTTTAATGCTCAACGGTATGTTTCGGATCGGAACACACTTGAGGGTTTTCTTACGGTTCTTAAGGTTCGAAAAACCCTTAAGGATGCTCTAAAAATTTCCCAATTTTTTCCAGTTTTCCTATCGCTGATTTCTTCCCCCATATTTATATAGAGGGAGTGGAATTTGCCCCTTTTTGTCACACAAAGATACGTCCTGGTTCGAAACCCCCTTAAGGGGCTATTCTACTGTGAAGGCGAAAAAAATGAGCTATTTTTCAATAATTTTTTTTCCAAAACTATTGCAGGCATTGGTACAAACTTTTTTTCGCTTAAAGGTACACTTTTATAGAATGGAAAACAATTTTTTTTTGTTGTTGCATAAAAATGTATATTTATTCAACGATTTATAATTGTGTAAAGGCATGAAAAAAGTATGTCGCTGACGTTGATGATTTGCGCTCTCCAGGTAATCTGAAACAAAAAATTCAAAAAGATTCTTAATCGGTATGAGTGTCGCTATCGCCCGAACTATAATTATTAAAAAATATTAATTTTTGCTTATACTTTCGCCTGAATTATGACGAAAGAAAACGTGTTTTTCGAACATTTTTTTGCAAAAAACGATGCCATTTTGTTATTTTGCAATATAAAATAATAATTCGAGTTCGGGCGATAGCGACACTCATACAGATTAAGAATCTTTTGGAATTTTTTGGTTTCAGAGCGCAAATCATCAACACCAGCGACATACTTGTTTTTTCATGCCTTTACACGATTATCAATTGTTGAATAAATATACATTTATATCCAACAAGAAAAAATTGTTTTTAATTCTGTAAGACTGTACCTTTGAGGCCTTAGGCCACTCTAGAGGCCAAAAAAGGGCATATTTTGTGATTTTTTTTAAGCGAAACCATAAATTGAATCGGAATCACAAAATAGAGGTTTTATTATACACGTAATTGACTATACAAAATTATTTTTTCACAGCGATATATGTAAAAATGGCGACTGTGCAGCATTTTTCCGATGACACCTTTATTTCTGGAAGGTCAACGGCTGTACCAACAGCTCCTATAATTTTTGAGTTATGATGAGACACTAAAGTTTTTTCGATTATATATAATAATAGCTATAGAAGTACGTAGGATTTTTTTGATATATTGTTTTTTTTGTCAAAATGGCGCATTTCTAAAACAAAAAGAATAAAATGCCATGAGAAAATCGTCAGAAAATTGTTTGTAAAAAAGGAACTATGCAATATAATAAAAAAAATCCTAAGTAGTGCCTCAGAAAATGTAATTCTAAATATACAGTTAAAATTTCAAGTGAATCGGTTAACATTTGTTTGAGTTATGAATCCGGCTGACTTAAAAAATGTAATTTTAAGATAAACGCGTTTAAAGTTAGTAGAAAGTCACGACATGAATCAAGAGGGGTTGCACTAGAATTCGAAAATCGAGTACTTAGAAATTTTTCACACGAATAATCTTTTGGAATATAATTTTATAGGTACTAAGGTACATTTTTAACAAAAAATAATCGATTTTTGGAAAAACCTAGAGTGGCCTAAGGCCTTAAGCCAAAAAAAAAAACGTTTTTACCGATACACACAAGAGTTTTCGAGAAAAAAATTATTAAAAATAGCTTATTTTTTTAACCAACACAGTAGAATAGCCCTTTAAGCTACTATATCAGCCATACGTTATGGTCGTTGATAAAATTCTCTCTCGTCTGTCATTGCACTCGCCACGTCTGCTTCGCATTACAGCGAGATGGTTGAATTCTTCCCTTTTTCAACCCTTAAGCCCGAACTTCGATCTGTGACACCCTTAAGCTAATTTTTGCCATTTACTTAAATTCCGAAAACAATTTCTGTGCAATCAACATAACCAAGGAAATTACTAATTACGAATTTTCAAATAGCACATCCTTTTTCTCCACGTTATTTCAATTTTGTTTATAATGAGTGTAGTACAGCGAAATACGGAATTAAAGTACGAATACGAGGGAAATACTCAGATGGGAATAATAGTATCACGAGTAATTCGCAGAAGCGATCGCTGCCTCCATTGACGCGAAATTGCGCGGCTTGCTTATAAACGATAGGTCGATTATCAATGGACAATCGAAGCATTCCGATCACGCGTACACCCAACAGGGTGGCCTATACAAATGTCAGAGTTTGCCACGGGCTCTCGTTCATGCGTATACAAACCACCCCTTCTGGTCTCTCTTTCGCTTTGAAACTAATTTCCTTCTCCATTCACGATTTGCTTTTATCGTTGAAACTTTCTTTTTTTTTCTTTCCATCTTCTCGCAAATCCCATTATCGTAAATGATTCGTCGAATAGCCGATATCTACCGATCGGAGGGGAATACCCCTAATTGGCGATTCGCAAAACGTTTCCGTTCCTGACAATGCTCTTGCGAGAAAATAGAAAAAAAAACGACAAGAATGAATTTAAAAAACACATGAAGAAACTCAAACAACACCAGGAAAACGAATACAATTACATTGACAATTAATAAACTTGTAAAATAAAAATAATCAAATAATACGCGAGTATGCTGTCAGGTTTTGCTTCAGACTCGGGCACCAGTGCAACGGAAAGTTTTGCAAAACTTCAGCACGCCTCCGAATACAGTGTTTTGTCAAGGGTCCAAACTTCGAAAAAGGGCGTGTGAGACCAAACATCAAGAACAACTGGGTGTTGCATCACGACAAATGCGCCTTGCCACATAGCAATTTTAATAAACGAGTTTTTGGCAAGTAAAAACGTTCCTGCGGTTCCTCAAGCTTCTTATTCGTCTGACTTGAATCCTTGTGACTTTTTCCTCTTCCCGAGATTGAAAAATCACCTCAAGAGACGTCATTTTTTTTAATAAAAAAAAAATAGTCTCTTTGCTTAATTTACAACACGTCGCATATTTATAATTTAAAAAAATGCAATATACCTCAACATTTATACTTTCGAATGAAGCAAACTTGGAAGAAATTGGATAAATAGTTTTTCAGATAATAATTCCCAAAATTCACCTATTTTTTCCGACGTCTACTCGGATGTGCCTCCTTAATCGAATTAAGACCTCAAAAAACAAAGAATTTGGTAAAAATTGCAGCTTCAACATTCAGTATTCTAGATACAGTAGAGCGTCGATTATCCAAACGTCAATTATCCGAATGGCGATTTCGTTTATCCGAAACGTCAGTTATCCAAATGGCTATTTGGGTTATCCAAAATATCAATTATCTAAACAATAATTTTGTTCATCCGAATACTCAGTTATTCGAACAATTACGCCCTGTATATTACGGCAATGGAGTGGTACGAAAGCCTGAATGTTGTTTAATGCAACTTCGTTTTCTAAAATGTTTGCGAGATTTGGCCGCAAAGCAACGAGCTTCCATTGTAAAGCAGAGGAAAATCGTCGTCTTTTTTTTAAATAAATAGATAAGAACTCAAAGATGTACGAATGTTGATTATTTTAAAATACATATTTAACTTCGTTCTATATTATTAAATGATACAATGGTTATTAGCAATTCACCAAAAATGTACTTATATTAGTAACATCCCGACTAGAAATTTCGATCAGGCCGCTATCATGTTGCGGTCTGGAATGCCGTAATAAGGCACGCCTGATCGGTGCCGGATGCCGACCGGATCGGTGAAACCGTAATACGGAAGTAAGCAGGCTACCTTACTGCGGCCGGATCAGGGTTCCTTTTTACTCCCGTAAATCAGGCAATACGGATATGACCCTACTAGGGCTTGGCCTAATAAGGCCTTATTGGGGCTTGCCTTACAACTGCCTCAGCATTCCATCAACGCACATAACCTCCTATATCCTACGTCGAAATTTTCATTCAGCAGCATATTATCTTTGAAGTTTTGACGTTTTTGAAAGGTGTTGTGGACTGTGACGAAAAAAAAACGTTATGCAACTCGGATGCGTGTTAGAAGATTCCGTTGTATTTCCAAATCTCGAAACACAGTACAAAATCGTTCATCGTCGTGTGAACAAGATATGTATAACCTAAAAATATATATGGACGTTTAATACGTTATTAATGCTTAAATTCCGAAAAAAAAATTGTTTTTCACCAAGTTCATGTCCGAAAAATACGAACTAATAATTTACGAGACGTCTGAATTGAACGAGCGAATATTTTCCTCTATTTTCCGTCAAACGACTTTGAGCAAGCCGTCAGAAAAGTAATTGATAATGCCCAGGTTTAGGAGGGAACGGGGCGGTTCGGAATAAAAACGCTTCAACATAAAACAAATGGAACATTATTCATAATGATCTCTGTACTATCTTTAATTAATCTGATTATAACCTTTTTTGTAACTTTCCATAAGAAAAATCATATTGACAAATACATTCTAGGCCTTGTATAAATATACTGTAGAGTGTGTATGTGTACGAGCATGTGTGTCTACTGGCTACGTAAGGAAGTATTATGAGATCCTGATCATGCAACATTATGATGGCCTGATCAGGCAGCATTATAAACGCCTGGTCGGGCAACCGGATAACGGCCTGATCAGGCAGCCAAATAAGGCCCATATGTGACAGAACGTTACACTTTCTATCAGGGCGCTATCGGGTTCCCCTAAAATGGCCCTACCAGGGCAGTCAGATAACCTGAAAGCGTCCCGAATCGGACCCTATTGAAATTTCTACGTGGGATATTAATGTTCATTGTATTTTTTTAAATATATATATATTTTATCGAATTGAAAGAATCAACGTTTTTTTTTCACCCACGGAATATTGCTGTTCGGTTATCCGAATTTTCGAATGTACAAAAGACACCCGGTCCCAATTGATTCCGATAATCGACGCTCTACTGTAAACTGAAAACAATTGGCGAAACTTATAACACTGAAAACAACGATAAGAAAAATCGTAGAATTAATAAAATTAATCAAAAAATAAAAAAATAGAAATAAAAATATATAAAAAATAGAAGATATAAAAAAATAAATGAATATGAATAAATAAATAAAAATTAATAAAAATTAATAAATGAATAAAAAATCAAATAAAAATAATTTAACTTTCGAGATGTTATTTAATTTAAAAAAATCGATCCCTAACGAGGCCAAATTTTTTTTTAATCTGGATTCCAAAAACAAACAGTAGTTTGGACGTCCATACACCTCGGAGAACCTGATACCAAGCTCGTAAAAAGTACGACGATCAAAAAGATTGATTTTCCATAGGAAAAAAGGTGCAAAAGAACGTTATCAGAATCACCGATAAGATTTTTACGTACAATGTAACGGAGAAGGTTTTCTCAGCCGTGCTGTTTTTCGCGATCGTTCTGCCCCCTCTCCACCACCCTTGCGGATCTCATCACCGGCGACGGGGGCGGATCGGTTCGCCAGTTTCCAAGCTTCGGACACATCAGTAGCTTTGGGTATCTCGAGCGTGACGGTTTGGTGTTAGCCGGTCCGCGCCGAGGTTCGTCACGATTCATCCCTTCCAACCCTTATCGACCAATCGTACAATTATGAAATCCCTTATCGAGCCTCTCATCCATCGTGAGTACAAACTCCAACTATATTCTCCTTTTCTTCTCGAATTAAACATTAACGCGTCAAACTTTGCACAACGCTAAAAAAAAAATGAACAGTCCCTTAAAAAACCATAAACATTCGATCGTGTTCTAAGGGAAAAAAAAAGTGTTCGATTCAGTGCCAATATCTTGCCGTTATTATTTTTATCTTCGTCTTCTCCTCGCAAAAGATAAATAACAGGCTGCACTTCGACGTACGATATATATATATTTTTTTTAATTTCCGCTTTACCGTTTTAAAAATGAAAATTATTAAATAAATACCCAAGCAAACGTCATAAAATTAACGAGTCCAAATAACTGGAATAATAAAATATCCAGATCGCGTTGGATATTTAATGGTGGACGTGTTTATAAATGATTGGAGACTGCAACGTGATTTTCTGGGTCGCGATATCTGGTGCGTTGCGCGAATTTATTTACACGTGGTTAATTGGTGATTTGAGGAAAGTCTGCGAGCTCCCGCTGTTACTTTTAAGCCGAATGTGCGCCGGCGAATGTCCGAAATACAGTTTCGGACCAGAACACCAGACGTAGTACGTACACAATATATATATATATATATATATATATATCTACTAAATTATGTGCATATGCCCATACATATACGAGGTGGCCCGACAAGTGACGTACAAAAGGAAAATCTGGATGCTTCGTATCCAATACCTATCCGACCCCCGTCGCCCCTATGTATGTTCTACGATTTTTTTTATTTCTCGAGACAAAAGCAGCTTTTATTTATTTTTTTCCAAGTTTTCCTCTAGCCTCGGTTTTAATTTTTTTTTCTTTCGTGTACCGTGGATTGGGGTTACTTTGATTAATTTAGAAATGAAAATCAATATATCTCTTTAGATAATATCGTAAAAAATGGTTTAAAATGGGAACATCAATTTTTATTAATCTTTTCATCTTCCAAATTACAATTTTAAATATTTAAAAATAAATTAATGAAAAAATTAGTCGTGATCAAAATTATACTGAGAGTGGGGTTACTTTGATACCGGCCTTTTTCTTAATGAGAATCGGAAATAAAACAAAGTAAATAAAGTAATATAAAAGAAGAAGGAACATTTTTCCTGAAGAAGAAAAAAAGGCGGTCAACGGGATCGAAAGTTACAATGATTTTTATTTTTTTGGGTTACTTTGATCGAAAAAATATTACACCTTTACTTTTCAAAATCAACTTTATTGATAAACAACTGGTATTTTATAATTATTTATGCGGTAACACATTCATGAACTTCGAAACATTAAAAAACTAGAAAAAACAAGTTGTAAGTTAGGTAACATACTTTTGTCTACCTGAGTAATCTAAATCACAAAAAGAAATCAAATTGTTCATTGGGAACATTTCTTAACCTACAATACTGCAACATTAATATCAAATGGGAATTCAACATAATCATTTTTATCGATAGGTTTCGGCAAGAATGATACTATATCAATGTTATCGATTTCAGACATATCTCCTTTGATTCTCTTAAATCTTGTTTTACTTCCAGCTGATTTGAAACCTTCCACTAGTGAAGGGTTCCAATTTGGCAAACTATTCCATTATTTGGCAAACCTACTTGTACGTTTTTTTTTCCATGACTGAGAATATTGAGAATATTCCGAGACTAGCAATAAAGATAATACGTAGGATGAAATTGATCAATGATCAATGTTACCCCGTCGAAGCGATCAAAGACACCCCAACGAAACAACTGCCGCCCATAAAATGTATTTTTGAGGATATGCCACACAACAGAGCATAATGAGGTGATTTTTACCCAAAACATGTCATTGCAACACTAAACTTGTTATTTTTTAAGTTATTCGAGCATAAAGAATAATTTAAATACATTACTTATGTTTTTTATATTTTCACGGTCACTTAAGCCCGTTCGTTCGTGTTGCGTCTGAGTGATGACATAAAGAGACATTTAGACTTGCCAACCGTAAAAAAAAAAACTTTCAGTCGCCTTCAGAAACATCGTAATTTGAATTTAAAAATAAAACAAAGTTTTGATCAAAGTAAGCCCAATCCACGGTATGTACTTTCCTCTTAGAAGTTTTTTTTAAGCAATTGAGAGACTAGTATTTAGACTAGTATAAGTATTTCTTTTTATTATCTGAACTTTAGTGACCAATTCTTGCAAACGTTCGTTTTGTAACTTTTTATTAAAATTCAAGGCATCAACGTTATTGTTAAGCTGGTAATTTATTTATATCTTAACAGTGCACTTTATCAAGAAAGCACAAGTAAACAAAATTGCAAAGATATTACATGCAGAAAAAGAGAATGTTAAAAAAATGCCTTTTTCTCAAAAAGCAAGAGGAATCGTAGAACATACATGGCGATGATCCGTCCCAATCGAGATTTCCTTTTGGACGTCACTAAAATTCAGATGATAAAAAAAAATACTAGTCTAAACGACTCCCAATTGCTTCAAAAAACTTCTAAGAGGAAAATACATACAAAAAAGAGAAAAAAATTAACATCCATGCTATAGGAACACACTAAAAATATTCACAAATCCTTTTTCCTCCAAGAGAAAAAAATATCGTAGTACACACATGGGGGTGCGGGTAGGTATGGATACGAGGGATTTGGATTTTTCTTTTTAGACGTCACTAAAATTCAGATGATAAAAAAAATACTTATACTAGCCTAAAAGACTTCCAATTGCTTAAAAAAAACTTTTAAAAGGAAAGTACATGTACAAAAGAGAATAAATGTTCCCCATGCTATAAGAAAACTCGAAAAAAAAAATGCAAAAATCCTTTTCTCTCGACAAGTGAAGAAGCTCGTAGAGCATACATGGGGGCGATTCGGATATGGATACGAGGCATCTCAATTTTTTTTACGTCACTTTTCGCGCTTTATATATATACAGGGCTACTGGTTATTGGATCTCGTGAAAGGGTTGCAAGACGGTTTTTCCGCTATCAAATAACCCCGTAATGCTATATGCAAAGGTAAACACTTTTCGTGATATTTATTCTTGTTTTTTAAGTGAGGGATAAGCAACTTTAGAAAATTAAATTAAAAACACTGTCGTATAGAATCTTCTTTGCATAGCTAATAATATGTATTTTTTTTTTCTAATGGCCCACAGGCTAAGTAACTTAGTGATATTTTAAATGAAACCTGCATTTTTGTCAAAGAAAATTACGAAAATGATTAGACTTGCAGAGTTTTGGACCCCTGAATCAAAAATGTTTGCAGATTATTCTTATTTTATTATTGATAATTCATCGTTACTGGGTCCTTAAATTACAAGTAATAAAAAAGTTTGGTTTCATACAACAGTTTTTTTTTAAATTAATTTTGAAAGTTACCTCCTCCTCACTTAAGGGGCTATTCTACTGTGATGGCACAAAAATAAGCTATTTTTAATTAATTTTTTGTTCGAAAACTGTTGCATGTATCGGTAAAATCTTTTTTTCGCTTAAAGGTACATTCTCACAGAATAGAAAACAATTTTTTTTGTGCCATATAAATGTATATTTATTTAGCATTTCATAATCGTGTAAAGGCATGAAAAAAAGTATGTCGCTGGCGTTGATGATTTGTGCTTTCCAGGTAATCTGAAAAAAAAAATTCAAAAAGATTATTAATCTGTATGAGCGTCGCTATCGCCCGAACTAGCATTATTATTTTATATTGCAAAAAAAACAAAATGGCGCTGTTTTTTGCAAATGTTCGAAAAACACGTTTTTTTTCGTCATAATTCGGTCGAAAGTATAAGTAAAAATTAATATTGTTTTATAATTCTAGTTCGGGCGATAGCCACGCTCATACAGATTAAGAATCTTTTTGAATTTTTTGTTTCAAATGACCTGGAGAGCGCAAATCATCAACGCCAGTGACATACTTTTTTTCATGCCTTTACACGATTATCAATTGTCAAATAAGTATACATTTATATGCAACAAAAAAAATTGTTGTCTATTCTACAAGCGTGTACCTTTAAACGAAAAAAAAAGTTTCTAACGATACATGCAACAGTTGTCAAAAAAAAAAATTATTAAAAAATAGCTTATTATTTGAGCCTTCACTGTAAATAGCCCCTTTAAGGCCTTAGGTCACTTTAGGATTTTCCAAAACTCTTTTTTTTCTAAATTAAAAATGTCCCTTAGTGCCTATAAAATTATATTCCAAAAGATTATGGGTGTGAAAAATCTCTAAGTACTCGATTTTCGAATTCTAGCGCAACCCCTCTTGATTCATGTCGTGACTTTCTACTAACTTTAAACGCGTTTATCTCAAAACTACATTTTTTAAGTTGCCCGGACTCATAACTCAAACAAATTTCAACCGATTCACTTGAAATTTTAACTGTATATTTAGAATTACATTTTCTAAGGCACTACGTAGGATTTTTTTATTATATTGCATAGTTCCTTTTTTATAAACAATTTTCTGACGATTTTCTCATGGCATTTTATACTTTTTATTTTAGAAATGTGCCATTTTGACAAAAAACAATATCTCAAACAAATCTTACGTACTTCCATAGCTATTCTTGTATATAATCGAAAAAACTTTAGTGTCCCATCATGACTGAAAAATTATAGGAGCTGTTGGTCCGGCCGTTGACCTTCCAGAAATAAAGGCGTCATCGGAAAAATGCTGCACAGTCGCCATTTTGACATGTATCGCTGTGAAAAATAATTTTGTATAGTCAATTACGTGTATAGTAAAACGCCTATTTTGTAATTCCAATTTATTTGATCGTTTCGCTAAAAAAAATCACAAAATATGCCCTATTTTGGCCTCTAGAGTTGCCTAAGTCCTAAAGAAAAAAAAAAATAATCATGTCTCAAAAATGATTAACTTTTGCATAAAGCATTACTGGGTTACTTGATAGTGGAAAACATCTTCTACAACCCTTTTACGAGATCGTGACGAATAAACCAGTATAGCCCTGTATATATTTCTCCACACCCACACACATGCAAAATTAATTGCATCAATTTCTAGACTACATTGCTAAACAGCCCCGGGCCTTTTGAACTACGGAACAAATATTCGGAATTGGATGAATAAGAATCGCGTGGGCGTACTTGAAAATTTTACTGCGCGTGCCCGTATATTTATTCGGCCGGGCTCGAGGATAAACGCATATATTTTAAAATGATGTGAGCGAGCTGAATAAATTATACGGGGCCGATAAGGTATCGCGTTTCGAGACGTAGGTATCGAACGAACAGCATTATTATACAATGAGCAGCATTATTATACATTATTATACAGTGATATTATTGTCAACGACAAGCGTTATCTGCCTAAGCGATCTTTTTTTCTTTCTTGGAAACTATCTACATGCGAATACGTTTTTTTTATTTTTGCAACGTACTTGCGTGAGCCCGTGCAGTATTTCAAAGCTCGCCGCTAAAAATACACCGGGATAGTCGGAAATTTGTGTTTATCGAGTCTTGTACGAAGGCGAATGATTCGAGTCGACTTTGAATAATGATGCCGGTAATTTCGCAGCGGATTTGTTTTTTTCGATCACGTATAATATTTAATGGATATTTATATAATTTGGCATAATTGTTTTATTATGTACTTGTTCAAATCGATAAAGTACAATTGAAAATAATTCAGTGAAACAACATTATTTAAGGATTTGATAATCTAATGCAATTTTTCAATGTCATTTATTTCAATCCGAAATAATAATTCAATAATATGATAATATTGATGATATTGTACTCGTTAAATAATACAATATGATAACGCAATCATATGGTACAATTATTCGATGCAATTTAATGTTGTTCAAAATAAAAATTCAGTAATAAAATAATATGATACAATGATTCAATACCAATTACTTACGATCGAAAATAATAATTTATCGATAAAAAGATTCAATCATATAATTCATTTATTCAATGCTAATTTAATATAATTCAAATAATAATTTGATAATAAAATAGTAGTAGTTATTAATTTCACATGTACACCCTTTCGGGTTTTTACACCTCCCGTCTGTTCTTCCCTTTTTACATCATAATACTTTTTTGTTCTTATACTATCGTCCTTCTGCTATTTACATCTCTTCTTTGCATCCGGTTCTACTTATTCCTATTCTCGTTTCCTCTTTCTTCTTGCTAGTCTTCTCGCCTCCTCTCCTCTACACTCTTTCTTGCCAGCTTCTCAAACTGTCTCACTACCTCGCACATTTCATCGACTATTTCGTTCCCTTTTAGAGCCCTGCTCCATCCCATCGCTAGCCAGTCCTCCTGTTGTTCAGCCCATTGTTCGCATTTCCTGGCCGCTTCGTCCTCCATCTCGTCCATTGCCGCCTCACATTCCCATATGTGGGCTAGTGTTTCCTCTTTTCTCTTGCATACTCTGCATCCCGTATTCCTGAAGCCATCCTCCTTTTCAATCCCCACACTCCCACGCCTCATCCTTGCCCATGTTTCTCTAATTTCTCGCCGCATAGTCCCTTTCCTCCAGTACTCCTCCATTCCCACCTCTTTCTTTCTGTCTTTGTATTCGTTTGTTTCCCCCAGTTCTTCTGTAGGGGAGAGCGGGGCACAATGTGTCACGGGGCATTGTGAGCCACATGCGGTTTCTCGGAGATTTGTAGCTCGTAAATTCCGAAATTTTATGTGTTGGACCTTTATATTTGGTTTCGTCAGGCCTAAAAGAAAGTCCATAGCAGCTCACAAAGAATTATTAAAAATTAAAATTTGTTTTGAGGCTTGGAAAAAAAATCTTTTGCTCGTCGGGAAAACGTAAAATATAACGACACTTTCGGGTAACGGCTCGGGTTTTCGATCCTAATCGATAGTTTTATTATTTATTATGCACTCGGTGACTTGTGTTTTTCCATTCGTAGTTTAATTGATAGCTAATTTCATCAATAATCAGATATTTTACTAGTGGGGTACAATGTGTCACCGAGTTGCGGGGCACAATGAGTCGGCTCCCAATGAGGAAACAAAGAAGTGACAACGCTCCGGTGAAGCGAAATGTGTCACGGGCAACTGTCAACGACATGCGATTTCTAACATCGCATTAAATTAAATTTCGGCTAGCCTAAAAAAGCGAATAGCAGCTCACAAAGAATTATTAAAAATTCAAAATTAATGTGAGCCTCGAAAAAAAAAATTCGCTTGCCGGGAAAACGTCAAATATTGTGGGGAAATTGTGCGGGGCACAATGTGTCAGCAAGTTGTTGAGCACAATGAGTCGCCTCCCAAAGTTATTGGCAAATAATACCCGTTGTGAAATTATCGGTATGTATGAAAATCTGTTATCTATGTTAGGAAAATATAACAGTTTCAACCGGCTCGTTGTACCCTACGTTTCGCAGCACTTGACACACTGTACCCACCCATCTGATACATTGTAACCCACCCGTGGGGCACAATGAGCCAAACCGCAAATTATTTTCGATCCCATTATTTTAGGATTTTTAATCTTTTTTCAAAAAATATGGTAGCTTTATTGTACGCCCAAACGTCTATAAAGTCGGTTATGACCATTTTTTTTCTAACCAGACTACTTTAGTAATAGTAAAAATTCGTTAGAAAAAAATTGACACACTGTGCCTCTTCTTCCCCTACTTCGTGGTCTGTCATATTTTGCACTACCTTTCCTGTCTTCCTCCTCCATTCTTCTTTGTCACACCTCCTTATTGTATCTTCGATCTGTCCCTCCCCCGCCTGATTCATAGGATAATAAAATAATATAATACAATAATTCAATAATTTATACAATTGATTGAAACTGACTTAAATTTAATCATGAATTTATTTGGCATCGCTTTGAAAATTTGTTTGGTTTTTTTGCTATCCCGACTAGAAGTTTTGATTAGGCAGCCTGAATACTGATCAGGCCGCTATCATGCTGCGGTCTGGAATGCCGTAATGAGGCATGCCTGATCGGTGCCGGATGCCGACCGGATCGGTGAAACCGTAGTATGGGAGTAGGAAGGCTACCTTACTGCGGCCTGATCAGGGTGCCTTTTTACTCCCGTAAATCAGGCAATACGGATATGACCCCACTAAGGCTTGATCTAATAAGGCCCTATTGGGGCTTGCCTTACAACTGCTTCAGCATTCCATCAATGCACATAACCTCCTATATCCAACGTTGAAATTTTCATTCAGCAGCATATCATCTTTGAAGTTTTTACGTTTTTGAAAGGTGTTGTGGACTGTGACGAGAAAAAAAAACGTTATGCAACTCGGATACGTGTTAGAAGATTCCGCTGTATTTCGAAATCTCAAAACACAGTACAAAATCTGTCATCGTCGTGTGAACAAGATATGTATAACCTAAAAATATATATGGACGTTTAATACGTTATTAATGCTCAAATTCCGAAAAAAATTGTTTTTCACCAAGTTCATGTCCGGAAAATACGAACTAATAATTTACGAGACGTT
Organism: Ophion ventricosus; assembly: GCA_963932345.1. Lineage (NCBI taxonomy): Eukaryota > Metazoa > Arthropoda > Insecta > Hymenoptera > Ichneumonidae > Ophion > Ophion ventricosus. The sequence goes on along the minus strand of OZ010711.1, from coordinate 33,805,029 downwards.
TGAACTGAACGAGCATATATTTTCCTCTATTTTCCGTCAAAAGATTTGGAGTAAGCCGTGAGAAAAGTAATTGATAATGCCAAGGTTTCGGAGGGAAGCGGGCGGTTCGGAATAAAAACACTTTAACCTAAAACAAATGGAACATTATTCATAATGATCTCTTTACTATCTTTATTTAATCTGATTATAACCTTTTTTGTAACTTTCCGTAAGAAAAATGATATTGTCAAATACATTCTAGGCCTTGCATAAATATATTGTAGAGTGTGTATGTGTACGAGCATTGTATGTGTACTGGCTACGTAAAAAAGTATTATAAGGACCTGATCAGGCAACATTATAATGGCCTGATCAGGCAGCATTATAAACGCCTGGTCAGGCAACCGGATAACGGCCTGATCAGGCAGCCAGATAATGCCCATATGTGACAGAACGTTACACTTTCTATCAGGGCGGTATCGGGTTCCCCTATAAGTGCCCTACCAGGGCAGTCAGGCAACCTGAAAGCGTCCCGAATCGGACTCTATTGAAATTTCTACGTGGGATATACTACGATCCGAAATAGTTCATCAATAAAATAATACATTCCATCGATTCAATAACGAATTAGTATTAACTGAATCAATCAAGACTAAGCAATCACGGATACTAATAAAATAATCGTACAATTATAAAACAATATAACACAATTGAATAATTAATAATAAATAAACCAATACTAAAAATTCAATCGTGAATTTATCACCCACCTCCCTAACAAGTTTTTCCCGTTTGCTGCTTAGCCAGATCGTCTTGAGCGATTGTGCGTTAATTTGATTATTCACCCCGTGGAATTTCCGCGTTCTCATATACAAGTACAATTCTCCAAAGCAAATCTCCCGTATATTGCTTATGGATGTGTCAGGCTTTCGAGGGCGCATCAAGGGAGTAAATCCCTGCAGATTCCCAGACGCGACGTCAAATGACCCTTATACATATGCGATCCATTCTCGAAATTGCCAATGTCCACATCAATAATAATAGCCCCTCGTCCGCTACTCTTGACATTCTTAGCTCGACATCTAGGCAAATAGGGCGCGATCGAATATTCCATGGACGACCAAGCCCTAGAAACACGCGGATTCAAGCCTCGCGTTTCCGCCTCAGAGAAGTCTTCGCTAATTACAAAGTGATCATATCCAGCGTCGATTTCACGCGACCGATCGATCGGTTCGTGATATATATATCTCCATGCTCAGCGAATTCATACCATCCTCCTTAAGTCCTTTTCGCATCGATTTTTAACGAGAAATTTGCCTCGTGGGCTATCAAGCGGAATTCCATTCAGGGATGAATATAACTTTTGACAAATTGAGCAGGAATAAATTGCCAAAAAAATATTCTCGATTTTTTATCTCTCCACAAATGGCAAAGGGAATCCAGCCCAATTTTCGAGCTTGCCTTGAGGCTACGTAAAAAGTATTCACCTGTGATATATTCGGTCGTACGATTCGTTAAAAAAAAAAGCAGCTTTACGTGTACTCGAAAACGAAAAAAAAATAATAATAATAATACGAACCACAAGGGACTTACGAATCCGATCCACGAGACAGAAAATGGTTCGTGATTGTCCGGATTGCTGTTCAGAGTGAACAGGTTCTCTGTATTATTCGGATGGGTAAAGGAGGGGCGGGAGGAGGATGAGATCTTGCGTGATAGGAGTAGCAAATGAAAGGAATAAGAAGCATTCGGGGCTGCGGATGTTGTGTGGATATTGTCAGAGCTTTTAGCCTCAAGCAG
>OZ010711.1:33567371-33803050 GCA_963932345.1 Ophion ventricosus | reverse complement strand
AAGATTGCCCGTTATCGAAATTTGATTTTAAAAAGTAGAATACTAAATCCGATAACACTCATAAGTGCCCCTGAGCGCGTACCATTACCCTTTGTTCGTTTCATCGACCTTAAGATACTACAAGCACGTACTTGATTGTCGGATCGCTGCTCAATCTTTCTCGTGTGTGTTCACTTTCAACACGATTTCCCAAAAAAAAAAAAAAACACTCTTGCATATAAGAGTCAAAATAAAGTAGAAAGAATTGAGAAGAAAAATAACAGTTGCACTCCAAGCTGCAAAATTCGTAATTTTTCTCGTGGTATCCGGGACTAAAGCAACATCACCCGAGAAAGCGTCGAAGCTTACAAGTCAGGAGTCTCATAAATCATCAACGAAATGAATCCATTCCCCATGTTGCGTAGCCACTTGGAGCAAAGCAACAATGCTCAATTCTCATTGCCAAGCCAGTCATTTTTGCCAGACTCCCACACAGCCCTAAATAGATTACGAATGGAAATTTGCTATAATGGACGATACTCGGAGCCTAGGAGCGAGTTCGTGGGATCGACGACATCCGAGCTTTTAGTGAATGTTCTTTCGCCTTTTCGCGATCCCCGTTTTCAAGGGCTAGCTGAAAGTATATCACGGAATTGTTTCGTTAAGCTAAGGCAAAGCCGAGCTTCGTTGACAGCGTCGGACAATTCGATTTCTTTCCCTTCTTCGTCGTTTCTTATTTTTTTTTCCATCCCTATTTCTCCTGGCCCCTTGCAACACGCGGAATTCCGGTTTGGTTGAGGCACGCCTCTGTTTATCCATCTCTGCAGCGTTTCATCGGTGATAAATTATCTTTTATGTTTTTTTTTCTTCTCCTTCTGCTTTAACCCGTCACGAGAGCTCGTCGTTATCGCAGTCGTGGCTCTTTACGTCTTACACGGCGCCAATATTTCCCCTCCCTGTCACAGGAGGAATCGTAATAAATATTATGTTTTTTTTTCTGTTGGAAAAACAACGCTATATCGAACGGGCGGGGATAAAATAGTGTTACGTTTTTTTTTTTTTGCTAGTCGTTTAAGGGACGATGGATAACTCTGTTGATCTGCGCAACTTGTGTTAGTGTATACAGGGTGATTCACAAGTGTGAGGTTTACCTTGGCCAGCGTACAGGGTGTGTCAGTTGCGAGAAAAACGCTTTTTTCGAAAAATGTCGCGCGACAAAAATTTACCGAGATATTCGTGTGTAAAGTCTGAGTTGTTGAAGAACTGAACAATTGTTGTTTACGCGCAAAACGTACATGCCGTAGATTAAACGCGATTCCGAATTCACGTTCGGACAAGTGGATTTTTTATTTTTGTTTTTCGCTACACTGACAGAAAAATTCTTTTCATATTATCTAGACGTGTCTATTTGATTTTGTTTTATTTGAATTAACTAGATTTTTCGTGAAATCAAATTTTTCCTATTGCACTCCATTATTAAAATTATTTATTATGAAAATTTCGTTTGCCGGGAAAACGTCAAATATTGTGAGGCAATTGTGCGGGGCACAATGTGTCAGCAAGTTGTTGAGCACAATGAGTCGACTCCCCATGTTATTGGCAAATAATACCCGTTGTGAAATTATCGGTATGTATGAAAATCTGTTATCTATGTTAGGAAATTATAAGAGTTTCAACCGGCTCATTGTACTCTACGTTTCGCAGCACTTGATACACTGTACTCACCAATCTGACACATTGTACCCCACCCGTGGGGCACAATGCGCCAAACCGCAAATTATTTTCGATCCCATTATTTTAGGATTATTAATCTTTTTGCAAAAAATATGGTAGCTTTATTGTACGCCCAAAGGTCTATAAAGTCGGTTACCCCCATTTTTTTCTAACCAGACTTCTTTGGTAAAAGTAAAAATTCGTTAGAAAAAATTGACACACTGTGCTCTTCCTTCCCCTACTTCCTGATCTGTCATATTTTGCACTGCCTTTCCTGTCTTCTTCCTCCATTCTTCTTTGTCACACCTCCTTATTGTTTCTCCGATCTGTCCCTCCCCCGCCTGGTTCGTAGGATGATAAAATAATATAATACAATAATTCAATAATTTATACAATTGATTAAAACTGACTTAAATTTAATCATGAATTTATTTGGCATCGCTTTGAAAATTTCTTTGTGTTTTTTGCTATCCCGACTAGAAATTTTGATTAGGCAGCCTGAACACTGATCAGGCCGCTATCATACTGCGGTTTGGAATGCCGTAATGAGGCATGCCTGATCGGTGCCGGAAGCCGACCGGATCGGTGAAACCGTAGTACGGGAGTAAGAAGGCTACCTTACTGCGGCCTGATCAGGGTGCCTTTTTACTCCCGTAAATCAGGCAATACGGATATGACCCAACTAGGGCTTGACCTGATAAGGCCCTATTGGGGCTTGCCTTACAACTGCCTCAGTATTCCATCAACACATATAACCTCCTACATCCTACGTCGAAATTTTCATTCAGCAGCATTTTATCTTTGAAGTTTTTACGTTTTTAAAAGGTGTTGTGGGCTGTGACGAGAAAAAAAAAACGATTTTTCGTGAAATAAAATTTTTCCTATTGCACTCAATTATTAAAATTATTTATTTGAAATATATTTATTTATTCAAATCAAGATCTATTTAATATCGTCTAATATCGATTTTTTTTTATTCCTAATAATTCTGTGATTTGGTTTCATCTGGAAGTATAAGGCAAAAGAGACAGACGGAAAAATAGTACACGATTCAGCCTCTCAAAAATCTCATGGCTTTGTTTTCATTAGAAGACCGTTGTAACATTCTGCAGTTAAGGAAAATACCTTTTTTCAAATAACAGCCTTATTAGAGAAAAAAAGAAAAGTAATATAACTTTTTTTCACCGCACTTTTTTATGTCATGAACCTATATTGCTTTCTCGTATTCTTACGATATATCGTGTTGTATCTTAATTTATTTAATTTTAATCTAATCATAATTCATTAATTGGAAAATATTTAATATTAAAAAAAGAATCGATTGAACAAATAAAAAATATATATTTGAAACAAATAGGGTCATAGTAGGCCGCGCGACAAGGAAAAAAACCTATTTGATCTAAATAGATCCTGTTTAAAATCAATTTTTTTTTTGGCAGTATAAAAAATAATGAACACGTAGACTCGCTTTGAAAATCGACAATACGATTCAATAATTTTCGTTTATTGTTTAAGGCAGTATTGTTATCTGAAAATTTGAAAAAATCGTTTACCTTTTGTAAATTTAAGGGCTTGCACCACCCTTGGCGCTCGGAAAAATAGGTATGCATTTTTTTTTTAACTTTGACATAACGATTAAATACGAACTGTATAAATTAAGTAATGAGACAGATTTTTACAATGTTTTAATTCAAATAGAATTACAATTCAATATTGTCTCATCAAAATAACTTCCTTGGGAAGCCAAATAGTGCTGGAGACGGTTCTTCCAATCCTCATAAGCAGTGCTGGAACTCGGGTATCGGAATAGCCTTCAGCTGGTCGGTTACAGCCGTTCGAATGTTTTCGAGTGTTCCAAAATGACGTCCCTTGAAGTGATTTTTCAATCTCGGGAAGAGGAAAAAGTCACAAGTACTCAAGTCAGACGAATAACGTGGCTGATGAGCAAAAGGAATGGTTTTTACTGACCAAAAACTCGTTGATTGAAATTGCTGTTTGACAAGGCGCATTGTCGTGATGAAACATCCACTTGTTCTTGATGTTTGATCTCACACGTATGACCCTTTTCGAAGTTTGAGCCCTTGAAAAAACACTGTCTCCTTGGGCCTGCTGAAGTTTTGCAAAAGTTTCCGTTGCACTGTGCCCAAGTCTAAAGCAATACCTTATAGCACACCGTTGCTTGAAATTGATGTCACTCGTTTTTAGAATGCACTAGAAAAGCTGTTTCACGAAGAAAAAAAATCGCTACGAACAACCAAATGACTCTAGCGAGTTTAAACTCGTACTGAAGGCGTATCACATGTTCTCACCGGCCGCCCCTCCAAGTCCCGCGTCCCAAGTGTTGCCAGATCGAACGCTACGCTCCAAGACTCATTACTTAATTTACATACCTCGTATAAGCTCTTGCACATAAAAACATACCTGGATCGTCTCTCTACGTTCCGAATGTCCCCATACGCGCTGCTGGAGCTTCCAAATGGTCCCGATATAAACTTTTCCCCATATATAACTGTGGCGGAAAATAAGAAAATAATAAAAATAACATAATATAATAAATAATGAATAATAAAGAAACACCATAATACACAATAAATAATTTAAAAAAATGGTATAAAAATGGTAATATTGAAAAATAACAAAAACAAACATCCATGAAGGAAATTAAATACCGTGGATGGGGGTTACTTTGATTCCTGGGGGTAACTTTGATAAAAACTTTGTTTTATTTTTTTATTCAAATTACGAAGCTCCCGAAGAAGACCGACCGTTTTTTTTCCGGTTGGCAAGCCTGAATGTCTCTTTATGTCATCACTCAGACGCAGCACGAATGAACGGGTTTACGTGACCGTGAAAATATAAAAAACGTAAGTAATGCATTAAAAGTATTCTTTATGCTTGATTAATTCCAAAAATAACAAGTTGAGTGTTGCAATGACATGTTTTTGGTAAAAAATCACCTTGTCAGAGGTTTATTAAACTACACCATTATGCTCTGTTGTGTGGCATATCCTCAAAAACATATTTTATGGGCGACAGTTGTTTCGTTCGGGTGTCTTTGATCGCTTCGACGGGGTAACATTGATCATTGATCAATTTCATCCCACGTATTATCTTTATTGCTAGTCTCGGAATATTCTCAGTATACTCAGTCGTGGCAAAAAAAACGTACAAGTACGTTTGCCAAATAATGGAATTAGCCCCTTCACTGGTGGAAGGTTTCAAATCAGCTGGAAGTAAAACAAGATTCAAGAGAATCAAAGGAGATATGTCTGAAATCGATAACATTGATATAGTATCATTCTTGCCGGAACCTATCGATAAAAATGATTATGTTGAATTCCCATTTGATATTAATGTTGCAGAATTGTAGGTTAAGAAATGTTCCCAATGAACAATTTGATCTCTTTTTGTGATTTATATTGACTAGGTAGACAAAAGTATGTTACCTACCTGACAGCTTGTATTTTCTAGTTTTTTAATGTTTCGAAGTTTGTGGATGTGTTACCGCATAAATAATTATAAAGTATCAATTGTTCATCAATAAAGTTAATTTTGAAAAGTAAAGGTGTAATATTTGTTCGGTCAAAGTAACCTCAAAACAATAAAAATTGTTGTAACTTTCGATCCCGTTGACCGTTTTTTTCTTTTTTAGGAAAAATGTTCTTTTATTTTACGTGATTTACTTTCGATTCTTATTAAGAAAAAGGCCGGTATCAAAGTAACGCCACTCTCAGTATAACTTTGATCACGACTAATTATTTTCTTCTCATTTATTTTTAAATATTTTATATTGTAATTTGGAAGATAAAAAGACTAATAAAAGTTGATGTTCCCATTGCAAACCATTTTTTTTTACAATATTATTTAAAGAGACATATTGATTTTCATTTCAAAATTGACCAAAGTAACGCCAATCCACGGTAGTTAATATGACAAAAAATAAATGAAAGTCCTCCCGGTCCAGTACTCGGATGGGTGAGCGCCTAGCCGCGTAAAGTACGAGAGCCATGGGGCCGTAAAAGCTCGCACTCGCCATTGGCTAAACATTGGAACAGTATAATTGGAATTAGAAGCATTGAAGTAAAACGAAACCCAATCTTCGTGCCCGTTACAAAGTCGTCTGCGACACTCATAGAGTCTCAGCGTGCGGTTCAAATAAAAAATAAATCTAAAAATAAAAACGAAACGCGAAAAAATTCGTTGAGAGAAAATTCGAAGAAAAGGTAAATATGATTTTGTCGGGGATGTTGAAGGTGTTTTAAACGCGTTTGGTCGCTTTGAGGAAAGTTGAACCGAATGCGATGTAGATTGAGGTCACAGAACATGAAGGAGGATATCGAATTAACTTTCAGCGCGCAGCAGGGCTCGACCCGATTTTATATCTTATTCCTTCGACTATAAATGCTGCAGTCTTTTTCCTTATCGGCTGCTTCCGGTTCTTCATGAAATCCTTAAATCCTCGCTTTCGCGGAATCAATTTAATGGCATCTTATTGGCCTGGACCATCTTTACGAGCTAGTTATCGAGAGTATTCCGCGACTCGAAGATCCATGAAAGTTCCACATACAGGGTGACAATTATAAGGTGGCAATGCGATTTTTAAGGGTCTCGTGAAAAAATTTTATGACCGAAAAAAAATGATATTCAATGGTTCTTCGAATCTTCGAAAAAAATAGAGCATTCTGGAAAAAAATTAAATTTCCATTTTGAGTTCAACAGAATGAAGACAATTAAATTCCAAATACGAAACTCTTCTTAAAAATCGTTTTTTTTTTTAATGTAATTAAATTACATCAATCGACGTTTAAGCGCTTACACCTAGTCAAAATTTTCGAAAAAACCGATTTTTGGTTTCTAAAAAATTCTCAAAATATAATATATAAAAAATATTATCTGAAAATGTTAAACTGATTCGTTCGAAATCGAAGAAGTTATGGGCGTTTATAGATACGTTTGGCGAACCGGCCAACGTTAAGGAGTTTCGATACCGTTCTTTAGCTGCAAGAACGGGGATGAAAATCCAACTAGTTTCCAGCAGGCTGCCAACTTGTTGCGAATGAAATTTCATGTAAAAATGAATTATTATTGGACAATTGCTAACTCATAATATTATTGAAAAATATTTCCAAGCCGGCAAATGATATTGATATTTACCATTTTTGAAAATAAATGTAAGTATATTGCAATTTTATTGAAGATAAAATAACCGATAGACTTGGCAACAGCGGTATTTTCTGCCATTCGCAACGACTGACTATCGCTAAAGCATCGTTGGCTCCAGGTTATTGAAATAGTGAAAAAAGTTTAACGTACAACGTTTTATAAAGACTTTTTAATTCGACAAAGTCGAGAAAAAGTTGAAAATGTCGAGCGGACGAATAATAGTACATTATGACACAAGGACGAAAAAAACTTTTTCTAACAAGTGTGAGTTTGCAATCACACGAGGCTAAAAAGAGTTTTTTCGTCAAGTATTATACAAAATTTTATTGTACGCGGTGTGAAAACGGGAGTTTTACGAACGTTTCACGTGCGTAAAACGACCATTATCGTACCGAGTGGAATAAATACATTTTATAGTTCAAATGTAATACTATGAGGTTTCAAAGATCCGCCGGTTTTTGAAATACCCGCCAGTTAATGCTTGAATGTGAGTGGCTCACTCGACAGAGCCAGTTAACGCAGTGTTGCCACGTTTAACCTACAAGTTTCGTTAATATCCGAAACCAAACTCCTCGAATTCGAAATTCACATTTTTTTTCGCGTATTATTAATGAACGAAGTAGAGAAACCACTTGATTATTTAACACGATATTCCTAACACTATAATCACGGTTTGCTCATTTTTTAATCCAAATCTCACTATTATTTATTTGTCCCCACAGCCCTATAACTGGTGTTTACGACATGTCTATTACCAAATATATAAAGGTTCAACTTGAACATTAAAAATCTCGAAAACTATGTTGTACAACCGATTGATTTTTGGACAATTAATGCATCCTAAATTAATTTCTCGGCGAAATAAATTTCAAGCGTCTAGTAGCATTTCGATTTTGGTGTCGAAACTCTTTCAACGCGTTTTTCTCAAAATGATTTATTGATAATCGATGACTACGATATCTCAAAAATCACTGAACCGATCAACATCAAATTTTACAAGGTTCTTTTACATATAAAAAAAAGCAGTGCTTGAACGAGTGATTTTTTTTCTATGTATGGTTTTTTTTTCATTAACGAAAATTACAGCGTTTTTTTTACCGAAAATCGATACTTTCACTTTGGATTTTCCGGTCATTCTTTGAAAAATCAATATTTTGTTAAATCCTTCGTCCAAGCACTAGATAATTTTACGCAAAAACTAAATGTGTTTGATTTTTTTTTAATTCTACACCAACCATTGTATCTACCACATTAATAAATCTTTTTCAATACAAAAATTGTAAAAGATACTTAAAACCATACTCTTTAATGGAAAGAAAAAATAATTGAAAACCTGCACGCGTTTTCTCAGAAAAAAATCACGAAAATTCCTCTCTTTTCTGGTCACGAGCTATAGATGTAATTCGTTAAAATGCATCTTTCATCATATTTTTCTCAACGACGATATACACAGAGTTTTTCAGAAGTCTTTATTATTCGGAATTTAATTGTCTTCATTCTACTTCACGCAGAATAAAATTTTCGATTTCTTTACCGAATGAACGATTTTTTCTGGCAAATACTACGCCTAAAAAAACGCTATATTCTTTTCGGAGAGGACTTGAAAAAACCTTGGAAACAATATCTTTCTCAGTCGCAAAATCTCCGCGCAAGAGCCGTAAAAAACGCATGATCACCTTAATAATAGTCACCCTGTAGATATATATTTAACGTCGGCGATGATCCCGATCGGGCGCCGCGTCTTGCTCGAAAAAAGTGGCGAGTTTCAGAGCTTGTAAAAAACCTCCCGCTTGATACGAGAACTACACTTCTCATAAATTAACGCTTTTTCACACGGAGGTCCATAACTTTTAACTTCGTGTGCAACTTTGCTAGTTTTCCTCCGCGCACTTTATCGCTCCGCACCTCCGTATACAAGTGGCTTTTTTCTTATTCAACACATCCCGGAGACTGGAAAAATGAAAACCGTTACTGGTTTTCGGTGGCTCGGTTTATTGCTGGAGTAGGCAATTTACCAGATACTTTTTTTTTATTTTGAAAATTACGAAATTTACAAGCTGTAGAAAAAATTCCATTGTCGATTAAAACGAACAAATTGAGAATTTGTTATTAACAAATGGATAAACATGTGGAATTACATCCTGTCATACGATAGAAAATGTTATGAACTATGCTCTGTTCGAATTTAAAGGGAATCGGACCAATAGATTTTGAGCTACGACTTACACCGTTTCGTAAAACAAAGTTTCGAGAAAATTTTCCCATTCTCGCTATCCAACAGATAGTTTCATTTACATCCATCAGCGCTGCTATGCGGCGCCTGATGTCCGAAATACGATCAAGGTACCATTATTGCGCAGGTACCATTCTTGCGCAGGTACCATTATTGCGCAGGTGCCATTCTTGCGCAGGTACCATTATTGCGCAGGCACCATTCTTTCGCAGGTACCATTCTTGCGCAGGTACCATTTTTGCGCAGGGACTATTATTGCGCAGGTGCCATTCTTGCGCAGGTACCATTTTTGCGCAGGTACCATTGTTGTGCAGGTACCATTTTTGCGCAGGTACCATTTTTCGCAGGTACCGTTAATAAAAGGCACCTGCGAAAAAGGCACCTTACTCTAGCCGGACGGCGCGTTATATCCGACTCCTCAATTTCGTTTCAGAGCCATGTATCGATTTATTTATCGCTCCACGAATCGAATTGGTTCCATCAAGGATTGGGAAAAATGTTCTCTTCTTGGACACTGCCCGACGATTTCAGCTAAGTGGCCACCCCCGAAGTGTGACAACGGTCCGGTTTATCCCCAAATGATGTACACGTTTCCCTCCTCATTTTCTCACACATTTTCACCCGAAATGACACGGGAAAACTCCGATACTCTGCACACACACAAAGGTGAAAATATATCCCGCGAAAACTGCGAAGAGATTGATTCCATTATTTGGAAATGCTCGCGTCGGAGCGATGTAACGAAATTAACCGTGCAGAAAAGTGATCGCCATTCCCCGACTTTTTGCTTCGCCCTGGGCAGGCCTCGAACTGTTTTTTCAACGCGACCCTTCTATGTGCTACCGCTCGGAAGCAAGCTTTCCAATTTGCAGTTTTTTTTTTGCACGGCTTGCAACCCTCGTGCGTTGATCCAACGCTACGTCGATTTTTCCGGTGCCGGGGGAAAAAAATTTCTTCACGCAATAATACAATCCCGGCCTGTGAAACATTGACGTTTCTCCGGAAGCTTTGAGTAAATGTCGGACTTTTAACTAAATGTGTACAGTCGAGTCAGGATAAAAAAAAAAGGCTCGAATGAAAGTATGAATTGTGTTTTTTTAATAAAGTCATTTATGGAAAATTCAAGTAACGTGACAAAAAAGTTATATCCTACTATCAATGTGAATTAAATAATAATTTAATTGAGATTGGACACCCAGGAAGCAGAACAATTATTTGCACGGCTCGCTCTCCTTCGCGCTTCCTGGCATTTTTAATTAACATTTATTACTTGAGTTGACGTTAATATATAGTATTTATTAGTGTGTAAAAAAACTAAAAACAATTCTAAGTGCTCTATAATTTTTTCCCCATTTCATGTGGACAAAAAATTCGATCTTGGGAGATTATTGAAACTGAGCATTAGGCTTTAAGGCCTTAGGCCACTCTAGAGGCAAAAAAGGGCATGTTTTATGATTTTTTTTCAGCGAAACCATAAAATAAATCGGAATTACAAAATAGGGGTTTTATTATACACGTTCTTGACTATACAAAATTATGTTTTCACAGCGATACATGTCAAAATGATGATTGTGCAGCATTTTTCCGATGACGCCCTTATTTCTGGAAGGTCAACGGCCGGATCAACAGCTCCTATAATTTTTGAGTTATGATGAGACACTAAAGGTTTTTCGATTATATATAAGAATAGCTAAAGAAGTACGTAGGACTTTTTTGATATATTGTTTTTTGTCAAAATGGCGCATTTCTAAAACGAAAAGTGTAAAATGTCATGAGAAAGTCGTCAGAAGATTGTTTATAAAAACGAACTATGCAATATAATTTTTTAAAATCCTACGTAGTGCCTCAGAAAATGTCATTCTAAATATACAGTTCAAATTTCAAGTGAATCGGTTAAAATTTATTTGAGTTATGAGTCCGGCCGACTTGAAAAATGTAGTTTTGAGATAAACGCGTTTAAAGTTAGTAGAAAGTCATGACATGAATCAAGAGGGGTTGTGCTAGAATTCGAAAATCGAGTACTTAGAGATGTTTCACACTCATAATCTTTTGGAATATCATTTTATAGGTACTAAGGTACATTTTGACCGAAAAAAATCCTGGAGTGGCCTAAGGCCTTAAAGGATTTTGTTTTGTTAAAAAAATTTTAACATTTAAAAGTTGTAATAAGATAATGTGAAAATTTTGAAATGATGCGATTATTTTATCACCTTTAATAAAAATCATGGAAAATAACTCATTTTCGGGCATCTAAAGGGTTTTACCCCCTTAACTTCTTTGTATTTCTTTCTGTAAGATGTGTAAAATATGAGGAATGTGTGCCAGAGGCCGCTGATTAGTCCTAGTACACAAACAAATTCATCTATCTATTCATCGATCCTTATAATTTCTATAACTCGACTACTTTTTTGACCACCAATCAATTGTTTTCACACACGTATTCAGAAAGGTCTGTAGAATAATAAAAATAAATTAAAAAAAAACGATTTTTTCAAATTTCTAGCTTGTGCCTTAAATAGCCCTTTTCAAATTTCGATATCATTATTGTTAAGCCAATTGCAGCTACTTGAAAAAAAAACCTTTTCTTTATCTTTGAAAGAAATTCATGCAGTTTTCGAATAACCGTAATTTCGGTAAAAATTGTGGTATCGAGATTTTGAAAAAAAGGTTTTTTAAAGCGACAAGACTAGGCTTCAATAATCTCCAACCGGATTTGCCAAGTATTAATCAATTACCGAATTATTCAAGATCGAAGATAAAAGTTGAATTTCACGTGTCAATTAAATGGGGAAAAAAAAAGATAAAGCACTAGCCCTCAGGTTTGAGTTAAAGAGCGCAAATTTGCCTTTTTCTATTTTAATAATATTTTTCCCAGGCGTAAAAGTTAAAAAAAAAAATCGACGCATCGTAGTATCGAAATAAACAAATTCCGCTATCAGCTAAAATAATCTGCAAAGATTTTATTCTTTTTTTTCAAAGCATTATGTCAGAAAACAAAATAATGAAAAAAATTGTAAATCGTGTTGGGCGAATACTTGTTTTTTATTGATAAAAATCTGCGTATTGAGAATCAGGCAATTTATCGTTGTCAATCTACTAAAAAAATATTACGAAGTTGGCTATTATATTCTCGCGAAATATATCGGGATGTCAAATTTCCGAAAGAAAAAAAAAACATTGTACAACAGTTGCGATAGTCAGGCACGCGTCTGTCCACACGTGTATTTTTCCCCTCGGTCACGCAGCAAGCAATCGAATCCGTAGGCCCGTTAATATTTCTGACACATGTGCTACCAACGACAGGTGCAATTTCCCGGAAAATATATTGCACGCTTCAGGTATCGGGGTATATGAAATTTTCCAAAAAACAATACTCGCTTTTTTTACGGTCCATTGAAATTATTGAGCTATCGAGAATAAATATTGCACACGCGTATACGGCAGGGAAATAAAAAGGGCACGAGGGTTGAAATGATCGAACATCACGAGGGTCAATTACCGGATATTACGACATTTTGATGAAGCGTAAAAATATGTCTTGCGAGAAGACATTTGGTCAGTAGTTTTTTTTTTAATACCGAAACGAATATTGGAAAAAATCGTTCGGAGATATTTTTGCAAGACAATTTTATCGACGATTACGTCCGAGAGAGTTCCTGTTTTCTTTATCGGTCGTACGTGCGAGCACTTCCGTTACAGCTGTTCCGTCTTTGACGAGAAAGAGCCGGAAGGATACTTACTACGTTCTGAAGTACCTTTGAAACCACTCGAGCACTCTCGAATAACTTGACCCTTTTTTCCACGAGCACTGTTATATTTTTACGTATGCGTTTTGTAGATTTTTTTTCCCGCCCCCACTCCTTTCGAACTCGTTGTCCCGGGAAGGGGGCAAGTGAGCCCAAACTTTTGGACGAAAATAGGGCGAGACGTTTTTCTCCCTTTTAAAAAGAGACGGCTTTTCCTTGGAGAAAATTCCGCGTTGCGTGCTTGAATTCGTCGATAATTTCACGCACCTTCGCGATCATTTCCGCACTGAGGACAAAATAAACGAGTGAAGAAAATAAAAGGGGAGAAAATTTCTTCGTGTCGCGTTGGGAGCTTTTCTCGTTCTTTTCATTCGGCCCTTTGGGATCCCGTAGGAATTACCCAAGCCCTTCTTTGCTCGAGCATTCCGAGAACGTTTTTTTCTTCATCTTTGTTTGTTACTGTAAATACGCGCGAAAAAAAGCCTCGCGGAACGCATTGCTTTTAATATTATTCACAAAAGTAACTGTGCAGCGCACGCTACCGTCTCTCATTGTTCCCCGGACGGCCGTTTCGTTTTTTTTTCTCGCGTGAACAACCTTACCGTAAATCATTTTCTTTATTAGCTCGTTCCACTCGAGTGTACGTCCACCACGTTGGTTGCATATCTTTCGTAGATCTTGAAATTCCACGGCATTTCGTATGTTTTACCAACTCTTTTTTAAGGGGGGAAATACATGTACACGACGAAGAAATAATCAATTTTGAGGCAAGAAGAAGCGACCGTATGCTACGGATAATGAACATGGGGAATGAGAGGTGGCCAAAAATTTGTCTAAGAGAGAAATCAGGAATAGAAGTGAGGGGGAGGGGGCAAGACGGGGTATTTAAGGTTTGAAACTCAATAAAACTCATGTTTTCAGTCACATAATCGTATTTATTTCTGAGTCAACCTACAATACTCAGTTTCACAAGATTTGATCAAATTAGAAACATTCGAGTGATAATTGTAGCAAATAAAAATTGAAAACAAAAAAGAGAGATCTCCCCATCTTGTTCCATACTGCGGGCAAGATGGGGTGCCCCCCGGGGGCATGACGGGGTACATTATTTCCCAATAATACTACACCCAAAGAAGTAGCGTTTATTCGGGCTGGCAAAGCGCGCACATACATGAATAGTGTTTTTTTTTTCTTTAATTCAGCTTTTTTCTTTTTCATTTCTTGCTTAACGCATAGCTTCTTCGGACCATGTTCCCCTCTCCGTCTTGCGTTTATAATTCCGCACCATCCTAGAAGAAAAGAAAGCTATGTGTAGCACACAGTTTTATCAAAAGAAGAGTATTTCAATGTTTTAATGCACGGAGAGAATTAAAAATTAATTTTTGTCGTGAATTTCATGGTAAAAATTACCGTGATATATTTCAATGTGGTGACAAGTGAGAAGAGCATAATAATTCGTATGCGACAAGTTTTTTTTTAACTCACGTTACAGAAAATTTCAAATACGTAGCTAAAATTTTACTATACAAGAAGGGTAGCGCGCACGATAATTTTTACCGAGTGCACAATACATCTTCCTATAACACTCATTAAACTTTATAATAAATCTTAAAATAACTGTTATAAAGACGATACTTTTTTATAGATATTTTTGAAAGGCATAAAATAATAAAATGCACAGTAAAATTTCGCTGATATTATATATTTTTTTCATTTAAGTTTTGCGTATTTTGTTACACATCAAAATTTACTAGAAAATCTGGTAAAATTTTCTATCTGAAGAAGAAATTTTATTTTATTTTCGTGAAAATCTGTGTTTTACTCAGTAATAATAAGCGAAGTTTCACGGTTGTCATCTGGTTACCGTTACTGCACGGTAATTTTTAATATTTAATTCTCTCCGTGTGCGCATGCTGTCTAAAAAATAACATAAAAATCACAAAAAACTGAATAATCTTGTGTCCCATGTACTATTTACTAGATGAGGATCTACCATCCCATCTTGCCCCACCGTATATTTTGCCAATCAAATATTTATGATAAAATAACGACACGCGATGTAGCAAATAGCAAGTCCTTACCTGATTCCACATTAAATATAGCACATATAGCAACAGCACGTCGCCATCTAGCGTTAGTTGACAAAGTACAGTCAAATCCGAAACCAAACTTTAAAACGACAAGTATACGAAAAATCAGCTTTCTCTTCATCACTCGATACGCGTGCACTCTGGAACGATGATACACGGGCGAGTGATGGGTGTCATGGCAGCGCATCGTATGATGCCAGAACGAACGTGATTGATTCATTCAGATCGAGGATTTGGCCGCGTACCCCATTTTGCCCGGAACCCCATCTTGCCCTCTCTCCCCTATACTAAATGGGAGTCGAAATCTGGAAGGGAAGTGCGGTATGCGTTGCGGGAAGATGAGGAAGTAGGGAATCCTGAACCTGATTCGAGGTGGTGGAAGTTTAAGGGAAATCAAAGAAATTTTAAAGAAAGGAGTGGAGAACAAAAAAGACCAAGACATCCAAAAAGATTGGACAGAGGTGGACAGGTCCATTTTCAGTAAATATTACAAAGCGAACAAAGAGAACACGGAAGTGGAAATATGTGAAAAAAAAATCGATGTTTTGAACATTGTAAAGGGTTTTCCCCCCTCAACGAGTGTGCAAAAGTATGTTTCAAATTTCGAAGTACGAAAAGTCAATGATTTCAGTCACTTACCGGCTAATCAGCGATGCTAGGGAGTATTCTTGAAATGTTTAACTAAAGTTTTACGTAAAAAAAAACCGATTTTTGATACCGCTACATGTACTACCCCCGTTAATGTCCTCCAGAATCGAAAACGCTTGTTCGAACTTAACTTTTCCAAAATATTCATTTGTTTTTCCGAGGCTTATTATTTTTCTTCTTAATTATCGTCCACCAACTAACGGCAAGGTCAATTTCCATTAAAAATTTTTTTTTTAAGTTCTATAAAACAAATCCAGTATTTATTTTTCCATCTCGTCTCGGCAAACTTCATCGAATGTCAAAGTTCACGAGGAAGAGTATAAGCCTTGAACTTTGAACTGCTCGAACTGCTCATCAACGAGTTCATGGCTTGGTGGACGACTTCCTGTTCCGTTTTGAGTCCGCCTTCGACAAAGTGCTCCAGACCATCCGTTATTACATCGCAAAAGCTGCAACGCGCTTGACAGCTGGGGGCGGGTGGATGTAGTGTGTCACGCGTCTCGAGATCACGAAAAAATCCTAGCCCAGTTTTATTTCTCGCGCTACGATACTTTTTCTTGCCTCTTCCTTTCCCACTGCAACTTTTCTTTGGCACTATCGCAAATGATCGGTAGAGTTGTATAAAAATAACTCGGATAGTCATATTGCATTTTTTTTTCTGCATACTCGGAAAATTTTCAAGCTCCTTCTTGCGCCATGACGAATCTCAAATTTCACGACACTTGATGGTCCCCTGAGAAACGTCCGTGCTGCCCGTGGATGAACTGTAATAATTCTATCTCTGTATGGAGGTGAAGCAGTTTGTACAACTCGCACAGGTCACTCATGACGTTCGAGTCTCTTTCCACTAGGGTTCTGACCACTCTTGAGGCACATACGTGTAATGTAAGATCTGAAATGTCTCGTGAGACTGGATGGCAATTTCTTTTCGCTGCTCACGAGCATACTTATGCTTTACGTTTATGAACAGTGTAAGATACATACATATATCGTGGAGAATAATGTAATATAATATAATACAAATAATAAAGTGCAATATACCAGGTCTGTGAAATATGAAACCGAAATTTGCCCATAGATGGCCCTAGCTGTCAATGTAGTTACCGTCAAGTCGCGTCATTGGCGCCATTTGCTTTGTTGACATCTGACATAGATTTTCAACTCACAACAATACAAGTTCCATCACTTGCAACCGCTTGAGGATTGAATTTTTAGGAAATGCTGAAATACGTGTTTCAGCATTTCAGGATAAACACTCGACTTATTGTCGAGTGTTTATGCAAAGTTTCCAATAAATCCGACAAAAAAAAAATACTTTTTCCCACACAAACTTTTACAGCCCATATCACCTGCCTTAAGGATCGAATTTCAAAAAATCCTTTCTTCGTGCACCTCTACACCCTCTAAGGAACATCTGTACCGAATTTCATGTTCTTATCTTCAGTAGTTTAGGCTGTGCGTTGTCTGTCAGTCAGTCAGTCACGGAACAGTTTTATACAGGGTGTCCCAGGCCGGAATGTCATCCCTGAAATGGGGGGTTGGGGGTGAAATTCTGAGTCGAATGATATAAACATGTATGGTTCCCAGATCAACCCCTGAATTATTATTAATTTTTAAAGACGGGCCAATCAGGCGCGCCCGATGAGCGAGCTTACGTTGTTGAGCGATACGCGCGTGTAGTTGGTGCCTGGCGGAGCGGTGCTCCTAACGTGCTCGGGGTGGACCATTCGGGGTGGACCATTTAACGTGATCACCCCAAATATCTCCGTTGCCTTCAGAGTGATGAAAAAAATGTCAGGAGGTAATTTGATTGATTTCGAAGGGCTGATACAGTGGTGAAAAATTCATTTTTGTCAAGGTCATAGTTTTTGCGTTCTCAAGGTCATCAATGGTTTTTCAAATGGGAACATGTTTTTTTTTTATTAAGACGTTGTAGCTTATATTCAGACGAATCCAACGACCTATGATATCATGACCTTGAAATGATTTTTCACCAAAATACACGTGTAAAAACGGGAAATCGTGATGGTATTGACAATAAGAATATCCGGAAAATGTAATTGAATTTTTTGTACAGAAAATTTATTGCAACAAATGTTCGAAGTGATGGCCATTAACCTCGGCACATTTTTTAAGACGTCGGATGAATGATTCTCTTGATCTTCGAATAGTTTCTGGTGTGATAGCGGCGCAGGCTCTTGTAATTCGTTCTCGCGTGTTCGCCGGCGTCGTCGGAATATCATGGTAAACACGATCTTCACTCTACTACAGTTTTACTACGTTACAATGCCAGTATTTACAAACATCAGAAACATCTCCGACTATTAACATTATTGTATCTGCTGGATAACCTGAGAGAGAGAGAGAGAAAGAGAGAGAGAGAGAGAGAGAGAGAGAGAGAGAGAGAGAGAGAGAGAAGTGCTTCACGCGACTTTTTTCTCTTCTACTCTGAATTTGTGGAGAAACTATATTCTCCCCCAAACACGCGTACTTACAGACTCGCTTTCAACGTAATTCAAAAGCAGCTTGGAAATTGCAACGAGCTCGCCTCGCGTCAATCAAGTACCGGACCTTATAATGGCAAAAAAAACTTACTGATAGCAATTTAATATTCTCCCGGAAGAGTTTATTCCGGTAAAGAGTTTATTCCGGTATGTAAGAGTTACATCCGGAAATCCTCCCGTGTTAGGAAAAACGCCTTTAGCGAGGTGGGAGTCACGTTGGGCAAGGGAATTCCCCGGATTCTTCATGTCCGAATATATTGTCGATGAGGGGAGCATTCATGAATTCTCGGACGTATTGGATATTCGATATTTGACGACGGTTACAGGCCTGCGTCTGATAAATTTCTTTTTTCCTTTTTTTCGTCTTTTTTTTATTACGTGTCTTTCACAATAGTACGAAGTTACGGATGAGCCGAACAAATCCCCGTTTATTGAAATTCTCGTGAGCGACGCACGTTTTTCGTAAACATACGTTATATCGAAAAATGATAAGTCGCGGATAAAAATATCTACCCTCTCAGCTTACACACTCGCAAAATTTTATTATCGATTCGAGCATATGCTCGTATATATAGCTCTCGCGTGCTCTCCCGGAAGTAGCCGCAAAATTCACTCGTATATCCGCATTCGATATTCATCCTACTACACGAGGAATTTTGGACTATCCGCCTTCGATATGAGATATAAAAGATTTATCTTCAATATTGCAATATCCCGTGCGGAAATTGATTTCGAGCCTTAATCGGGTCCATCTTAATTTTTCCTAACGTTTATTAAGGGGTTATGTGGGTTTGAAAATTTCAAAAAATCTTGAAAATTAAAAAAAATGTATCATCTAATAGTACAATATGTCTAGAATATTCTCCCAAAGTTTTAAGTCAATCGGAGTAAAAGTCTAGGAGAGAGAGCCTTTCGAAATTCCCTCCGTTGAGAAAGACCGGCCGGGAGCGATGCAGGTATATCAAGGTATGTCAGCTATCAAGCCTATTTATGAGGAGCTTAGCAAAGATGTGCTTCTAGAGCGGTGTGTTGGTGGCTTTACGCAAAATAATCATGAGAGTCTGAATCAGTTAATTTGGAAACTCATTCCAAAAATACTTCCTCCTGGTTCCAAAATAGTTGCAATTGCTGCATCAGTTGCCGCTTGTACTTTTCACGAAGGGATCTCAGCTCTGCTACTTTTTTTTTTGCACGGGATGGACATAAAACTTGGCTGAAATAGCCACGAGTACGCGCGAAAAGACGATGAACATCGCATACTCATAGCTGAGAAAAAAGCTGAGACTGGGACTCGAGAAGCAAGAATTCGTCTCAGGCAGGAACAAAAGGATGCCCTGGACATCGCAGCTACAGCTGGAATCGACGATACTATGTAAGTTAAAAAAAAATTCTTCGTTTTATTTCTACTTAAAACTTTAATCGCATTTTTCTCAAAACACTACTTTTGAAGTCGGTGGACACGATTTCTCAAAAACTAATGCACCGATCTTATTGAAATTTGGCACACTTCTTCAAAATAGCATTGACTAGTGATTGAACGAAGGATTTTTTTTTCGATTACAACTAATTTTACAAGGCTTTAAGTAGTGTAAATTGTACCAAAAATTGAACTATTTTGCATACAACTCTGCCGAAAATTCAAATTTCAATTTTTTTAAAAATCCCTCGTTCAATTACGAGCTATACTTATCTACTAACAGAAAAAAATTGGTTTTTTAATTTCAGATGAAGCTATCATGAGTAATCCTGACCACCACGAGGACACTTTTTTTTAGGGGTCTCCGGAAACCAGGTCCCACCGCCTGATTTTCCCAAATTTTTGGATGAAATTTTTTTTAAATGTTGTTGAAATGTTGCTCTTTTATGTGTTTAATATTTTTAATAAAATAATTTATATATTATATTCTAAAAAAAATATGCTTTTTTTGGCTTCGAAACCCACGTAACCCCCTAAGGCCCTAGTCTGGAAGCCTCACATGGGCCATCAGTGGCCGATCACACTTTGCTACCAAGGGCCATTGAGGGCAAAATAACCGGGGCCTTTAAAGTTGCCTCAACGGTGGCGTCATAAAAATTATTGCAGCCATGTGCGTACGTGCGTGTGTGTGTGCACTGTGAAAAAGAAATGTGATAACACATTGATGTATTGAAATAATTCAATACATTTGAGGTATTATATATACATGAAATATATGAATTATTTCAATACATGAAATAATTCAATACATTTGAGGTGTAACACATTGATGTATTGAAATAATTCAATACATTTCAATACACACCTCAAATGTATTGAAATAATTCAATACATTTGAGGCTTAAAATTCTGTCGCATATTTTGACACGTTTGATCCCGCGTTGTTCCAATGAACGCACTGCATGCGTGTTGGTTCAAGGCATCACAGCTCGTCTACTAACGCATAGTTTAATTATTATATTTAATCGATCTCGATAATTACTACGCCACAAATTCTTTAGTCAAGCAATTTATACTGATTTTCCCCTATAATAACCAAGTCTAGTAGTATTGGGGAAATCGCTAGTAGGGACTCTACAACTACACCCCTTAAAGGCCTTTACTTGATCACCGTACTTAGACCATAGTTTTAGTCAACCTACCTACCCTAGCATTCCCTAATAGGGGGCCTGGTCCGGCTCTTTTACGGAAAAAATCCTACTATGGAATCCACAAATAATCCATCGAAGGCCCTGAATCGTATTATACCCTGCCAATTTTCCGCACGGGATTGTGCCATGTCGAGGTGGTTGGAAATTACCGGATTGCAGTTTTATTACAGCCGTAATTCCGGAGAACAGAATTGATGGAATTATCTGTGATTGCAGGTTTTTTATCGCGATCGGAACAGCCCAGTCAATGTCGTCGTTTAAGGGAGCTGCGGGAGGGGGGGGGGGGGGGAGGTCACATTCGAGTAGGCGGCAGAAAAAATAGGTGAATTTTGGGAATTATTATCACAAAAACTATTCGTCTGATTTAATCCAAATTTGTTTTATTCGAAAGTATAAATATTGAGGTACATTGACAAATTTATTTTATTTATATTGAATGTGTGCGCCGTTATTGTAGGCGGCGTAAAACATGTCCCTCGCTGGCGGTCCCCATGACTGCATACAGTGGATTGACTTGAAACAAAAATTTCGCAAAGATTCTTAAAATGTTATATATAAAATCCGTTGAATCGTAGGATTTTTTGGAAATTTCTTTTTCACCAAATGGCATCTGATTGAAATTTACATTTGTTTAAATACATGTAGCCAAAAGAGAGTGACGGAACGTCACAATATATAAATATATATATATATATATATATAACACGTTCCTTTATCCAATGCAGCAGTTACCATAAAGTTACCTCATTGAGTTAGCTGCGTATCTCGTTTGCCGGTTTCAAGCACTCGACCATTCGCATCCCATCAAAGTGGCTAGTTTAAACAGTCTCCAGAGCTCCTTCCAATTTACCTACATGCTCTATGAACCGGACAGTTTCCGGTCGCAGAACCTCGCTTGTACTTTATACATTCCTGCGGTTTCCTCTCTCTCTCTCTCTCTCTGTCTCTCTCTCTCCCTCTCTCTCTCTCTCTCTCTCTCTCTCTCTTTCTCTTCTTATAGATACAGAGCGAGTCACGTGGAGCAATATATCAGAATATTTTTGCTGAGTTTGAGGATGCGCAATATATGGATACATCACAATGAAAACGCTTTCGAAGGACGCACATTGCCATCATAACATTATTTGCTTCGATTTTTGTTCGGTGATCTTCGGGCAACCAACGTCTTTTCAATTGCATACTTCTTTCCGTGCATCCTTCAAATATATTTCAATCCTGATGCATCCATATCCCGTGCAAAAATAGTCATGGAACTATTGGATTGGATTTCCAAACTTGTATCTACTTCCTGATAGGGATCCGATGGGTCATCGTATTAGATCCCTGTACTAAAACGTCAGGCAATTGAAGTTTGCATCGTTGGAATGCAACGAAATTTTGTTCCTTCTGCTTGCAAATTTTTTTCCGCCTAGGTTAAAGCTACGTTGAACCTTTTTTTTTAAATTCTCATCAGAGACCTAACTATATCGAAAAATATTTTCCATAACAACAAAAATGAAGAAAAAGAAAGTGATAAAATTCCAACGATGCAAACTTCAACAGCATAAAACGTCACGCTCGTACGTTGGAGTCTAATCAGGATTCCCCATTGGAATCCCATGTACGAATCGCATTTGAAACCTAAAAAAATTCCTACGTTATCGAAAAGAGTATGATACGATTCGTGATGGATCCCATTGCAATCTGTGCATTGAATTTTCCAAACAAAATATAAGTGGATCCTAAGAACGTATAAATCTTTTAAAAAAGTATAAATCGCTTAAGAAGTACATCTTAGGATATTGCTGGATGAACGGTCGGACAAAAAGTTAGTCCAAAATGGGCGAATCGTGGATTTACAAATCTACATAATGTTGTACATGTTTAGCCTTACAAATAGCTGATTTAATGATGAATTAACACTTAGGAATGTTAATTTTCACTTTTTAATAAGAATTGAAGTCAAATTCGACGATATTGAAGTGTGCTTGACTGAGGTTTTGTCAGTGACTGTACATCTGTTTCAACTGTCCAACAAAAAAATTGCTCATTTTTTAAATTTAATTAATACGTTGAGATCATCTTATTATTATCAATAATTACCAAAAAAAACTCAATATATATTGAGTTTTCCAATGATTGCTATTAATTCATCGTTAACAAATACTCCTCATTACGTTAATTAATTTCTCGACAATTACTCAGTCGATTTATTTGAAACTTAGCGTAATCAATTGCTTAATCCTAAATTTTGATGATATAATATTTTCAGAATTTGAGGCGATTCAGTTCTATTCGTTTTACCACCATTAACGTCTGCAGAAGCTGTTTTCCCATTACCGACCGTGTTAAATTCACATGTTTATAACTACTAAACTGATTTAGTGAAAAATTCTGAAATAATTCATGTATTATTATTCTATCATATCTATCATTCCTTAAATTTTCGAGAATTTTGGCGATTTTTTAATGTCCATCCAGTAATACGTTAAAAATCTATTTTAATCGTACCACTGTAAATGCACTTTAATTATCGTTTATTATTGGCGTTTCAACACGCCGAGTTGTTTCTAGTGATTTTTCACATATGCAATATATTCGGATTCAAACGTGGTGAGAATTCTCAAACGGCGTTCATCGGGAAACAGTGCCGAGTCCAATTGGATTCAAACGAGGACTCCGTTTATGCTGTGTCCCTAAAAAAATCCCTATAGACATGTGAGCGCATCTTGGGACTCCCCAAGAAATTTGTGCAGTGGATCACGAACGGATATTTTCTTTTTTTTTGGGAAGATCCAACAAATTCCGGTTGAGCATATCATATAAAAAATGGTCAAACGACGTACATCGGGAAATGGCGCGGAATCCACTTGGATTCCCATGTGGATTCCCTACATGCGGCCTCTCTATCAAATCCCTATAGTCATTTGGTAGGGTCTGGGGACTCCCGAAGAAATGGCTGCACGGGATACTTCATATTTTTAATCCAAACGAAAGTACTTTAATCATTAACTTTTTATTGATTTCATCACGAGTGAATATATAAAAACTCGCATCCGAGAACGATTAATATTAAACATGCGACGTGTGTTATTTTTTAACTTGGCGATGTAAAGCTCGTTATCGTTGATGCATTGCCGATTAACATTATTAAGACGATCGATCGTAATTTATGCTCCTTCTAACCAATCTTCTCGACCTCCAATCACAGGAAAAAGAATTTGCAATTAAGATTCATCGGTTGCGGCGCGAACTATTCGATCGATATTTTCTTCGCTCCGAGGAAACTTCCTGTCCACTTCCGGTCACGACAAAGGTACAAAGTCCACGGCGATCGATCGGCAAACTTTTTTTCCCCAATAATGGAGAAAAGTGGAAAAAAAAATGAAAAAAATTCTGCTCTGGATTTTTTTTTGCGTCTGGAGCTGTTTGGAATTTAAATATCGTCATCGCGGCTAACAATGAACTTTTTTATTGACAATGTGGCAATGTTTCAAAAGAACGATGTCATTTTTTTTCCAAAAGAACAGATCTGCTTTTGCACAGAGTGTTAGGTACGATGATGAAATCTTGCGCGGATTGAGTAGGAAATGTTCGACTCATTAAAACTCGAACTTTTAATGAGTCTGAGCCCCTGGAGACGGCAATGATATCCTCTCGTAATGCGATGCCAAGAAGCTTTATTCCCTCTCTCTCTCTCTCTCTCTGTCTCTTTATTTTATTATCCTGCCGCATTACGTAAGCACCGTTGCGCAAAGTTAAATTACAATAATTTATTTATTTTCTTGCGGGCTTTTACGCCACAATTATCAGCGCGCTTCCACTTCCGGCGCCCTTAGCACGACCCGTGCAGAAGTTTCTTAGGGATACCAAGTTCCGATCGGATCCCGATCGAAATATGATACGGATTCCCTAGAAGGGGTATCCTCATCGGAATCCAGATGCCGCCCACTACGTAGCACAACGCGGAGACGTGGTGGCAAGAATTTGAAATACGTATTAAATACATTTTTCTTAGCAAATCAAATGCATATTTTCTTAGTTCGAACGATCTCCATTTAATTTAAATATAATTACTGGAAATAAATAACCTATATCACTTTTCTCTAGGAAATATGTCTTTCAAGTTCTATATATTGTTCTTTTCGAAAATGTTTATTAAGGAGTTTCGGGACACTTAACGAAATGTTACCATTTGATTCAAATTTATACAGTATATTCTCAGTCATATACTGAATGTATCCTCCAAATTTTAAATCGATGGTCTACACCGTTTCTATAAAATTAACAATAGAAGAAACACTTTTTAACATAGAGCATTTAACATTATGACACTGATGACGATTTTGTCATAATGTACTGAGTGATTTGACAGTTTTTCAAAACATTAAAAAAAAATGTTCACACTATTCCGTGCGTAAAACTGCCATTCAGAGATGAGCGTAGGCAGTTAAAATATCTCCTTATGTTAAAAAGGGTTTTTTTTTATCGTAAATTTTATAGGGACGGTGCAGACGATCGATTTAAAATTTGGAAGGTGCATTCAGTATATGAGAAAGAATTTACTGTATAAATTTTAATCAAATGGTAACACTTCATCAATTGTCCCGAAACACCCTAAGGAATTTCGGGACACTTAACGAAATGCTACCATTTGATTCAAATTTATACAGTATATTCTCAGTCATATACTGAATGTATGGTCCAAATTTTAAATCGATCGTCTACACCGTTTCTATAAAATTGACAATGGAAGAAACACTTTTTAACATAGAGCATTTAACATTATGGCACTGATGAGGATTTTGTCATAATGTCTATTGGCCCTTCCTATTGGCCAATTCTGGCCGCTTCTGGTCAATCGCTTGCTTCAATCTGGTCAGTTGTTGACAGTAGAGGTCCGAATTGAGTGTTTGGCCCGATGGGAGCAGCTCATAGTGGATGATTCCCTTTCCATCCCACCAAACACACAACAAAACCTTCTTGCCCGTTAATCCGGACTTGGCGATAGTTTGGGCCGGCTCACCGCGATTGGACCACGATCTTTTTCGGCTGTTGTTCTCGTATTTGACCCATTTTTCATCGCCAGTCACCATACGCTTCAAAAATGGGTCGATTTCGTTACTATTCAGCAAAGAATCGCAGGCATCAATTCGGTCCAAAAGGTTCTTTTGCGTCAATTTGTGTGGCACCCATACATCGAGCTTCTTCTTGAGACCAGCCTTATGCAAATGGTTCCAAACGACTTTCTGGCTAATCTTCAGTTCCTGGGCAATGGAACAAGTGCTCACATGCCGGTTCGACTCGACGATGTCCATGATTTTATCGACATTTTCGACGATTGGCCTACTAGAGCGTGCCTCATCTTCGACGTCCATATTACCAGAACGGAATCGTTGGAACCACCGCTTTGCTGTTTGCATTCGATACTGTATTGGCTCCATAAACAGCACAAATTTTTTTGGCCGCCTGCTCCGCCTTTTCACCTTGGTCGTAGTGCTACTGAAGAATGCATCGAATTGTCTCTTTTTTTACCTCCATTTTGGAACGCTGTAACACACAACTGGCTTCACCAAACACAAAACTGTCAAAGAACTTTTTTTGAAGCGTAATGTCACCTTTAAATCGCCGTATAGTACGACCCGATGCGATGTATACATCGTGAGGTATGACTGACTAAAGACATCTAGCGGAAAACGCTCAGAACTTTTTACTTCACCCAATATATGGGGCATTCCATACCAAATTGGCTATTTTTGGACTCGACCTCCTTCGATTCGGTTGAATTTTTTTTATGTTATTGTAGCCTATAAAAGAAGCTTCCTTGATTTCTTTCAAATTTTTTGCCGATTCATTTTTGAAAAATGAATTTCTCACAAAACTTGGTTTTTTGTCTATAAAACTATAATTATACACACTTAAAAATGTGTAAAAAGTGAACACAAGGTAATATGTAGCTGTGTTAGTAACACACACTTGAATTTGCATTGCAGTGGTGGAGGACGGGGGGTGGTCACCTATCCCAGTATCGGCCCAACTGCGCTCTTCAACGAGAGCATCCTAAAAATTCTATAAGCCTCAATTAAAGTTTGCGTATTACAAATCGCCAATTAGCCACAATGCGCGATCAAGGTCACGAGAAAATGATTCAAATAATGATTTATTTTGCAGATAGATCGACTCGACCGAGGCTCACGTGTCGTAAATCGAAAGCATCCTCGAAAATGTTACTAGCCTCATAATGTAGCCAAGGCGTGAAGTAGATTGTCCGATTTTTTAAAACTATTTGGACAATGGGAACGGCGATGGTGCCCATACCGAAAATTCCTTTATAAACGTTCATCTTTGAAAATAAAAAAAAAATTTTAATGTCCTGGACAACGGAATTGCCGCCGAGTTACTCGGATGCTCGGAACACGACGACAGACACGCTTGTCGCCCAATACGATGTCAATGCTAATCATACGAGTGAGGCAAATATTTCGTACACTTCGTACGCCGAGCGACCGGAAACTTATATCGTGCCGATCGTATTTTTTCTGATCCTCGTAATCGGCGTTACTGGCAATGGTGTGCTAGTTCTTACGATACTGCGACACGCAAAAATGAGAAATGCCCCGAATACTTACGTACTCTCGCTGGCCCTCGGAGATTTACTGGCAAGTATACATTTTTACAAGCTTTTATTTAACGACCTTCTGTGAGATGCAAAACGGAAAAATCGACATTTCACCCACGTCCCGACTACTTAGAGCTCTGAAATTTTGCAAATCTGCATCTAAGAGGTGACAATGCATAAATCAACTTAAAAAAAAAATATCCATAAAATTTTCGACTTTTCATGTGCAACTAGCGATATCTAATGAATGGCTCTAAGTGCTCGTGGATCGCACGTTAAAGGGTAAGGTTTAGTAGATGGTGAGCCAACATCCATGATAGATGTCACCTATCACAGTTCTCCAGGATTTATTCTGACAATCAACTCATAATAGTACCGGTTCGTTTGGAAGGATTAATCCCTCTTTGCAAAAATTGCAGACCTCTAGAAAAGGAAAATAATTTATATGTAAAAAAAAATATTTAAAAAAACAAGCCATTATTCAAACCCAAACTAAATTTAGACATATAATCTTTAATTTAAATAAATCCGTTAGCATAGCAACTGTATTTAATTTACTGTAAATCAACCTTAGATTTCTTAAATAAAAATCATGAAACTGAGTATAAACGTGTAATAATAATTTCTCTAATTAATATCGTGCCAAATTAAATACGGTTAATGAAACTGAATTGATCAAATTTATTAAACATTTAAAAAGTTGAGCACCCCAAGCTTTTTTTTATAGTCACATATAGGTGACTTTCTACTTTTTTTCTACTTTTTAGAAAATTAAATAAAGGCTTGTTTTTTAAATATTTTTTACATATAAATTTTTGGCATAGTTTCAGCAAAACTTGATCGTTATCCAAATTTTCGATCGGGTTTATTATTGGTGTAGCCAGAATACTTCTCTGGGCGCTGGGAGGGGGGGGCAGGAGGGTCCGGCCTGACGAACGCTGGTTTTGTTCACAGTCTTCTTTTTTTTTTTTAATTTTCATAATTGTCGTTACCCACGTAACACACATGAAATATGAACCTTGATTTAATCACACGTTCATGTTCTTGAATGGATGGTTGCCGTCGAGAGGCATGAAAAATGCATGAAATTCGGGTACTTTATGTTTTATATAAAACTACCTTCCGCCCGCGGCTTCGTCCGCGTAGCATTTGGCCCATATAAACTTCATTAGAAGTAGCACCTCGCATTAGGGGTTGAAAAAAATTGTAAAACATGCGTTTTATTATTTGTTTTGAAGAATATATACACCGAGTTTCAAGTTGATACACGCAAGGAAAATTTTCCATTGAAACTTTTTCACCCTTTTAAGAGTTGATTTTTAAAATAACCTTTTTGAGTGCACCTCTACACTTTCTAAGGAACATATGTTCGAAGTTTCAAGTTGGTACACACAAGGAATATAATTTCCCATACAAAATTTGCCACCCCATTTCACTCTCTTAGGGGTTAAATTTCGAGAAATCCCTTCTTAAACGTTGCATCCAATATAAAATCAACACTCTCTCCAAATTTCACGTTTCTGCCTTTCGCTGTTTAGGCTGGACGATAATGAGTCAGTCAGTCAGTCATTCATGACTTTGCCTTTTATATATATATAGATAGATATATATTCCAGTAGATTAAAATTTCAATTACAAATCCATTTTCAATTTTATTGGATTAGTATAACACTGTTATTGCATTATATATAATAATTACAATTTCAATATACAATTATATTTTTACAATTATAAAAGTAACAAATGTTAGATTATATTTAATTTGCATTAGATTTTATTCGCTTTTATTCTATAATAATTCGAATTTCATTGTTAGATTACATTTTATTTCAATATTATAATTAGAAAATATCAGATATTAGAATAAACAGTCTCCTATGTCGTAACCCAGGCCATAAGCTATCTACATGTTAAATTTCATTGAAATCGGTGAAGCCGTTTTGGCGTGATTGAGTAACAGACGGAATTTTAGATTTATAACATCAGTTATTATTATAATTAGAATTGGAATGAAAAGTATCCTATGTGTTAATCCAGGTCAAAAGCTATCTACATTTTGAATTTCTTTGATTATAAAACTTTTAGATTTTATTTAACATTATTTTATTTAGAAAAATTATTATTATTTTAATTAGATTTTATTGTACATTATTATATTTAGACAAATATTAGATATTAGAATGAAAAGTATCCTATGTCATAACCAAGATCATAAGCTATCTACGTGTTAAATTTCATTAAAATCGATCAAGCCGTTTTGGCGTGATTGAATAACAAACAGACAGATAGAAAGACGGACAGACAGGCAACGGGCAGAAAGTCAGATTTATAATATTAGTTAGGATAAATACTTTTGGAAATTGGTTTCAACGTATTTTATTTTTATATCAATGAAGAGTAAATTTCAATTTTATTTATAAAAAAAAATCCAAAATTGCCGCTCCAGCTCCCGTCAAATAAAGCTGTGAACGGCGTGTTTTGGTCTGCTCCACAGCCTTGCCAGTTCACCTTAAACAAAAAACGGGTTAAACATTATTGAAACAGACTGAATTAAGGGAGCCTTATCGTTTTTTGTTTTCTGATGAATCCCAGTCTCATTACTTAATTTACACACCTCGTATCCCTCTAAGTTTTTCAGTACTTTTTGTAGAAAAAATTTCATCCTGTCATAATAATTTTTTTTTTAAATACACTACGAGGTTTTTTAAACAAAATTCCACCTTTTCACAGCGGCACGTGTACATTGATATATTCAAAAAATTCCTCTACATTGAAATCCTCATTTCGATTCCTGTCAAATTCAATATTGAAATCCACCAGTTGGATCCCTTCGAGCGAAATTTTCCTAGCCCGTATAGGAGAAAAAAATATGTATCTCTGTTATGTGAAAAGGCAAAGCAAAAATTAATTTTCCACTGTCTGATGAACATTGAATAAATACAAGCCCATGAATATATTCGAGCTGTCCGTACCATTTCATTCCTTCATATTTTTGTTTTATTGGACAATCCCGTTTGGCAAAAAAAACGAAGCGAAAAAAGACACGTTCGTTATTTTTTTTCCTGGATAGGATTTTGCGCTTGGTTTATTGTTTATTTCGCGTTCGAGACTGGCGAGCCAATTTGTATCGTGTGTCCGAGCGATTTATCCCTGTCGTCGGACCACGGACTATCTCATTTATTTCGCGTTCTCTTGGCGCGGTATATAAAATATAATATAAGAAAGAAAAAAAAACAAAAAATGAGAGAATAATGAAAATGAAAATGATACACATAAATCGCCGGGCGTTTAGGTTATAGTGACGTGCGTTCCTTTTACCGCAACGATCTATACCATCGAGTCCTGGCCTTTCGGTGTCGTGGTATGCAAAATTTCCGAATGCGCCAAAGACGTGTCGATCGGCGTTTCCGTATTTACTCTCACGGCACTCTCGGCCGATCGATTCTTCGCCATAGTCGATCCACTGAGAAAACTTCACGCTACTGGTAACTGGAAAATAAATTGAAGAAAAAAAACCAAACCAAAGAAAATTAAACGTAATTTATTCTCTTCATTTATTATTTTTTTCGTTCAGGGGGAGGAAAAAGAGCGACGCGGTTCACTAGCATAATAGTCGGACTCATCTGGCTGTTGGCAATTGGATTTGCAATTCCAGCCGTTTTCTCGTACGTAAGAGTCAAGAAAGTCAACAACGAGCACAAATTCGAGGTACGATAAGCTCGTTATTCTAAATTCCAACGTACTTGCCTTCAAGGATGCTCCGAGAGTCTCGCTTAATATGTTTATCCAATTTTTTTTTATCTCCTTTTTGTCACGACAAGTTTGAGGGTAAAATATAAAAATAAAAAAAAATACGGAGATATTTTTTCTGAACTCAAAATTTGCGATTCGTGATAAATTTTAGCATTTCTTTTTTTCTTTCGCAATCAATTTCATGTCGATGAAAAAAAAATAATTCGAAGGCATTTTTTATGGAGTTCAAATTGGCAAGTCAGTTGCACGATGAATTTTAACAATTTTTCGTTTCCTTTTCTTCGCAATCAATTTGATGTCAATCAAAAAAATAATTCGAAGGCTTATTTTCTGGAGACAAAATTGGCAAGTCGATTGGCGATAAATTTTAACAATTTTTCCTTTCCTTTTCTTCGCAATCAACTTGATTCCAATGAAAAAAATTATTCGGAGGCATTTTTTTTTAGTTCGAAATTGACTTGTGTCTGTGCAATCGACAAAAGTCGATTCGCGATCAATTATAACGGAGGATAAACTTGAACGATTACTTTTCTCTTTAAGGTGTGTTATCCGTTTCCCGAGGAGTATGGCCAATCCTACCCACGATGGATTATCGGCGGCCGATTCTTCATTTATTACCTTATACCATTGCTCATTATAGCTATATTTTATTTACTCATGGCACGACATCTCGTTAAGAGCACGAAAAAAATTCCCGGAGAAATGCAAGGCCAGGTGAGAAGTAACAAAAAAAATGGGATGCCCCAATATATAAAACATATATATATATATATGAAAGGTTTGTGAATATATTATATATATATTCACAAACTTTTTCCAATTTCTGATGTAAAAATTATGTATATAGTACTATAATATATATATATATATATATATATATATATATATATATATTATTCCCGCAAATAACTTCCGATAGTTACAATAATATATTATATAATAATATATTCTAATAATTAATATATTATTATAATACATAAATTGATCAATATATTAATATAATATAATTGTTATTCATAAGTAATATTCGGATATCAGATGATGATATGTAAAAATTATTGTTGCAAATAATTCTCTGATTCATGAATTACATTAGTCATTGGAAAATATTATGTAACAAATACACTTCGATATATATATATATATAATTACGATTTATTAAGATAAAAGTAATTTAAATTCTGACGAATCACGAACTTCATCGTTCATTCATCATGAAAGAATATAATATTTTGTTTGTTGCAATGAAAATCGTGCAGGAAAAACAGGTGAAGGCGAGAAAAAAAGTGGCACGTATGGTCCTCGCTTTCGTGGCCATTTTCGCCGTGTGTTTCTTTCCTCAGCACGTGTTCATGCTCTGGTTCTACTTTCATCCGACAGCCCACGACGATTACAACGATTACTGGCACTTTTTTCGCATCCTCGCATTCTGTCTGGCATTTATGAACAGTTGCATTAATCCGATCGCCCTTTACTTCGTCAGTGGATCGTTTCGCAAATATTTCAACAGGTAATCGTGATTTTTTTCTTCTCGCTAGCCAGAAATGCCATATTTTTTTCCGGATTATTGAAATTGTTCTGATCAATCAACATGGTAATGGTCTTTGGGAAAAAATATGGAATTCCTGAAATAGTTATGACATTTGTCAAGAGTTGTATGCATTTACATTTATATTTTACGTTTCAGCGAATTATCAATTCTGTCAGGATGTTTCTATTCAGATAACACGTCACTTTTGACAGCCAGTTACCAGAGAGCATTTTTTATTCAATAAAAAAAAATCTTTAGTATATATTTCCGGACATTGAAGGGGGTATCAGGATGATCGTGATGCGAAGTTTGTCGGCGTGTGTCGGAATTCCATTAATATGTGGGTCACCGCGAATTCTTTGAGGTTACACTCGCAACCACCCTCTGCTCTCCATATCAAACGTAAAAATTCTCCCTTTTGCTTGCGTCACTTCGACCATTAAAGCGTTTCGAACGCCTGTGAGAGCGACGAATTCTCTTTTTGTACAACGTGAACTCGGAATGAACAAATTATTGGCGTATCGAATATTAAAAAAAAAAATCCAAAGGTGCGATTTAGGAATATTATTCATTGACATGTCTGCATAAGCTTGGGGCCCAAAAAAATAGGTCGATTTTCAATATTTTCTTCTGATGAGAGTATTGAATTGACGAGGTCGGGATTTTACACAAGATTTAAACAAAGTCTTGTTAAGCTTGAGTTTTTTTTTCATTGAAACATATTGATAAACAATGGAGTTGTTATTATTTAAACAAAGTGCCACCGTTGCTGCATGGCCAATCGGTGTAGGTGGTTCCGTCAACTAGGCTCATCTGAAATGAAAAATAAAAAAAATTATG
Organism: Ophion ventricosus; assembly: GCA_963932345.1. Lineage (NCBI taxonomy): Eukaryota > Metazoa > Arthropoda > Insecta > Hymenoptera > Ichneumonidae > Ophion > Ophion ventricosus. The sequence continues at coordinate 33,769,624 of OZ010711.1, read as the reverse complement.
TTCACTATAATAATAAAACTTTCGTATGACCCGATAATGTTTTGAAATTATGAAAATTACGAAATTGGCAAGCTGTTGAAAGAAAAATCGATATCTTTGGTTTCTTTCAAATTTATACAACGTCCATAATACTGATCGCCAATTGGGGGCTGTTGTAACAAATGTACAAAAGTACATTTTTTTTTATTTGTACATATCTTTGATGGATAAATAAACATGTGTAAAATAAATCAGCAAAAAACCGGGACAATTTAAGGCCTTAAACCATTCTAGAGGCCAAAAAAAGGGCATATTTTCTGATTTTTTTTCAGCGAAATTATAAAATAACTCGAAACTACAAAATAGGGATTTTATTATACACATAATTGACTATACAAAATTATTTTTTCACAGCGATAAATGTCAAAATGGCGACTGTGCAGCATTTTTCCGATGACGCCTTTATTTCTGGAAGGTCAACGGCCGGACCAACAGCTTCTATAGTTTTTGAGTTATCATGAGACACTAAAGTTTTTTCGATTATATATAAGAATAGCTATAGAAGTACGAAGGATTTTTTTGATATATTGTTCTTCGTCAAAATGGTGCATTTCTAAAACAAAAAGTATAAAATACCATGAGAAAATCGTCAGAAAATTGTTTATAAAAAAGGAACTATGCAATATAATTAAACAATCCTACGTAGTGCCTCGGAAAATGTAATTCTAAATATACAGTTAAAATTTCAAGTGAATCGGTTGAAATTCGTTTGAGTTATGAGTCCAGCCGACTTGAAAAATGTAGTTTTGAGTTAAACGCGTTTAAAGTTAGTAGAAAGTCACGACATGAATTACGAGGGATTGCGCTAGAATTCGAAAATCGAGTACTTAGAGAATTTTCACACCCATAATCTTTTGGAATATAATTTTATAGGTACTAAGATACAATTTTAACAACAAAAAAATTGATTTTTGCAAAATCCTAGAGTGGCCTAAGGCCTTAAAATAAGGGTGCATGCGAAATTTCAGATCGAAATTCGGTTTCCGTTATTCGGAAGTTTAGTCCATCACCTCCAAAACAGCGTTCTAGACAACAATGCTCCCTTCATAAATCAATATAAAATAATCATCCGGTCGATACGATAGAAAATGTTATAAACTATGCTCTGTTCGAATTTTAAGTAAATCGGCCTCCTAGATTTTGAGATACGACTTACCGAGTTCCATACAAAATACTTTCGATAAAAAATGCAAAAGGAAAAGGGTGAATCGCAGTGTGGCTGTCGTAGCCCCATTGGCAATCTGGACCTTCACAAAAATCGTCCCAACGCGATTAATTTTTGCAATTGTTAGAAAATCTTTGTTGCAAATTAAAGTCAAGACCCCAGTTAAAAAACCAGGCAACAAAAAATGGTATTTTTTAAATTGCCTACACGGCCAAAAAAAAATGTATCATTATATTTTATATTTAATTTTTAATATAGGATCTATTTAAATCAAATAGGTTTTTTTCCTTGTCTTGCAGCCTACTACGACCCTATTTGTTCCAATTCTTTTTTTCTTTGTTCAAGTTATTCTTTTTAAATATTAAATATATTCAAATGAAATAAATAAAGATAAAATACGATATATCGCACGAATACGAGAAAGGAATATGGGTTCATGACATAAGAGTGCGGTGAAAAAAAAATTAAATTATTTTTCTTTTTTTTCACTAACAAGGCTGTTATTTGGAAAAAAAGAAAGGTGTCATCGTGCCTTTTATTAACAGGCGCGACTATTTGTATATAGAACGACTAACCATTTTCCTCAACTGCAGAATGTTACAAAAGTCTTCTAATGAAAACAAAGCCATGCGATTTTTGCGAGACTGAATCGTGTACCATTTTTCCGTCTGTCTCTTTTGTCTTATACTACCAGATGAAACCAAATCACAGATTTATTAGGAATAAATAAAATATTTATTTATTAGACGATATTAAATAGATCTTTATTTGAATAAATAAATATATTTAAAATAAATAATTTTAATAATGGAATGCAATAAAAAAAATTAATTTCACGAAAAATCTAGTTAATTCAAATTTAAAAAAAATCCATAGACGCATCTAGTTAATATCAAAAGAATTTTTCTGTCCGTGCAGTAGCTTCGAGTACATCCTGTAGATCCACACGATTCTACCCTACACATTTATTCCCACGTAAATTCTCCGCGACAAATAATCCCGAATTTTTAGCATATTTTCTCGCTCAAGGTCTCGACATCCGAAAGTTTTCCGAGTCGTTGAACAACCTCCCGTAAATTCCGCTCTACTTTCCCGACTGATGTAACGTCTCGAGAGGTTTTTTTCCCTCTTAATACTTGTTCTCCTTCGAGCCAGAGGAGTAAAAAATTTGAATAGGAACATCCTGGTGTGTCTTAATACGCGAAGACCTGGCGAATGTACTGATGTTTTTTTCTCTCTTTCCTGTTCTCACATCAGATATTTGCTGTATTGTTGCTTGATGAAGAAAAATCGTTCGAGATTGAGCATAGAGTCGAACCGTCGGGGACAAAGTTTTTCCATGTCGACGAGAAGACACACGAGCTCGAAACGACTCTGCGGCACTCACAGTTGCCGTCAAAGCCTGAACAACGTGACGAGGCCTCACGTTGACGCGTGTACGGATGGGAGCGCTGGTAAATTTCCACCCGGAGAACGGAAGAGTCATCACCAGCAGCAGGAACAAGAGACCCTGATATCCCTCTGCAACAACGGCCTCGAGCAACGACTCTAAATTTTTTTGCCCTTCCACCTCCGAGTATTCGAATCCGTGCTACCAAATGGTATCTTGTATTCGAAAGTACTATTTTCCGTGCCATTTTGTACTTGCGGTAACATTTCCGTGCCATTTTTGGCTCGCGGTACCATTTTCGTACCATTTTTGCCTCGCGGTACCATTTTCGTACTATTTTTGCCTCGCGGTACCATTTCCGTGCCATTTTTGCCTCGCTGTACCATTTTTCATTTGCGGTATCATTTTGGTGCTATTTTTGGTTTGCGGTATCAATTCCGTACCATTTTTCACTCGCGTAACCATTTTTCTGCCATTTTTTGCTCGCGATACAAATTTCCGTACCATTTTTTTGCTCTCAGAATGCCATTTCCACTCGCGGTACCGTTTTCCGTGCCATTTTTTGCTCGCCGTATTATTTTCGAGGCTACAAGAACTTCGAACTACCGTAAGATTTTTGCTTGCCGATTTTTTCGATCTTTTTGGAATTCCATTAGGGAGGTCCGATTTTTTTCACCTCCAGGCAACGCGAAGATGGGCCACGAGAAAACACCGCCTTTGTTTTCTCTCACTGACGTGCGATTAATTTCGTAATGTAACGGCATCCATGAAAATTACCGTGTACCTGATTTAATCATGAAGCGCAGGAATAACGAGAAGGGGTTGAAAACGAAATTTCCCACCCCCGCTACGACACTGAAATCTCGTTTAATGCTCCGCTGGCTACCTTTTTACATTCACGAGGCTTGGAAAGCCCGGTTAAGGTTGCAATCCTAATAGCTTTTCCCGTCGCAATCCTCAACCTCCTCTTCGCCCTACGATGCCCTGGCAACGACGGAAAATATCTCTTAAAATCACGCGCGATCCTCGTATGGATACTTCATTTGTTTCTTAATGCTCACACACAAAATCGTTCCTCGTGTAAGAATAAATAGAATTAAGGGCCGCGAATGTTTCGAAGGAAGCGAAGCAATTGTACGGCGACGAATGAGCCTTTTTTTATTTTCTTAATTTAAAGGTACGGAATATTTTTTTCCAATCTTTCCAACGAACACCAATTTTGAAAAAGTTGTGCACCGATGCCGCGTTGCCGTGTCCACTTAGCTGGCTGTAATGTTCAAAATATTAACGATTTATTTTGACGATCTTGACGCTCCCAAAAATAGGTATGAAATTTAAAAAAAACAGACGCAATTATTAAATATGTAAAATAATTTTTATTTTTCACAAATACATTATAGTTTTATTAACAAATTTAAAAAGAAATCGAAAAAAAAATATTTTCAATGACGGAAATATAAGTCGTCTAGGGTCCTCTTTTAAAAATACTTACCGATAGTGGCATTTTTTTTCTCTGTCAGGTATCGTCTTGCAAATAAATAAAAAATATTTTTAAAAAACCATTTAAGGCAATGACTGCTGTTTGAAAAAAAAATCTGATTTTTACCAAAATATTGAGTTTTAAAAATTAATAAAAAATGAACGTGGCATTCAATCGAAAAAATCTTATGCTATATCTTAGATAATATTATAAAAAATATGCGGTATAAATTTCATCAAAATCGATTGAGTAGATCTCGAAATATTCTGTCCACCATTTTCAAAAACGTAATTTTGAGAAAAAACGCAAAGGAAAAAAAGAGTACCGCGTCAGCGTCTTAAAATCAAATATTTGTTTATATTATCTTCAACCTAAATCTATCGAAATAATGTAAATAATAAATCTAGGAAAAAAAATCGATTTTTTGAGAATCTCAAGGTGGTGTACCGCGTTAAATTATCTTAAAATTGAAAAATGTTGAGATTAATTGAAAAAAAAAAAAACGTTGCTTCCAAAAGGGCTCATTCTTCGGGAAAATATGGTGGAGCGCGATCAGTATTAGTAGCACGTATATGGTAGTCCTAAATATTTAACTTGCGTCACAAAGCCTGATGAGGACCAATTATAGTTTTTCGACGAAATAATCTAATCGTATCGATAAATGTTTCAACTGCTTCATGTGACCCGAGGACGTGTGTATCAAGAATGTAACAATAAAAATAATCTAACAATGATACTAATAATAAGTCATGATGAACAATGGTGAAAAGTAGTAAGAAAAATAATTAATCCCTCATAATCCTTCTTTATCAATGTCTGCATTATCAATTATGATTTGATCTTTTGGATGTTTGCATATGTCGCTCATTTTTTAGCGATAGGAAAGATAGTTCGGTGGCAAATCAACGTACTGGTGTATCCAAAGCATCACCCAAGCAAACAACATTGTCCTATCATTTGACCAACGATCGAATTCGACGCAGGAAAAATTCGGCTTCTTCAGAGGCGATCCAGTCATCTAGTTGAATCCTTCGTACGAGGTGAAGTGCTGGACTGTAAATGATGACTTCGTCGACCGGAACAAGTGGTGTTCGGATTCAGCGATGTCTGTGGAATATGGCGAGTGGGGCAGGATCTCCCAGTTCACTCCTACCAAGTACTTCTTAAGGGGGAAGATACATGTAGACGACGAAAAAAAGCCAAAGTTGATCATTCTTTTTGGAAAGGAACAAAACCTTTTACATTTATGAAACTTTAGGAACAATTTATTAAATAATTGAAGTCTTCGAATAAATTTTTACATTAAAAAATATTGCAAAATGTCGACGTTATGGCGTAGTCTTCCAGGAAGGTTTTGGACGACGTTTGCATTGTTGGGATGCAACGAGTTTTTTTTTTCTTTATTTTTCGTTCCCTTATTGTTGTTATCGAAAGCGTTTTTTGTATTCAGGTCGAAGATCTCTAATAAGAATTCGGTAAAAATGTTTGATTGGTTTTCAGAGCCTAGATCGACCAAATAAAATTAGTGGAATTGAAAAAAGGATGCACTACCGTTGCATTCCAACGATGCGAACTTCAACGTCATGGTTTTGGCGATAGTTGTCCGTTTGTGGGAAATTCAACGACTTTAATATTGAACCGAAAAATATGAGCCAAGAATTCTTTGTATTTTAACATCCAAATGCTGAACTCATAGCTGAAAAACATTTAGAATGTTGACAATTTAAAAAATAGGACAATTCAGAAGAAAACAAATTGAATTTTTACACCATAGTTTCGTGTATTTTTTGCAAGAAAAAAGTACCTTTGGAAAGTGATTTTCATAGCGTAGGACTGGCAACTTTTAATTCGAGAAAATGGTCTACCTAACGTAATCTATCGCCATCAGGCGGTTTCTTATGCAGCCACCTAACAATTGGGTCATTAAATGATTTTGTTTGGGTTTGTTTTGGGTTACAATTAACAATGATATAACACTTTGAAATTGTTGTTCTGTTCGGCTCGGCAAAAACGCGCCGAGAACATCCGAAGTTACCCGAGCACACTGTGACGTCACCGCTCGAACGCCAGTATACGAACTACTCGTGTGATACGAGTATTCTGTCAACGATGGCAACGACAAAATCGTATAAACCTTGTTTCGTTCGTCTTTGTATAAATGCGACGAAGTATCCCTAATAGGTATTTATGAATATGCCACAAGACATAAAATGTTGAAATCTGTGGTTCGATGCAACATGACGTGTCAACCCGAAACCATCGTCCACTTATTTTTGCTGTGAATACCAATTTTATGTCAGTGTAAACGTGTTATAACATATACTGTATTGAAATATTTTTTTTTGAATACGTCTTTTTTCAAAATGCTTATGATACGTAGCGGCAATAACTGACAAAATGTATCAAGCCTCTCCTAACCTAAAAATGTTCAGTTATCCACGGTCGGTAAATTACTCGAATTTGCTTTCACAAATCCACTTTCACACATCGTTGCACGATAATTAAACTATATTTCGACTTTTTCAGAATGCTCGGGATTTTTAGATGTAAAATGACACAAAATTTTATTTTTGTATACACTCGCGTATAAGCCGTATACATAGCCTATTCGGTCGCGTTCGAGCGGTGACGTCACAAGCGCCAGCACCGATAGCGTGACATTTCGCGCCAACATCTACAATCTGAATTATCGTGATATAAAAACAATTAACAATCATCTCTAGAATTATTTCAAAGAAAAACCCTTTTGACATTCGGTTTTAATATCACAAAAGATCAATTCTAAAAAAAATCGAACATTCATTTTTAATAACTCAATTGATTGATCGAATCACGCTTGAACTTAACCGATGATCAAGAGTCCACGTGGACAGAAGAGAATCGAGTCCTGTCCTACCACACTTCCCCTAGCCTCCGATAATTTTTGGCAAAAGTCCAAGAAGAGATCTTTTCATCAAGAAAAAGTTTGTCAATTCGAGAACTTATTTATTTTTTCCCGCCTCGGTCGATCGAGTAGCTCAATTGCTTCCACTTCCGGGCAGTACACAAAAGTTCGCTCATTGCGTCAACGACTGATCGGTATTCGAGAGCAGAATCGATGAGAATGGAGACATCGGAATGTCCGAGATGTCGAGGAAACAATGAGAAGGATTCCGGCCAAAAAAAACCTGACATTCACAATCTCTGTCAAGCCGATCGCGATAAAATAGCTCAATTAGTGAAAAAGCTCGCCGAGTAATTTATTAAAATCCTGCATTTTCTTCAACGACTTTTCACCACCTCATTTTAATTTCCTCAAACGCAATTTCCATTTTTTTTTTCAATCGCAATCCACACGAATCTCTGGTTAAATTTTTCATTCATAATTCTCTCGACAGAGATCGTCATTCAAAACGATAATTGTTCGCCGAGTCATTTATTAAAATTCTGTTCTTTGTACAACGATTTTTCAACATGCCATTTTTATTTGCCCAAGCTCAATTTCCATTTTTTTTTCAATCACAATCCACACGAAACTCTCGTTACATTTTTCATTCGTAATTCCCTCGATTAAAATCGTGATGCAAAACGATAATTTATAGTTTTTTTTTCACTACATTGATTACTTCTTGAAGAAAAATTGTTTCTCGGTCGTTATTTTTCGCTAATGATTATTCGACGATTATCGATGATGCTGTACCGCCCTACCGGAACACAAGATGCACACAAGCGAGACACAAGGCGGAAGCTGAACTCACCAAGATACGGTCGGAACACGAGTCGTTGATTAATCGTTGCGACTTGCATTGCAGCGAGCATGAAAATGAGAGAGGCATCCTGAAGCAACAGGTCCTTAAATAAAATCGATTAAAATGAAAATCACTTTTGATATATTCTCGAGCACAGCTGAGAAATTATCCTCGGCTAAAATAACGTTGACGCAACTACCATCAGTATTATTTATATTTTAGAAAAGACGAATATAATAATACTCGTTCTTATACGCAATCACCAGGATTATTATTAATATCATTATTAGTAAAAAAAAACTAGTTTTGTAATAATAATCGTATGCATAATAATTACGATAATTAGCAATGTTATTGTTATTATTATTATTAGCACTATGATGGTGATGATGATGATGATAATGGGGATGATTATAACTCAATCAAATTAGTAATGATAATATTTATATGAATGGTTATATTATTATAAATATATTATTAATTATCGATTATAAATAGATAGATTTTTATTCCACATGTACATCCTTGCAGGTTTTTCCACCTCCCGTCTGTTCTTCCCTTTTTACATCGTAATACTCTTTTTTTTAACATATCCATTCTACTATTTACACCTCTTTCTTTCCCCTGGTCCAACTTATTTCTATTCTTCTTTTCTCTTCCTTCTTGCTAGTCTTCTCGCCCTCTCTCATCTACCCTCTTTCTTGCTAGCTTCTAATTAAGAACCAACTGTTGGTTTATTACTGCATTGTACCAAATCACGTTGCATACGTCTAATTTTTTTATGCAATTCTTACTTTGCCAAACTTACCTCATACCCATGCTCAACTTACCCCACTATCGGGGCAGGTAGAGCAAGTATGGCCTTAGTCATTTGAGAGCGATTATCTGTGAAACAATAACGATAACAGGAATTTAGTCTACAGGCTTTTATTTCCAGATAAATTTCCTATCGACCAAAGTAGGTTTCATTTTTATACGGCAGGCTGTTAAGGAATTACAGGGTGATAATTCCAAACTTGCTCAACATTCCCCTCCCTACCCTACCTTAATAGCGGGCTGATCAGTATTCAGGCTACCGGATCAAAATTTCTAGTCGGGATGTTGCGGAAACAGAGGCGCGTGTATATAACGTATACCAGGTCTGTAAATATGAAACCGGAATTTGCCCATAGATGGCTCTAGCTGTCAATATAGTTACCGTCAAGTCCCGTCATTGGCGCCATTTGGTTTGTTGACATCTGACAAAGATTTTTAACTCACAACAATACAAGTTTCATACACCAACGTAGTTTGTTATAGCAATGTCGAAGTTTGTGCCTGGAAATTACGATTTGCGAACAGCATTAATTTTCTGTTACCGTTTGAAGAAAACTGCTGCAGAATCGCATCGAATGCTTGTCGAAGCTTACGGTGCTTTGAGTGGTTTAAAAAATTCAAAAGTGGCGATTTTGACGTGAGAAACGAAAAACGTGGGAGGCCACCGAAAAAGTTTGGAGATAGCGAATTGCAAGCATTGTTGGATGCTAAAACCTGGCGAAACTATTAATACTGAACGCTACTAACAAAAAATGATCGATTTGAATCAAGCTTTGCGTGAAAAACGACCGGAATATCAAAAAAGGCAACACAAAGTGATTTTGCTTCATGATAATGCACCATCACAGACAGCAAAACTGGTCAAGGAAACGATTGAGGCGTTTACTTGGGGAATACTTTCGCATGCGACTTACTCACCAGACTTGACTCCGTCCGATTACCACTTATTTGCATCGATGGGACACGCACTTGCTGAGCAGCGCTTCACTTCTTACGAAAATGTACGAAAATGGCTCGATGACTGGTTTCCCTCAAAAGAGCAACAATTTTTTTTGGCGTGGTATCCACAAATTGCCAGACAGGCGGGAAAAATGTATAGCTAGCAATGGACAATAGTTCGAATAAAATATTTTTCATCATTTTCATACAATAAACGTGTATTTTGTATACAAAAATTCCGGTTTCATATTTACACACCTGGTAAGCACAAATGTAAAAGGAGATAATATGTACGGGGGGACTATGTGTAAATACCCTTGAAGGGAATACTCTGGAAACGAAACTACTACTACTACTGCTACTACTAATACCTATTGGGAGTACATATTAATTCGGTCCGTTTTTTTGTGGTAAAAAATCCATTTATTTCAAAAGAAAAGGTATGAATAGATTAATCAAAGTATTGTCCATCGCTGGCTACTACTTTTTCCCACCTCTCAGACAATTTTCGAATTCCATCTCGAACAAAAAGTCTCGTCTTTTGAGGCGATCCAAGTTTTGAGCCAATTTTCGATTTCTGCGAAAGTAGTGAACCGGTGACCTGCTAAATCCTGCTGCATCCGTCGGAATAACCAGTAATCAGAAGGAGCAATGTCCGGAGAATACGGCGGGTGCGGTAAAATATCCCATTTGAGCGTTTCCAAATATTTTTTTACGACTTTTGCGACATGAGGCCGAGCCTTGTCATGCAGAAGAATAATTTTGTCATGTCTTTGCTCGTATTCCGGCCGTTTTTCTCGTAATGCACGGCTCAAACGAATCAATTGTAGTCTATACCGATCGCCCGTAATGGAATCGCCAGGTTGTAGCAGCTCATTCGCTCATTTGGCTGTCCAGGGCGAGGGTTTTCTTCAACGCTCAAATCACCGTTCTTAAAGCGTCGAAATCATTCCCTACATGATTTATCAGTTGGAGCATCATCACCATAAACTTCAACAAGCATTCGATGCGCTTCAGCTGCACTTTTCTTCCAATTAAAGCAGAAAAGTAAAACTTCCCGCAAATGCTGCTTAGTTAACACAAAATTTGACATATTCAACACAGTAAAAAACAAGGTTTTTAATGGAACTCAAAGCGATATAAACTGAATGTTATTGACATATGTCTAACCTCTCTGAAACCACCGAAAACAGCTGTCACTATGAAACATTCATAACAGCCAGAGCCATCTCTTGAAAACGGACCGAATTAATTTGTACTCTCAATATTATTATTTTTAAAATGATATTATTGCTTCGAACAACGTATCGTTATTATAGATTATTAATATTACCACGCATAAATAATAATAGCTATTATTATGGATAAAAAAGAATACGAAGAAAAATATTGTTCATATTAATTTCTCAGTTATTTTATTGATCGACATTTAAGTAAATGAGTTTCTATATAATTCGATAAATCTTAACTTTAAAGCTCGCAGTAGCAAACTCCCGGGAGAAGGCGTTGAAGCTCGAGAGCTCGCGATCCTTGAACGCCCTTGGCGATCAATTGGACGCCCAGGAGAAGGAATTCGGTAAACTGACGGAAACCGTGAGAGATTTATTGAGGGAAAAGATACAGTTGCAAAATGCCATGATCGAGAGAGATTCGAAAGTACGGATCGCTGAGTCGAAGCTCGAAAGAGCAAAGGAGAGTCTGGAGATGGAGAAATTGTTGTTCATCAAGGAACACGCGAGGGACTCGATATTGCGAAAAAAACGAGACCGCGGCACGCAAACGTACGACGACGAGGGGGTGGAGCAGACGAAGCGAAAAGAGCAAGTGATGGTGACGGAACGCAACGTGTCAGCGAGAATCAAGTCGAAGGACGACCTCGAGGACCCTTCGGGCGATGGACTTCTACTGCGCTCGTTGTTTTTCGCAACCGCGAGCCCCTACGAGGACGAACAATTTTCCAGTCTCGATGTTCTCAATTCTCCGATCAAATGAATTATATGAATGAAAATTTACTTATGAAAATTAAATGTGCAAGAGACTAAGAAATGCAGAGAGAAAAAAAAAGTTGGAAATTAATCGATTGGTTCTACTTTGCAGTCGCCTGTTTTATTATTAATATATCTTTTGTCAAAAATGAAGGATGTCTTTTTTTCGAAGAGTTGATCGTCAAACTGAACGACGATGACTTGTTGATTGCACGGAGAGAATTAAATATTAAAAATTACCGTGCAGTAACGTTAACCAGATGACAACCCTGAAACTTCGCTTATTATTACTGAGTAAAACACAGATTTTCACGAAAATGAAATAAAATTTCTTCTTCAGATAGAAAATTTTACCAGATTTTCTAGTAAATTTTGATGTGTAACAAAATACGCAAAATTTAAATTTAAAAAATATATAATATCAGCGAAATTTTACTGTGCATTTTATTATTTTATGCCTTTCAAAAATGTCTATAAAAAAGTATCGTCTTTATAACAGTTATTTTAAGATTTATTATAAAATTTAATGAGTGTTATAGAAAAATGTATGTTGCTCTCGGTAAAAATTATCGTGCCCGCTACCCTTCTTGTATAGTAAAATTTTAGCTACGTATTTGAAATTTTCTGTAACGTGAGTTAAAAAAAACTTGTCGCATACGAATTATTATGCTTTTCTCACTTGTCACCACATTGAAATATATCACGGTAATTTTTACCGTGAAATTCACGACAAAAATTACTTTTTAATTCTCTCCGTGTAATAATTTCAAGTAATTCTGAACTTTACTTTGTCTATGGCACTCTTTCAAAGTTTCCAGCTGACGTAGTTTGTGAACAATGAAGAAAATCGAGGATCCCGCTGTAAAGTTCCTTCATTTGACCGGAAAAACGACTCAGGAAATAAAAGATGAGTTAGATTCTGTATACGTTGAAGCCTCCCCTTAATTTACAGCGGTCAAATATTGGGTGGCCGAGTACAAACGTGGTCGTACGAGCATTTTAGACGAGGAACGTTCCGTGCGCCCGAAAATCCCTACAACTGACGAAATGGTCGATTTAGTGCATCGAACTGTGATGGAAAATCGTCGATCGACTATTAAGGATATTGCTGAGTCTTGTGGGATATCGTCTGAACGGGTGCTGAAGAATTTACATCAAGATTCGAATATGAAAAAATTATGATGAAACCTGGATAAAGCTTCACTTTTTGATGAAGTTCACATTTTGAATATTCGCCTTTCTTTTGGCCAATTCCAGGGCGTAGTTAAATCTGTACGACGTGAAGGTAAAACACATCGCAATGACTTTTTTTTTCAAGCATAAGCTTTTTATTCATCGATTTATTACATATGTTTCCACTTACAGTATTACTGTGACACACTGGGTCAAGTAATTGTCATACAGTATAATAAATACACGTTTACAGCATTAAAAGGTTGTTTTTTTTTCTTCTTTTTCTTCTTTCTTTACGCCTCGGAATAATGTATAGTGTCACAAAGTGTGTCTCTGCGTCTGTTCGTGTCTGTGTGTATGTGTGTGTTCGTGTTGCGCCCTCTTTCTCTTCCCTCCCAACGTCACATAATTATATCATCCTTGATCGTCAAGTCAAACGAAAAAATACAACGACTCGCACGTTATTCGAGTGAATTTGTAAAACAGAGAGAACAAATGAAATCTACACGTACTTAAGATTCTTCCCGCAGTAAATTTTCCATTATTTTCGCTTCAGTTTTCTGCATTTTTTGCGCTACTTGTTATAACCCAGAAATTCACTGATTGTATTTCATCGTTTTTTTTTTAATCCTCATCGCTTTTGTAGCAACAATAATTACGAGGCTGATTGGATTCGAATAGTTTTTCTGAATAATTCATCGGGACTCGAATACGAATTACATTCTACATTATAATCGTGTTCACGGCTTGATCATTAATCAATTAATTCGTCGGATAAATTCGCGTTACTTTTTCACGACTCAATGGTTCTCTCTCTCTCTCTCTCTCTCTCTCTCTCTCTCTCTCCGTCTCTCTTCCTCTCGATCTTGCCAATAGTACATCATCACTCTTTTTTCTGCCATTGTTATTTCTTTTTGCTTCTCTTTACGATTGTTCGTTCTTCTTTTAACAAAATAAAACTATTAAATTACTACAACAGTCAGCAAGCATAAAGTCGTTGACGCGCTCTGGCCCGTTTATTATCGTTAACTGTTCGTCGTTTTCGTCGGCTCTGCTTCAATCGTAAATTCTCGACAATATTTTCGTACAGAGTCTCTACGGTGTTTTGTGTTTTGTTTTTGTTTTTTTTTTTTTTATTTCTCAATATTTCTCAGCCATCAGATTGGTGGAATGCTGCCGGAGCCGTAAACGGAGAAAGGCGGACATGACTAGAAAAATGACGAATAATTATATGGATAAAAAAAATTCACCCCTGTCCCTTCTAACGTGTTTTCGTTTTCTTTTTTTTTTTTGTTCCCCCAGCGTGTTCTCGCCGCATCCCCCAGAGCGATACTCGAACCACCTCCCTCCCCCACATCCCCGATTAATACATCAATTTTTTTTTTTGTTTCTCTTCGTTAATTATATACATCATTATACCGATTATCTAGTGGTGCGCGGGTCGCGAAATTCTCTCGACTCGTGGCCGATCGCGCTAGCATCATCGTTTAAATCTTCTCACAATATATCTTGTCTCTTATTCCCTCCTCTTTTTTTTCTTTCCCTCTATTTCGCATCCAATTCCGCATTACCAGTCTCAATGTTGTGCATGAATTTCGCGCGCTCACGAATTACGATCACTTTCGGTCGGCGCGCGCACGAGATTCCGCGACCGTCTGCGCGCTAAACGTGCGCAAACAACGAGATTCGCAACGATCTGCGCGCGACACGTGCGCAAACGACGAAACACGCGATCGTCCTGCGAGCGAAACGTGCGCGAACGACGAGATTCGCGATCGTATGCGCGCGAAACGTGCGCGGACAACGAGATTCGCGAGCATCTGCACGCGAAACGGGCGCATACGACGTGAATCGTGATCGTCTGCGCGCGAAACGTCCGCGAACGACGTGATTCGCGAATTCATCGGCGCGCGCTTCTGCGCGGAAAATCTTCGAAAAAGAGTATAGAGCGACGCGAGAAGGTTTCGCTCGCTCGTCCGCATACGCTCGCGTTAATCAAGCACAAAACGAGAGAGAACAAACTTCTCTATCCGTAATAACAATACTTGTAGTAATAGTGTTTAATTACATTATCTTTTAAATCGTGCACGAACGTTTTTTTTTTTTTTTTTTTTTTATTATAGCTGCTCGAACGTGGTAACGATCCGACATTTAGTAAATGTGGTGTGCAGGCGGCGCGCTTTTGTGGCGGCAAGAGAAGGTTAGGCTGAAAGTTACTGATTCTCTCACGTTTCTTTTTTTTTTTCCTTTTTTTTCTTAACTTTTACTTCGACATTTGTGTTTTTTTTTTCTTCGTGAGACGGGGGATGATGCTTCCTTTTTTGTCTTCGTTATTATACGTATGGTCACAAAGTCGAGGTTCTCGCGTCTCTATCCTCGTCGTCGCGTATCGAAATTACGAATTGAATAAATAATCGCAGCCGCTTTCGCTCCCTCCCTCGGTCTTCCCGTTTCATGGTACCCCCCCCCCCCCCCCCCCCCCCTCTCCCTCTCTCTCTTTCAAGTTTCCTACTGCACTTGGCAAACAATTGTTTTTCTTCCTTCCGCAAGAACCTCGAGAACTCAAAAATTTGCACATATCCGTGGCAACAAACAAATCGTGGATAAGAGCTTGCTTTTCTTCAACAAATAACGCTTTAAAATTCTCTACACAATCAATAAAGTTCTATGGTACAGTGAACGGAAAAAAGACGAATAAAAACAAAACCTTGAACGGTTAAAAATTTGTAAAATAATCTATACCGATTTCTTACGTGGTACACACGTAATCGGTATATACATACATTCATATATATATATATATATATATATATATATATATATATGTATATGTATGTCTATTTTTTCTCTTATTCATTCTTTTAGCTCTCGTTCAATAAAATGTGATGCTACGATAATAAAGCAAAGCTTTGCTACAAGTTGTCTCCAATAAAATTAGGCATATGTTTTTTTTCCGTATCTTCTCACTTCTCTCTTTCCGCGAGCCTACAAAAGTATTTGGCCACGTGACAAATACTTTTTTGTTTTTCGCGTTATCTCAACATTCGTCGTACGCGCTGCTTTCTTTTCCCGGTTTGTTTTTCCAGCACTCATCGAGTCTCAACCGCGGTAACGTTTTCGTTGAGATGAGAAAAAAAACGCCCGGTGAGATCTCTCTCTCTCTCTCTCTCTCTCTTTCTCTCTCTCTCTTTCTCTCTCTCTCTCTCTCTCTCTCTTTCCCTCTCTCTCTCTTTCCCTCTCTCTCTCTTTCTAACTTTCTCATTCGGTTCTTCAGATATTTCAATGAGATTTCATCATAGAAACGAAAAATCACAAGCATATATATATATATATATATATATATATATATATATATATATATATATATATATGCGTTTACCATCCGCTGGTAATATTAGATCTCATTGAAAACAGAACGTATAATCGCGTATTCGTATGTGTCGTGCGTTCTTCTTAATTCATTTCTTCTTCTCTTATCTCTCGTCCTCTTCCGTTCGCGGTTGTGTTATTATCCCTCGCGTGATTTCATTCGAATAAGAGGGCGAATCGAAAGGTACGAAAATCGTAATAAGCCCCGCCGAGTGCCGCGTTTGAACCTGCGATTAATTTTCTCGAGGCAATATTGATGAAGCTCACCAATTCGCCACCGAGCCACTCCCTCGTCACTCACTTGGTCTGTTGGCCTTGCGACGCCTCGATCAACGGTGACGACGACACTGGCAGACCGAAGCTCGTTGGATTCGCACCTGTAGCTGGCCCTTTGCGCGCTAGTTTCGACCTTTCGCAACGGGGAAAATAACAATACAAACGGATCGTATGTGTATTCACGTGTACGAGACTCGGGAGTGTGAGGCTAATGGGAGACAGGATTTAAGGAGTTTCGATACCGTTCCTCGGCTGCAAGAGTGACGGTGAAAATACAATGAGTTTTCGGCGTGCTGTCAACTACTTGCGAATAAAATTTCATGTAAACATTAATTGTTATCCGTTTTCGGATGACTCGGAATCGAATTCGGATCGGTGCGAAAAAATTACGTTGTCCCAATCGCGGTGAAAAAACATGTAGTTTTTGTAAGTTCTTGAAACATCAATCTGTCAAAAATGGATACTAAAAAATATTATTTGTTTTTTTTCTCCAAGCCCGAAATTTTGGGCCTCTAGACTAGAATACTGCCATAAGGAGGTACGACTAGTTCTTCAGGGTCAACAAAGAGACTACATTCGTGTTACCCCACGGGTGTTCCGATTTATGTTAACTTATGTTGAATATTCGTATTGTCGATCCCAAAATGCCAAATTTATGGTAAATATTTTATTTATTGCATATTTACTAATAAAAACTGAAAAATCAGATCCTCAAGGACTCTGGAGTAGACTCCTTCATATTCACAATGACAGTTTCACCATTAAAACAGAATAAAAAAAACGTTGCACCAAATCTATCGGAATCTTATTTAAATAGCCCCGAATTACCTCAGCGGAATTAATATTATAGGTAAATTTTGTGCGTTTTGCGGCGACCCGTCTTCACGACGATTTTCAAGCAGCAGCGAGGTTCTGTAACTCGGTAGCGATCGTTTTCGTTATCGTTAACTAGCGACGGCCAATAAGAGGCTCCCTTTCTTCTGTGAACGTGCATGCGATTGGCGGTCGCTAGCTAGCAACAACGAAAACTTTCGCTACCGAGTTACAGAATCTCGCTACAGAGCTAGGTTATGCTCGCCAAACGGATCAGCTGTTACGCCCGACGTTGGCTAGTCTGTGGATGCTATTTCGTCACTATGATAATATTCAACGGAAAGTTGAAACCGTTTTATGATGTAGTGCTGAAATACACGGTGAAGTTCGAATTTTCGATTTTCTACAATATCTATTATGTCTAATTTATCAAATTTCAGTTTTCCAACGACCTTAGTTGGATACGTGAGCAGCAAAACCGTGATCCCCGCACTTCCGGTCGACCGTTTCCACAAGACAACGTACTTCACTGGCTCGAAGTACTCGACTTTGCAATTTTAGTACGAAAAAACTGAACGGTCAATATAGCTCAAATTTTTCCAAAGGGTGAATAACGTATTCATCAACATCATATAAAAATTTCAGGCCCGAAAGTTGGATTCTTCTTAATAATTGTACCTCCTTAACATAATATTCCTAACACTATAATCATGGTTTGCTTAGTTTTTAAATCTAAATCTCGGCATTATTTTTGTTCCTACAGCCCTCTCGGTGATATCAATTTTCATCGTCTACAAGCATTTCGATATTAGTATCAAAACTCCTTAAGAAAGGAATGAAAAGGAAAGCAGCGTATGATGATCGTTCAACGAACCTGATCTGGCCAGCCAGGAGAGGATTGATGGCGTACAGCCAATCGTAGACTTCCTTGTCGCCCAGCGTTTGTAACAGGTAACCTCTGTGCTTCGTCACCACGCTGCGTAATTGATAGCAATATTGATAAATAAATGAAGTTTCACGTAGGGCGGATCGGGCGACATCGTCGGTAAAGAAATCAACGAGAACTTTTCATACGCGTTTCGTGACGATAAACCCAAACACGGTTCATTGGAATAATCAGTTGTCTAACAGGTACAGCGTGATATCGTGTGGGTTCGCTGTTTGGGTTTGTTTGTCACGAAACGCGTGAAACTTCGGCCCGCGAGGAAAATATAAACGGAAACGATTGCGAGGTGCTTAGTGACATTGCAGCACATTACCTAAATGTATTTGGGACTTTGACCATGGCGAGCTGATCCTCGGAGTATTCGACTTGAGCGGTCGCCAGATTGATGAGCGCACGTTCGACAGGATCCTTTTCCTCCCGGAATATGAAGACGTAGGGTCTGCGAACGGCCTGGTGGGGAATGAGAAAAGTTTTTCTTTCGTGAGACCCAAAACTCGGGCGGTTTTTAATAGTGGGGACAGAGTTGTTTGGTGAAGCGAAAGTAGTTCGAGATTCGATCGCTAGGGTCGCTGTGATCAACCGGTTGAATGAGGTGAAGAGAGAACCGAATATTCGGTTTCTAACGCACGAGCCAAGAAGACTAGAACCAGGAGACCGAACTCCTATCCAAATCTGTACAGTCAATTCTCATCTATCTTTCTGAGTTGCGATCGACGCTTCCCGTTTATTTTGCAGCGACGCTCCGCGGTAACCACGCGAAGTGACAGTGACAATTTTAGCGGAGGCTACCTCAAGAAAAGGTAAGGACGGTAAGTGAGGTTATGCTTACGAACAAATGGACATGGAGTGGGGGGTAGGGGACAGACCCATCGGAGAAATAAGCGAGTGGAATCAGTCGGAATTTCGAAAAATAGCCGGGAAAGCAAAATAGTTGGTGGAAAAAAGGTAAGAGTTACTGCTCATCTCTACATTCACTCTGTTTCTGGCACTATCAATTTACACGCAAATTCTTTGGAACAGTAAGCTCTAATAATTAATATATCGTATTATTGGACGATGAGAAAAACATGATATTGAAATTACATTGTGAATTTGTTAATTCTTACTCATGGAACGAAATAATAAAAGGGATTTATATTGTATAATTTGACTCGTGACATTTTTACGATACGTAGATGGAATCAGAATCACCCTTCTGATTAAGATCAGCTGGAATCAGAAGGGTCTTGATTCAACTATGGTGAATTATAACAAAAGTTACAATCCACCATAGTTCCAAAAACTGTCAAAAAATGGTCGAAAATTTGAACTTTTGGTTAAAAAGAAGCCTGCGTAATTTTCAATTGTATACTTTTTTATAATTTGATAGGTTTATCCTTCCCCTACATGTGTCAGTAATCGAAAAATATTTTTGTTTTCTGTTTCAGATGAACAGTAAAAATGTAAAAAATGGAGCATTTTTTAATGGCACAGGAAAGACGCCTGGAGGAAAAGGCTATAAAGTCGCCATTTTCTTTTGTAAAAAAAAAGGTTTTTGAGCTCTTTAAACCTATAATAAAATCACATTAAAATTTAAGAATGATGCGATTATTTCATCACCCTCAAAAAAATTCACAAAAAATGGCTCATTTTCGGACGTCTGGAAGGTTTTCTCCCCTTAAAATCCTAATATTTTAAAACTATTACTGTAATTTGTAAAATTTTAATACAAATTTGAAATAAAACCTTTTGTAAATGTTTTAAAAACTGTGTCTTAAGTCTCGATTAAAATATGTATTTCTAAGCAAAAACATTACTGTCCCAAAGTTACCCCAATTCATGGTGTAAGATTGGGACGAAGATGAAGGATTTTTATGAAGGTGGTATTGGTTGTAGAGTAAAATCATACCCATATTTTGAAAGAAGAAGGTTAACTTCATTTATCACCATAGTCTCAGTTACCTAGCTTAATATATATTGGCAGAAGTCATAAAAAAAGCCTGAAAAAGTGTCCCAAGGTGTACCCCGCTTTACGGTAGAATTGATATTTCCGTCGGCAACGGACATAATCCAGTAGATCGCAACGAGCCTGGTGGTCATAACGAGAACTGGCAAACTCGCTTCACCAAAGCTACCACCTCCATGGGAGTTTTCATAACCGTACAGGCTCGAAGAAGACTGATTCGAAATTATACTCACGACCCATCGTTTCTTCCATCCGTTAGTCTTGTGCTCGAGAACATTGAGATAGCCCTTTCTCGCTATTACGGGGCTGATGCGAATCTCCTCGACTTCGGGCACGTAAAGTACGAGGCTCTCCTTGAGTGGCGACGAAGAGCCAAGGGGCGGTGGTGCGATCGAGGCCGATGATTGATTCGTCGTTGTCACCGCGTCGTTGTTCGTACCCACCATTATACTCTCCTGAAGTTCCTGAAGCCTCGCGCGTTCCGGCGAGCTCAACCTAAAGATGCACGACTTAGATCTGCTCCTCACAACTATCCCCGCAGGCTGCAAGTAACCGCTCCTTTGTACAACCCCGGACAAAACAAAAAACGCCGCAAACAAACCGTTCTCATTTGTGTTTTGTTCAATTCGCTTTGCTTGCTCCCCGTGGCACCGTCCCGAAAGCGTTCAAGGACCAAAGGACGAAGGAGAGTGCAAGAGCCAAGAGCGGGATAAGAAGCTTGAAAGCGAGCGCGCACACGCGAGAAAAGAAAACTCTTTCCCGGCAATTTTTCACGGACTCAGCTGTTTGCGCTATATACGCATACCGGATGCCTCGGGTCAAGTTGTGTTCCAAACTTGTGTCTCAGTATTGGCTCCGTGTGCAACACTAGCGCCGCTTAGCGTTCTTATTTTTTGTCGGCTCTGTCAAAGGCACTGTGATTGTTGTTACATTGCGATCAATTAGAAAAATTAAAATCGCGCCTCAATTGCATTTAATTTGTTTGCGTTAAATCAATTTGTCAGGCCAAAAACGGCAAGAAGTGTTTGCTTTCAGTAAAATGAAAAAAAAAGTAAAATTCCCTTAAAATGTATATTTCTGTTTACTTGTAATTTAGTCATAAGACGAGAAAAATAAAGCCATGTAATTGCTTTTGTTTAAATTTAACAAACATATATCGTTGCTGCACCACTAATAATAAATGAAATATTGTTTTCAGATCGAAATGAACATAATTTTAATGACCGGTTTTGAGGGTATGACTCAGAATGTTAATTTTAAACCTCAAACTGAATTTAAGGGAAAACTGTTGGTATCTGCTGAATACGTCAGGGACGTAAAAGACTTCAGGACAAGACATGCCCCAAGTTTAATAATTCCAGCTCGTGTCATAAGACAAACCTGCAGCTATCCATTTGTTGTGTTGTTCTAACTTCCAATTTGCCATAGAAAATCGATAAAATTTGCTTTTCCTATTCCTTCCAGTATTTTTGCAATTTATTACACAACTGTCGTGGCCCAATTTTAATGAAAACGATATTTTAAATTTGATTGCAAAAATCTCGTACTACGCTTATGGAGATTCGACAGATAAATAGCTGAATTTATTGCAATTTTTGTCCACTGCGAACGCTGCGTTCGATTTCATTATCCCCACCATATACTCTGCACGGAGCCAATAATCACGGTTTGCCAAATTTTTTAAAATCTAAATCTCGATACTATTTTTGTCCCTACAGCCTTGTACCTGGAGTTTACGAGGTGTCATGTGAATGACCAAATGGATGAAGGTTCAGCTTAAATATTAAAAATCCCTGAAACTATGTTGCGAAACCAATTGATTTTCCAACAGTTAACGTATCATAAATTAATCTCTGAGTGATATACATTTACATCCTCAACAAGCATTTCGATTCAAGTGTCGAAACTCCTTACATCCGAGACATCCTGTACACGGGGGCGTTTCGTTCCAGGCATACAACGGAGGGTTACCTCATACTCTGCTTGGCCACTGTCCCCGAGACTCGAAATTCCCGAGGACGAAGACGCGCTAATCGTGCTGTTGTTGTATACTGACTCTTGTGAGGAGGACGATATTATCGAGGATATCATTGACGTCGACATATCCGTTATCGTGTCCTCGCCCGGCGATACGTCCGTCAACACGATGCCTGGCTCCTTGTTCGGTATTCTTCCCTGTATCAGCTTTATGTACTTGGTCGCTAGTTCCCGTTCCCTGTCCGTCATTTCCCAAGGCTCGTACAGATCCTTCGTCGAGTTTGTTCCCTTGAGCTTGACCGGACTCGCGTGCGGATCGTTCGTTGCCTTTGCCACCATGTTGCACACCTCCTGTGTCCCGTTCGTTGCGAAAAAAAAGAGAAAAAAGGAAACGTATGGCGGATGTACGGATTCGAAATTGATAACTCGCTCAATGGGCCTCACAAGGAGCATCACTCAAATGTTCGCTTTCGATTTTATTGAAACTCATATATGTGATAAAGCATTGAAAACTATTAGAGGCATATTTTATGTTATCCGCGGAAAAATTAGTTTAAGGGGGGAACCACCCTTCAAACTGCGAATGAAAAGAAACTCAGAGGTGGTAGTTCATCCTTAACCCTTCGCAGTCACAAGTTCTATCTATAACACGCGGGTCGCAATGACCCCAGCCATGTTTAAACGATTGCCGCGTTGATCGTATCGTTCCGAATGACTCGTAAAAATTCAGGATATTAGTTTGAACATTTTATAATGTGGCATTCTCGGTATTATATTATCGGATTTTAAAATGGCGGAAAAAAACCAGCAAGGCTTCAATGCGTAAAGAAGCCCTTTTTTACTAAAAAAAAAAAAAATCATAACTCGTGCAATTTTCAATTTTCTTTCATAACATTTTAGGGTAATACTCTTGAGATATTATAGTTTAAGAGACAAAATAGCTCCATAGTGGGCGTTTTAACAGAGGTATTTATTCTTATATCTGAAGAGCCACTTAGGAGTGAAATAAAGAACGATAATCATGGGAAAATTATAAATTATAAAATATACATTTTATATAAATTATATAATTTATATAAATTTTATATAAACTATATAATTCAATTTTATATATTATATCAAACAATTTGTAATTATAAAATTAAATATATATATTAAATTTATATAAATTACATAATTATATATTATAAATTATAAAATATAAATTTATTATAAAAAGTGGCCGCCAACATTTTGTAGTAATGTTGGCTTAAAGATGCGCCTGGGGTCACTTTGACCCCGGCTGACCGCCGAGGGTTAAAACAAACGTGATAATTACGAAACATGAAAAAACAATAAATTATAATTTATAGAAATATTTTGAATCAGCGGATAAATGTTAAACACAGAAAACACGACTGTGACGAATAAATTCATGCAAGAGGTAGTTTAAGTTTGCTGTCCGGTAAAAAGGCAAAAAAACACGTGAACTTGAATTTTTATCCCCCTTCAAAATGATACGTATTTTATTAATTGTCATGCAACCCTCCCAAGTGTAGGGTGATAAAAAGAAAATGGACGGGTGGCTAATGCCTTAATTTAATTTTTTTCAATACTTCTATAGTGGATTTTCCATCTGCTCTACATTAGAAGAATTTTGGTTTTCGTGTCATTAAGATCGGCGTATAGTTTGGGGCTGAAATTACAAAATCACCCCTCGACACGCATTTCTTCGAGTGGTGGTTTCCCCCATAGCGTTTTTCAGTCGATAAAAAGATAAATACGTGTCCAATAGTTTTCAATGCTTTATCACATATTTAAATTAAAAAAAAAAAATCGACGGCGGACACTTAAGTGATGTTCCTTGTCGTTAAGATTTTCGAATTATACGGCCTTGCGTACCTTCTCGCTTTTGGTAAAATCGTGGGATGTTTTCTTGCATAGCGGCACTTTGTCGATGCCGAGTTTCTCGCGCATTATCAATGTATGCCTGACCCTCTCGACCTCCTCGAGCCTCGTGAGCTTCTCCAATTCCCACTGATGATCGAAAATCAGGCTGTCGCCGCGTGGACGCCAACCGTGAAGATTTTCCTCGCCCCTTACGTACGTCGATGACGTGTCCAGCACTCTGCGCTGACGTCTCTGAACCCCTGCGAAAGCGAATGGTAAAAAAAGCAAATTAGGGCGGTTGACCTTGCGTGAGCATTTCAAAAAATCGTCTTTCCATATCGTGAATCCCTTGCACAATTAGAAAAGGGAACTCTACGGTCCGGGTATTGCAGATTAAACATAAAAGTCTGTTAGAACTCAGTTTTATCACGCTCTAGAAAATTTAAACGCGTTTTTCTCGAAACCATGTTTTTGAAGCCGTTTGCCAGGATTGTACAAAATGTATCGCACGAATCGGGTTGCAATTTTTTTTTCTTTGAACAATCTACAGACATAAACCGAGGTCCTAACGTAGCGGATTTTTAAATTCTTGTTTCATTCATTTTTCACAGGCGATAATATAACAAAAAAAATACACGGAAAAAGTGACTTTTTTCATAAAAGTCCGTCATTATTAAAAATTGTCAAAATTTCGAAAAATCCTTACGTAAGAACTTCAACAACTGGACTAAAAATAACGCAATATTTCGCATTTTTGTTTCAGATTGGGCTGAATCGTGGAAACTTTTTGACACTGCCATTCTGAAGAGGTCCTGTTCGAACGTCCTTCAGAGACACCCACACTGGATACATTCATTTAGGGCTTACATACACCTGGGTAGGTAAAAAAGAGCGATTTTTCAAAAAGGTGCTCATTCGAAAGTGCTATCCTTTGAGTGTCTACCCTGAAAATTTCATAAGGAAATTCACAGTAATGACGAAGTTATAACGTTTTGTGACTGACCGGGTGAGCAACGACTAACGGTTGGGGCGCAGGTAGACGCGGCCTTTGTCATCTGTTTGACTATGAGTTTGACTATGAATGAGGTTGACACAGCAAAAAAAAAGATCTAATGGAAGCGTCAACATCTAAGGAAGATCCGTCATATGGCCCAGGAATCGACGATTTCATGTAAGTTTAAAATAAACCAGTTATTTCAGTGTAAAGTGTACTCAAAATTTTAAACGCGTTTTACTCGAAACAGTGTTTTCAAAGTCGGTACCAGAAATATCTCCGCAACTACTGGACCGATCGGGATCAAGTTTTGCACAGTTATGCTTCACACAATAATCCAGTACTTATCGAGCCGTTTTTTCGATACCTGGCATAGTTTTTTTTTTTCATCATAAGTACTGAACACTTTTGAGGCGAAAAATCGCCTGTTTTATTTCAGTGACCACCATGACCCGAAAATTCCTTTTAAATTCCGGCTCGACAAGTACTAATTTTATCTATTTACTTTAAGAAATAAATATTTTTTTTTAAAATAAAAAATGGCAGTAGCACGCCTGGTACCGCAAACGCTGTCATCAAAAACATGTCCCAGGAAAACGATTGTAACTTTTTTACCGTTTGAAATTTTTTAACCAAATTTTCACACAATGTAGATAAAATGTCATACTTTAAGATGTGTATCATGGTTGTTCAATAAAATTCAGTTTTATACATAAAAAAAATTCTTAAACATAACCTTACTTTTAGCCGTCTCAGGTGTACGTAAGCCCTTAAATAAAATTATTGTTCAATATCGAAGAATGAACAAAAGAAAACAAAAATCGTTAAAATATTTTTAGTAGTTGTCCCCAAAAAAAATTCTAAAAAACGGCTTGAAAATTAACCATTACACAGGCCGACCACCTTAAGAGGACCGCCACTCGAGGAACGTCGGAATTTCCGATGTAGAAGAAACAGAATTTTCGTTTTGTCGTAATGCTCACCAGCTTCGGAAGCACGTCGGAGCACGAGCTCGTAAACGCCGCTGAGTCTGTTGGCTTCTTGGTTCTTGTAGTTACCGGTGAAGAGATGCTTTAGGGATCGGGGCCCGACTCTGGCATCGCGACCGTAAATTATCATGCTCAGATCCTTGGTGACGATCGCCGGTCTGCCGCAGTTCTCCAGCTGAAAAATTGATCCGTGAATCGTTACAAATAGGGCCACATCCATTGGCGTAGCCAGCATTTTTTTCTTTGGGGGAGGGGGTGGAGGCTGGAGCAGCTGATTTTACAAAAACTGGTTTTGTTCACAGTAATCTTTTTCTTAAATAAAACTCACATCATTTTATTGATTATTTGATTTGATTATTGACTATTAAGTCGATAATCACGTAACACACATTAAATATGGGGCTTGCTTTGATCAAACGTTCATGTTAACATTAATATCAAATTATCGCGATACCTTAAAAAAATAATCCACTCATTTGTTCATCATTCATTAAACAGGGTGTCTACCGACCTGAAAAGTCATAAAATGTCATAGAAAATTACCGATCTACCTGATTTTTTTTTAGGTCTCCGCAGCGTTCATTATCATGGCCGATTTTTGTATTAATTTATCCAAAAGAATTTCTAATTTTCGCGGGTTTGCGACAATCTAAGGTATTAGAAAAAAAAGGTAGTAGAAAAAAAAATGATTCGTTATCTCAACATATTTGTTTTTCTTTGTTATTGTTATTTTTAAAAAAAATCCTGAAAAATGACTCATTTTCGGGCGTCTGAAGGGTTTTCCCCCCTTGAGAGTTGATTATCGAAAAATCCTGTCTCAGTGCAACTCTACACCTTCTAAGGAATATATCGTTTAGGCTGTGCGTTGTCTATATGTCAGTCAGTCAGTAAGTCAATCACGGAACTCTTTCATACACGGAGAGAATTAAATGTTAAAAATTACCGTGCAGTAACGGTAACCGGATGACAACCCTGAAACTTCGCTTATTATTACTGAGTTAAACACAGATTTTCACGAAAATAAAATAAAATTTCTTCTTCAGATAGAAAATTTTACCAGATTTTCTAGTAAATTTTGATGTGTAACAAAATACGCAAAACTTAAATTTAAAAAATACATAATATCAGCGAAATTTTACGGTGCATTTTATTATTTTATGCCTTTAAAAAATGTCTATAAAAAAGTATCGTCTTTATAACAGTTATTTCAAGATTTATTATAAAATTTAATGAGTGTTATAGGAAAATGTATTGTGCTCTCGGTAAAAATTATCGTGCGCGCTACCCTTCTTGTATAGTAAAATTTTAGGTACGTATTTGAAATTTTCTGTAACGTGAGTTAAAAAAAACTTGTCGCATACGAATTATTATGCTTTTCTCACTTGTCACCACATTGAAATATATCACGGTAATTTTTACCTTGAAATTCACGACAAAAATTACTTTTTAATTCTCTCCGTGTATGTATAAATTACTTTATGCTTGCTTGGGTGAAACTTAAATAAAGTTGCGTTTTCTTCAATTATTTTGGATCGATTGTGTTGCGGGTGGGATCGATTTTACAAGAGCAGTGCACGTACCTCGAGATACGCCGATATCGTCATGAATATTTGTTCACCGTACGAGGTGACACGATTGAGCAGGGCCGAATTGTGAAGTGAACTGTCCCAGGCTGCCTCGAAGCGGAACATCGATCTGTCGTCGCCAGGGATCTCGAGATATTCACCGGGGAAAAGACCGAGCGAAAGAACGGACGAGTCGTTGTCCTCCTCTTCGGGTTCCGGTGTATTGCGAATTCTACCGACCACCAGCTCCCTCACGTCCTTCCATCTGAGCTCGCTCGCGTGCTCGTGCACTATCGTTATTCTTATGCGTCTCTGTATGCCCTGATGCAAAAGGAAGAGTCCACGACAGGGCAAGTCGTCGCTGTGATCCACCACCGAGGGCACGTATTCCCCGTTAGGCGCCAACTCGCATATCTCAAACCACACGAGAACGTCGTACTTCGCGTGAACGTGTGACGTACTCGGCGATGGCAGCACCGAGCCGAACTTTGGCGAACGCACCGGTTGACTTATCGGTATAGACGGCGGTAACATTCGCTTCGGCGGTTGTCTTATGCTGTTACCACCGTTTCCACTTGTGTTGTTACTGTTTGGGACATCATACAACACACGGTTTCTTCTTATCATTCATCGACAAGGTGATATTTTTACAATTGGCATGGAACGAGCGAGACGAGGTGGGGATGAGTAGAGATCAATCATTTGCATATTGCTGCCTCATTTGTTTTGCACTCGAAACTTCACGCACGCTTTTTTTCTGGGCAAAGCTGATGAGCAGGATTTTTTGAGCTAAGCTGATGAGCAAGTTTGTTCACAGTAAAAAAAATGCCTCGGCTTGACTAAATCCGTCATTGGACAGTGGTAACGAATTTTTTATTGGCCAAATGGAATAGGAGATTATTTTAATAATTATTTATTCTTGCGAACTAACAAATATTTGAAATCATTCGATATTTCAGTGGCTCATCGCAATATTTAGCTTACTCGTGAAGAAAGCTCTGTGTTGAAAAAAAAAACAAACTGGCTTGCATTTTCAACTTCGGAAACAAAGTAAATGAACGAGGAAGAAACGTGCAAGTTTGCGACTTGCACTATTTTATTTTGTGTAAGAAAGTTTAATTGTTCTTACTAAATTATTTAGCATAATATGTGTAATAAATGATTATTTATGGCAATAAATGATTTATTATGAATTATTAATTATTGAATGTTGATAATAAATAATTATTTATTCTATATAATGATTCTATATTAATTATCAATTATTGAATATTGATAATAAATAATTATTAATATTGAATAATTTATACTAATTTATGGTAAATATAAAGTGAGGAAGGTTAATTGTTTATAATAAATTACTTATGTTTAATAATTGTTCATACTAAATAATTATTTAATACTAAATTATTCAATATTTATAATAAATAATTATCCATACTGAATAAATATTCAATAACAATAATTAACTATTGGATATTTATAACAAATAATTATTAATACTGAATCATTATTTAATACCCAATCATTTAATATGTACAATAAATAATTATTTATAATTCACACTCGATTATTTCACCCTTATCCTTTCTTTTCAATTCCAAATTATTCAGAAAACTTCAAATGCATTTGCAATCAAAACTTTTTCTTCCATTTCCGACAATTAACAATTGATTAATTGTTAATCTTTAGTTACCCTAACAATTAAATTTTGTCCAACACTGGTTGGGGGGTGCCAAGAGGAGCAGAGGGACGGAACCTTGGACGGAACTTACTAGTCGAGCTTGGCATCTTTGTGAAGAGGATGCTGCTGATAGTGGCCGAAGACCTCGAACACGATCGGCTGCGATTTGAGATAGTCCACGAAGGATTTCGTCACGGTGACAGTTATCTGCAACATCCATAGAATCTCGATCATCCAAAAAAAAATGCACATTTCGTCTCTCCGATCTCCCACAAAGGACACGGAAAAAGAAAACAAAAACATAAAAAATCCATGACTTCCGGTGAAAAAAGCCCCAAAAAAACTTCGCGATGGCTCACATTTTGGAGATGATAAAAACCAGGCGGATTTCCCTTTCCTGTGTTCTTCACTGGTTCCGTGGAGAACGCCTCGTCGTGTCGGTGAAGGAAACTAAAACGCAAAAAAAAAAATAAAAAATAAAAGGCTCATTGAAAAATCAACAATACAATGCGACGACGTTGAAAATGGCCCGCAAAAGAAAAAAAAACTCACTTGAACTGACAGAATATATCGGCGTACTCGGTGGAAATGCCCATAGCTTGTAGCACCGTAACCCTGAACGTGAATTCGGCGCCCGGTTGTAGATGATCCGGCAATTCGTCTTCCTTGGTGTCGCTCGATACCGAGCTGTCGCCTCGGCCGCTATCGGCATCGCCTACCTCGTCCTCGTCCTTCGCGCAATCCTTTCCCTCGGTTTTACCCTCGACCACTCGCTCCTCTTGCATCATTATCTGCTGATTCTTGTCGAGGGTCTGAGCCAACAGGGTCGAACGTTTAACCGGACGTCCCTGGCTCCCGAACAAATCGTCCTCGAACGATATGCGAGCAGATTGCCTCACTCCGCTCGAATATTCACTGTTTTCCTCTTCTAGAACAAGGGTTTTGTCAAGAAATCTACTTCCGCTCCTCTCACTTATTATTCACACGCAAATGCATGCTTTTTTTTGCTATTATTATTACCATTAATTTTATTCTTTATTCTTTTACAGGAATAATAATTATTATTATTGTTATTATTGTTACTGAATCCTGCGCATTTTTCATAAAAAATTCCGTTGCGAATTGGAGTTTCCGAAAAATGAGAAAATATTGACGCTGTTTTAAGGTAGTAGTCTCGCCACAGTCACGTTGAAAAGTTTATTCTCTGCTCAATCGATGAAAGCTTCGACATGCGGTCAAACCTCGATATAACGAATCTCTAGGAAAGAGCAAAAAAGTTCGTTATATCGAGCTTTCGTTATATCGAGGTCATGTTCCAAAAAATTCCTTATATTGAGATTTTAATAAAAAGGACAAATAAAAATTGCTCTAATTTAAACCTTTCTTTCTGTAAAAAAAAAATATTAGTACTATGAATATAGGAATATTTTTTAAAGAAAGAAAGATTTAAATTAGAGCAATTTTTACAAGGAATTAGAAATTAGAGCATAATGTATATAACATATTATTTTTAAAAGAGGATTATTTTTCAATTAAACAAATATTTTGTTTAATTTAAAAAAATTGCAAGTCTAGACAGGCTCCGTACATTGCTTAATTTAAATCGCTATATCTCTGAAACCAAACGCTCAAAATTCATAATTTTTATTACCCACTTCGTCATATGTTCCTCTGTAATTGAGAATTTTTTTTTAATCTGTAGAAAAGTTTCGAATTTATTGCGTGAAATGTGAAATTTTCCACTGCTCCCCATAAGAGCACGTGTGAAACCGCGCAATCTTTGATTGCCAATATCTCGAATACACAACGGTGAATTCTTTTGAAATGTTGAAGGTATGCACTTAACACTGTCCTGAATGAATCGTCAAATGAAAAGAAAAATCTATAGAAAAACGCCTTGGCGACACTACTACCTTAAATCGTTGTATATTTTCGTGTTTTAAAGCTAACAATATTAATAACAAATGTTCCAACGCCTACCGACAACAGCTTGAACGGCGACCCTCAGGTAACCCTTGACATCGCCTTTCTCGTTGACGATAGCAACTTTGTGGATCAACGGCACCGGATACATCAGATT
Organism: Ophion ventricosus; assembly: GCA_963932345.1. NCBI lineage: Eukaryota > Metazoa > Arthropoda > Insecta > Hymenoptera > Ichneumonidae > Ophion > Ophion ventricosus. The sequence continues at coordinate 33,738,402 of OZ010711.1, read as the reverse complement.
GCTCAGATACACGAAGGACCTTTCGAAAAAATCGATTAGTCGTTCTTATTCATAAATTGAACGAAAATGCAGGAGCGCGATTATGCGGGACAAGCTGATGATGTAAATATGTAATAATATATAAGAAACGCCATAGAGTTGCAGAATTCCGTTCACTAAAGTGACAATCCTTTAGGATTTAAAGTGGATTCGTATATTGGATTTAAAGGGGGAAACCCAATAAGAATCCAATGGTACGAGCGTGACGTTTTAATGCAAGGATCCAATGCGATGACCAGAGATGGGCATACCTAAAATTCAATTATTAATCTGATTACAAACTAAATTACAAAATAATCTCATTGAACTGTATTTCATTACATTTTAATTGTAATTATTCAGGACATATTATGTAATCTGTTATAATGTATTTAATTACAAAGCAATCTTATTAAAATGTATTCAAATACTTTGTCATTTAATTACTTTGTTACTAGTTATGGTGTAATATAGGAGAAAATATCATTTTATCCTCTAAGGTTAGATTTAAAAAGTGATAAATTATGTCTCATTTGAAGTACAAAATCAAAATATTGTTTAGCTATGAGTTAGCAAACCGGTTCATTCGAATTAATATATAATCGATTAATTTGTAATTAGATTAACTTTCAATTAAATTACATAGTAATCAATTACACTAGGCCCTTGTGGTAACTAATTGCTTAAGTAATCTATTACAAAGTAATTGAATTATCAATTACAGTAGTAATTGTAATTGTTAATTGTTAATTTAACTTTTTGCCCATCCCTGGCAATGACCCTATCCCTATCAGGAAGTGAGAACAAGTATAGGAATCCAATTGGATCCCTACGACTCTTTCTGCACGGGATGTTCCAGGACTTGGCAGTTTTTTTTCCATCGTCTGTACCTGCCAACCATGCGGAACCATGGGAATCTGTCGTAGAAGGGATCACCGCCAGTGATGCTCTCGATGTTGTAGTCCGGCGAGGTGGGCGACAGCTCAGCCTCGTTGTGATACATCTCCCGCATGAGTTCCAATCTTTGCCTGCATTTTCGAAAAACAGTAAAACTTTCTCGTCATTCGATACGATAGTACGGCAAGTTACGCTAAACGATCATCGGCTCGAGACATCAGCTCGTACGAAAAAAAAAAAACAGAGAGGAAAAAAAATAAATTAAGGGATCAGTATCAGTCTATTTTCGGAAATTTTCGATTTTCTAAAAACATTAGTTTCGTATACTACATACCTGTAGACATACGGTAGAGAACGTTATTTAGGTCGGAGTGACCGATAAGGGACTAAAAAGAGTGTTACAATTGAAGCGTTGCGCTCAACGCGCAACCGCCGTGTTGAGCATCCAAGGCTCGCAGACAAGTGATTCGGAACCAAAAATCCCAAAAAAGTGAAGCTTTTTAATAAGCTTAAGGAATAATGTATGGACCAGGCATCGCTGATTGTGGGTAAGAGGCTTTTTTTTGTTTTATGTACATTTTTACAAGACAAACTTTGAACGCGTTTTTCTCAAAACGTTTTTTGACCTTGTCGACATGACTTTGGAAAAACAACTGCACCGATTAGGCTCAAATTTACAAGGATTATTCTATGCATGTATCTCTTCGATCCCTACTAACGGTAAAAATATTCATTAATATTTAAACCTATTTTTTAACAATTTAAGGGACCAGTCCACTTTGAAAATTTCAAAAAATCGATTTTTTTTTTACTATTTTCGAACGTACATACATTCAGAAATATTGTGTCAATATTGCCGATTGAGTTTAGGTAAGAGTTTTTCATAGTATACACTTCAAACGCGTTTTTCTCGAAACAACGTCTTCAAAATCTAGCTCCATCGTATCTCTAAAACTAATAAACCGACTCTCTTGAAATTTGAACCACATATTGTAAACATGATTCGCAATAAGATGACCCTCGATGGTTTTAAAATTTTGATTTTTACTCTTTTTTGCGAAAAACTGCGAAAAAAACGCGTTTTTTTTTACTTTTTTCGTTTTTCATCTGCCATTTTTTTATTTTTTGATAAAACTTTATATCCGAGGGTCATTTTGTAGCTGGTGTCATACTGAATCTAATGGACTTTGATTTTTTTGTTTCGGACAAGCCGTTGCCGAGTTGTGATGGAGCTACCTAGCCCACCTATTTTTGAGGCGATACGTTAAACTATAGTTTTTGTACTTAAAAATGAATAAAAATGAATTAAACATTTTTTTTTAATGTATTTCAAGACTTTATTTATCAAGCCCAACAACTTTCATATTCATATCTTTTATAAAATCCTCAAAAAAAATCGCGAAAATAGCCTTTTTCGTGGCTCCAAAGTGGACTGGCCCCTTAAGCTGTAAAAAACAATCGACAAATTTAAAAGTGCGCCATTTTCTTTTCTTCTTATCGGGGGTGAAAGTTTTTTAGTAGGGGGTCATAACTACAACTCCACTTTATAATAAAATACGATTTACGTTAAGATTTCGTGTCGACAAGGTGAAAGCAGGGGTAACTTCAGGCTGCCAGATCACCAAGGTAAATAAAAAAAAATTCTTTACATTTTTTCTTGTACTCTGGAACTTCTATTTTTATGTATAAAAAGATAAAAATATTGAGATAAATGTAATTTTAAAAAAATTCTCGAAAATATGTGCAATAGATGGAGACTGATGCCTTAACGAAAAGAAAAACATGTTGGTGACGAAAAATGAGCAAAGACCGTGCCTCAAAATTCTTTCGTTTTTTTTTTTCGTCAGACTTCTAGTCAAGACTTTTCGTCTCTCTTACTTGCTCTTTTGAATTAGCATTATGCGTTCTCGCTCCAAGCTTTTAACGAGCGAAAGCGAAAAAAGAAGCTCATTGGCCGTGCGAGCGCGGACATTCGGGATCGAGAGATTAAAAATTTCTCCTCGTATCATCGCAAACGTGACTTGTGTGCTGCGTGTATCGAGAGTTCTTCTGTTATTCTTGTTTTTTTTTGTTATTCTTTTTTTTTTACTCTCGCGGATCTCGAACTTCAACACATTTTTTTCTTCACGCTCAAGGACGTATAATGAATTAATTCGCTATCAATTCGTGAATATGATAAAGATGAAATATGAACGAGTAAATTTTGAATACGTGAAATGTTGTAGTTCGAGATTCAATGGTAAAAGCATTTGTTACTGTTGTTGTTGTTGTTTCTTTTTTTTTTTATCATCGTTATGTCTTTGCTTTGTTGGCTTTTTTGCGTGCGTGACCGAGCACCAACCTCGAAGGCAAAAGATTTGCTAGCGAGAACCTCATCTGACTATGCTGATAGACCGGAAGGCATTGGAATATATCCTCTTTCGCCTCCGGACTGCTGGCACTCAAGTCTTCATTGTATATGTGACGCATTAGCTCCAAGCGTTGTCTATTGAAACGAGACACGATTCAAACTTATGTAGTCCGGTCAATAAAGTCCCTGGCAATAAGCTGTATACACGTCGGAGCATCGCAAAGGAAAATATCGCTGTGGGAGTTAGCCTTCTACCTTGTTGGATATCTGCAGTCTGTTCGAGACAAGAGCGTGCGAACGACGAAAGTCAGAAATTATTTGGGAAACGGCATTGAAACGAAAAAAAATACATACACACGCTACACGATATAAATCGTAATGCTTTATTATTAAGTGGTCCAGTCGGAATTGGCAATTTTTTGTTTCAAGTTTTACAAACTTTACATTTTTGTTTTTCAAACTTTCCTTTTATTTGTACAAAACGAAGAATATGAGTCCAATTGGAAAATCTGTTTGTGTGATCGCGGCTCGAAAACGATCCATTTTGCATTCATTTTTTTTATATATGTACCATATTTCGAGTGTAGAGCGAATATTTTGAAATTTCAAAGAAGTCGGTTTCCACCTTGGAAAAAAATTGTCAAAGTTCATCGATTTTTTGTCAACCTACTCCAGGTCCGTACCTTAAGAGGGAAAGCCACCCAAGTATTTACGAATTTTCAGAGAAGAAAATGACAAGGACAATATTAATTTGGAAAGCCATTTTAAAGGTAAATCGAAAATGTCCACTGCTGAAAATTGGTTCAAACTTTAAGGAGGACTAATTTTTCAGGGTCAACAAAGAGACTGAATTTATGTTATCCCACGGGTGTTCTGATTTGTGTTAACTTATGTTGAATATTCGTATTGTCGATCCCAAAGTGCCAAATTTGTGGTAAATATTTTATTTATTGTATATTTAATTATAAAAACTGAAAAATTAGATCCGCAACGATTCTGGAGTAGTCTCCGTCATATATTCACAATGACTGTTTCACCATAAAAAACGGACTAAAAAACCGTTGCACCAAATCTATCGGAATCTTATTTAAATTGCCCCGAATTACCTCAGCGGAATTAATATTATAGGTAAAATTTTGCGCTTCGTAGCGACTTGTCTTCACGACGATTTCCAAGCAGTAGCGAGATTCTGTAACTCGGTAGCGACCGTTTTCGTTGTCGTTAGCTAGCGACAGCCAATAAGAGGCTCCCTTCCTTCTGTGATCGTGCATGCGATTGGCTGTCGCTAGCTAGCGACAACGAAAACTATTGCTACCGAGTTACAGAATCTCGCTACGGAGCTAGGTTATGCTCGCCAAACGAATCAGCTGTTACGCTCGACGTTGGCAAGTCTATGGGTGCTATTTCGTCATTATGATAATATTCAACCGGAAGTTGAAACCGTTTGATAATATAGTGCCTGAACTACTCGGTGGAGTTCAAATTTTCCACTTCTTACAATATCTATTATGTCTAATTTATCAAATTTCAGTTTCCCAACGACCTTAGTTGGATACGTGAGCAGCAAAACCGTAATCACCGCATTTCCGGTCGAACGTCTCCACACGGAGAGAATTAAATGTTAAAAATTACCATGCAGTAACGGTAACCAGATGACAACTCTGAAACTTCGCTTATTATTACTGAGTAAAACACAGATTTTCACGAAAATAAAATAAAATTTCTTCTTCAGATAGAAAATTTTACCAGATTTTCTAGTAAACTTTGATGTGTAACAAAATACGCAAAACTTAAATTTAAAAAATATATAAAATCAGCGAAATTTTACTGTGCATTTTATTATTTTATGCCTTTCAAAAATGTCTATAAAAAAGTATCGTCTTTATAACAGTTATTTTAGGATTTATTATAAAATTTAATGAGTGTTATAGGAAAATGTATTGTGCTCTCGGTAAAAATTATCGTGCGCGCTGCCCTTCTTGTATAGTAAAATTTTAGCTACGTATTTGAAATTTTCTGTAACGTGAGTTAAAAAAAACTTGTCGCATACGAATTATTATGCTTTTCTCACTTGTCACCACATTGAAATATATCACGGTAATTTTTACCGTGAAATTCACGACAAAAATTACTTCTTGATTCTCTCCGTGGATAAGACGATGTGCTTAACTAGCACAAAGTGCTCGACTTTGCAATTTTATTACGAAAAAACTGAACGGTCAATAGAGCTCAAATTTTTCCAAAAGGTACATTACGTATTCGTTAACATCATATAAAAATTTCAGGCCCGAAAGTTGGATTCTTCTTAATGCGTATTTCCTTAAACTCGTTTGTCTCGAAATCGATGTTTTTCAAACTAGCCGAAAACGTAACTCAGCCAAATATGCACCGATTCACTTTAAATTTCGTAGGTATCTTCTCAGATGCATTCTCCATGGTTATGGATGCATTGGTTATTAACGTTTTTTTTTAAACAAACAACAACTCTTGTGATTTTGTTGGTCCAAAATGAAAGTTTCCATTCAAAGCTGCACCACCGTTTTTTAATAAAGGTATTTTCTTATTTCCCCACGCAGTTCCATAGCTTTTTGTATATATTTTAAATATTTTTTTCTTTTTTTGTTCTAGGTTGAAAACTACAGAGAAATTTTTTCGGCGTCGGAATACTTGATACGAGAATTACTCTGCGGTCTTGGACTCTGACGCTGCCATGTTCGATTGAAAAAGTAAAAAAAAAAATGTTCGTACACTCAAAACTATGTACAATAAAGTTTATCAATTCAATTTTTTTTTACTGCTTTCATTGTACTCGTTAGAAAGAAATTCATAAAATTAGCCGTTTTTTTGGACCACTTTCTGGAAAGATCCACTTTCCCTTAAGGGAGCTTTAGTACAAGGAGGGAGAGTGGATCTACCCCTTAAGGGAACTTTTGTCCAAGGAAGGAGAGTGGATCTGCCCCTTAAGGGAGCTTTTGTCGAGAGAGGGCGAGTGGCTCCACCCCTTAAGGGAGCTTTTGTCCAGCGAACCTTTTTTTTAACGATAATTCGAGCTGGAGATTCTACCGTGTCTCAATCCACTGTGGAAACTTCTGTCAAAATCTTCACGTGTAAGCTGCCTTCAAAGCCAACAAGGTAAAAAGCTTCCTCGAAGAGTTACGCTCGCTCAGACAATAACGATTCAAGAATGGGATCCAAAGCGATCCTGCCACTTTGGTTCCGAGCAATCTTTTTAGGATTTTCGTGTCTCCGTGGCCGGGTGCTTGGGCTCCGGAATGTTTACGATCAACATTGCTTCGAAGCACGGTCTTACATACAGATCTTCATAGGAATTTGATAGGCGGCAAGTGGGCCTAGTCTAGTGTCTAAACTTGTTTTTTTTTCTTAGCCACCGTGTGTCGCTGTTATCGGGGGGTGTCGTGAGACTAATCCAAACCGATCATAAATTGTTTTATCATATAGGCGTATGGGCGCAATACAGTTGAAAATCAATCAGTCAAAAAAAAAAAAATCGACCAAATCGATTATAAATTCAATAAAAATCAAATCGATAAATAAAAATAATCGACAACATAAGTAAAATTTCAATTTATAATTCAATCATATAAATGCAGTTGGAAAATTTAATGAAAATAATAAAATAACGAAAATTCGAAAGGTGTTCAATTGTAAGCTGGCGATAGCGAAGTTCTTATTTAAAATACCATATTGATAACGAAACGAGAAAGAAAAAAAAAACATCTTGATAAGATTCGATTTTATCTAGTGGTTAGTATACGTTTTGTTAGATTTTTTGACACGTGTGTATTAACTTGTTCATTTTAGCATGCAAATGCATGTTTTTTTTTCAATTTTACGCTCCGTGTACTGGATAATTTTTGCCAAAAACAAATAGGAACATGTAAATCGAGAAATAACAGTCGAAAACGCATGCGCTGTCTGCAAGACAGAGACATACAATATTGCTGTCACCTTCGCACACGACATTCCCTTCCCAATGCGCACCACACGGCCGAAAATTGAAGCAAAAACTGGACGCTGAGGGTACGTTCAACTTGGGCGCTTACACGCGTTCAGATTAAGTGAGCGTCAAAAGCCCACTTATTTTCGAAACGAACGCCTCGTGAGCTCAATGAACACACTGGTATCCCAGGTAGCAATTTCCAAATAGTTGTCTAAATGAGTACCAAATGTCCGTTTGGATGTTACCTGTAAGTTATCATGTGTCCAACAGTTATCTTTTTGAATGGTTTTCAACTTGAAGGTAAACCTCCGGGCGGGAATTTCGTACACATTCAGCTAACTTTTGGACGACTTTTTGAAAATTGCTACTCGGGTTACCAGTTCTTCGTGAAAATTTCTGAAAAACGACGGTAACAGCTTCACGCAAACTGTTTTCAGTTAACGTCGGGGGTCCTATTTCTAATAAAGTAATCTCTTCAACTTAGTTTTGGATCCGAGATACGAGATTTCTTTTAAAAGAGATATCCAAAAATTAGAAAAAAATGTCCCAATTCATCATTTGATCAATATTGTCTTCTATTAGATCGCAATCTTCATCAGTATCAGTTTTTTCGTTAATTATTTCAAACAACTCGTCAATCATTTGAAAACCACCAAAGGCTTCCAAAGGGTTTCCCAATAGGGGCGCTCGAACTTTGACAGTGTATAGCGGCCATGTTGCTGAAGCTACAGCTGTCAAATTTGGAGGTTATAGTAAATAATGTTGGGCAAATCACCATGAAAGGTTACAGTGTTGAGCAACGCGTACAAATCGTTAAACTTTATTATCAAAACAAGTGCTCAGTTCGAGCTACGTTCCGTGCTCTACTGTTATTTTTACGCACAATCGTCCTGTTGAGTCGACCATTCGTCGTTTGGTGAAGAAATTCGAATCAACTGGTTGAGTAAACAATCAAACAACACCCGTACGTCGACGAAACGTGAGGACTGAAGAAAACATTGCTGCAGTAAACGAGAGTGTGCAGGATAATCCGAGGCAGTCAATTCCTCGTCGCTCCCAAGAACTTGGCCTTGGCGTAGCGCACGGAACGTAGCTCGAACTGAGCACTTATTTTCATAAAATTTAATGACTTGCACGTATTGCTCAACACTGTAACTGTTCATAGTGATTTGCCCAACATCAATTACTATAAACTCCAAATTTGACAGCTATAGCTTTACCAACATGGCCACTATACAGTGTCAATGTACGAGGGCCCGATTGGAAAACTTTTTACTCCGCTGTGAGCGTTTAAGCACCCAAGTAGAACGCACCCTTAACGAACCTTCCCCCAACTACCGTCGTTTCACGACCTATATGTAAGACCGTGGTTCAAAGAGACTCTAACTTATTATTGTCTTTATCTTCTTTTTGTTTTACGATAAAAGCGAACGAAACGATCTTTTTTTTTTCAGTACTTCCTTTCGTGTCTTTTGCCTTTGAGATTGACCAAGACACGACCAAGAAACGAGACTGAGGTCCTAATTTATTTACACGGGAGAATGCGAGAAAGTGATATCTTGTCTTTTTCCATTTTTTTTTGTTTTTTTTTTTATCACTGATAAAATCTTTGTTAAATGAACTGTACCGGAGTTTGTCGAGGGTCCAATAGTGGGTGGCACCGTTTTTCGTATCCTGAACCTCCACGGCGACGATGGTGCGGGGGAACGGTCTCTCCTCCTCGTCATCGTCTTCCAGAGCGGGCAACAGATCGACGGGCAATGGCGAGTAGAGGGTATCGGTGAGCAGAGTGAATTGAAATTGTACCTGAGTTGAGTGAGAGAGACAGATAAGAGAATTTCATCCGTGTCCGTATGTTGGTTTCTTGTGATCGGAGCTACTCGCTTTGTGAAGCGAAAGTAGTTCGAGATTTGGTCGCTAGGTTCGTCGTGATCCAGCGGCTGACGGAGATATGGACAATATTAGACATTCGGCCTTTAACGCACGAGCCACTCGGACGAGAAACAAGATGTAAACTTTAAATTGTGAATTTATTGGTAGGATCTTGAATAAATCGCAAGAGTGTTTCATTCGCGGAAACTTTCCTTTTATTTTTTCCCCTTGCATTGACATGCCATGAAGCTTGACTGATTCTGAAACGCCTAAACATTTTTTTCGGCTCGATGTTGCGCAATGTCTATTTTGGCTTTTACCCATTTTATTATGTATCATTAGTAACGGTGAGCCATACCTGAAATTAAGGGGAGAAATACATGTAGCGACATTTAATGTATTATTGGATGGATATTGAAAAATCGCGAAAATTCTTGAAAATTCGAGGAATGATAGTTCTCGATAGAATTATAATACATTATTTTAGAATTTTTCACTAAATAATTTGGTAGTTATAAACATATGAATTTAACACGGTCGCTTATGGGAAATCATATTCTGCAGACGTTAATGGTTGCAAAACGAATGGAACTAAATCGCCCCGAATTCTGAAAATATTATATCATCAAGATTTAGGATCAAGCGATTGATTATGCTAAGTTTCAAATAAATCGACTGAGTATTTGTCGAGAAATTAATTAAAGTAATGAGGAGTATCGCCTTTTTTAACGATGAATTAATAGCAATCATTGGAAAACTCAATATATATTGAGTTTTTGGGTAATTATTGATAATAATAAGATGATCCGAACGTATTAATTAAATAAAAAAATTGAGAAACTTTTTTGTTGGACAGTTGAAACAGATGTGTAGTCACTGACAAAACCTCAGTCAAGCACACGCCAATATCGTCGAATTTGACTTCAATTAATATTAAAAGTAAAAAATAACATTTCTATTAACATTATCTAGATTGTTGAAAATTAAAATTATCTAGACTTGTAAATCCACGACTCGCCCATTTTGGACTGACTTTTTGCCCGACGAACCATCCAGTAATACCTTAAAAACAAAATCTTTTTTTTTACTTTACACGTTAGTTAAATATCTCAAGAAAACAGTGGGAAAGGCGCTAATCAACCGGTAAGTCACTGAAATTATTAAGTTTTCGTAGTTCAAAACTTTAAGTACGTTTTTCTTCAAACTACATTTCTTTACGTTTGTGGGAAACATAACTTTAAAATGAATTGACCTATCGTGCTAAAATTGCACAGACAACTCGATAACAATATTACCTTGTACTTATACCTACTTGTTTATGAAAACCACTTTTAAAAAGTATTTTTTTATTGCAAAAAGGAATGAAATTTTGTCAAAAATTTCAAATATTTCCTCTGAAGTGTTTAATTTTCGAAGTTTCCAGCTTTTTCAATGCATCTTGGGTACAAGATCAGCATTTGGATGTTAAAATACTAAAAATTCTTGGCTCATATTTTTCAGAATAGTATTGAAGTCGGTCGACTTCAATATTAGCCATTTTGCAATATTTTTCAATTACAAAGATTAATTTAAACAGTTCAATTATGTGATAAATTGTACCTAAAGTTTCATAAATGTAAAAGGTTTTGTTCCTTTAAAGAAAAAATTCCCCCTTAACGAGTCGCTGTACCGTCTTTTCATTTACTCGATCGATCAAGTAGCTTGCGCGAGCATCGAAATCTTCGATTTTTCACAATGAAAAAACAATCTCCAAGAAATTAATCGAATCTGTCAAGTGACACAAATCTCGGGTCTGCTGTCAATTGACAAAAGCTTCGGGTTTACTGTCTGCGGTACAAACTTCAAGTTGCTATTTTTTATTAACTTTGAAATGGCCAACATTTTGTTAATTTTCATTAAAAAAAAAATTCTTCGTAAGCCTCTACAGTTTTTCATACTGATTAATAATCTTTTTGTTTTTTTCTTTCAGACAATTTTTGGAGGAGTAGGACTTTCCACCGTCAAGCGCTACTTTTTTTAGGCATTATTTTGCACTGGCCAAAAAGATTGTATAAAAAATAAAACTAAAACTTAAAAAAATATTTTTATGTATGATATAAATCATTTCAATAAACGAAAAAAAAATCGGACTAATTATCGAATTTTATTTTAAAAAAATAAAACATCATGAAAATCAGCAATTTTCAAGCCAGTCACACTGAAACGTTTCCTCAAGTATTTGGCGTCGAGATGCTGCCCTGAATAAACGATTACGTAGTAATTCGTTTTATTATACAGCTTTGGATGTGTCGTCGCTGCTTTAAGAAGACCCTCACGCATGCGCACAACGATTTTCGACACGAAATTCCACGGCGAGTCAACTCACGTCAATAATCTCGCATTTTTATTAGGTGGAAAAGAACCGTAATAGGGTGAGCTGTTAATTTTTTTCCTTTTCACCCACACTGAGAACCGTAATAGCCCCACGCCTCTATTAAAGACCGTGTGGCTGCGGCGTGTATACGTTACTGTACCTTTTTCTTGAGCTCGACCGATATGGCATTGGCCTCCTTGAGGAATATCGCGTTACCCCATAGATCGTCCCTCAAGCTCGTGAACTGGTGATACTTCCATTTTCTGAATGCCCACGCGGCCAGCTGGAACTCTCGCTCGCTCCAGTTGCTCTCTGCGTCAAACAATGGGTTGACTGAAATGCAAGCCATCACCAGGCAAAACAGTCAGAGGGCGAAACAGGCGAAGCAACATTTGTTTTTCTTCTTTTACCCTCTTTCATCTACTTTCGTTCGTTCTCTCTTGTTCTTTTCTTTTCTTTTCTTTTATCGTCCCCGATCAGTTTTGGTTTCGTAGGCGCGTGCGCTGTGTGTGCTCAGATTTTACGGGCGCGACAATGGTCGAGGTGATGAAAAAGGTGCGAGAGCAGCACTCACCGAATATATCCTCCTCGATGTTGTTGAAGTCCTCGGGCGTGTAGCTGCTGTACATCGACATCGTCATGCTTTGCTCCTCCACTTGTTTCTGCAGAGCGTCTATTCTCGCTTCGTAATTCTATCGAGTATACGAGACAAAACAACAAAATAGTATAAATTGAAAAATTCGACAATTTGGCGAAAATAGAAAACAACGAGATTCGAAAAGACAATAATTCAACGAGCTTGACGTTTGCATCGTTTGAATGCAATGGAAATTATCATTTTGCATTGCTCGAATTCCTTTTGGCAAAATCTTCGTTTCGAAAATCCCTTGAGGAGGGAACATCACTTATCAGTTTCGAAAAATCGAAAGCAGGAAAATCAGTATTATGAAGAAGCTGAAGGACCAATGTATGGCACTAGGATCATTCAGCTTCTACTTGTTGAACCGTCTAAACGCGTTTTTCTCAAAATTCCATTTTTACAAACTGTTAGCATGATTTGCCAATAACTATTCAACCAATTTTGATGAAATTTGACACACGTCTTCCTTATACTATCAGTTTATCGGTGAGCCAAAAAAAGGTGTGAAATTCGAATAAGAAAATATAGTTTTTTCGCTAAATGTAGCGAAAATTTAAGGGGCGACACCACTGTAGAATTTTCAAAAAATAGATTTTTTTATTGGCTTAAGAGATGCTTTGAACCATCTAGAATAATGGGAAAAAGTTTGGTGTCTGTAAAAAAGACCCGCACACGCCCGGTGTCAGTGGCTGGTAACAAGACTTGATGAAACATTTTATTTACCATTTTTTTGTAGCCTTAGACTTGTTCTAAGTTACAATGAGCGACTAAATCGTTGCTTGGGAAGCGACACGCAAAACAGCAACGAAAGTTTCAATGCTTCTGTTTGTAGCTTGGCTCCAAAGGCCCACTCAAGTGGCCAAAAAGTATTAAATGTAGCAACAGATATTGCTGTGTGCAATATTAACGACCATCTGACTAATATCCTACGAATTATGAAAGTCTTGGAGATGGATATTGGCCTCCAAGCTTACAATTTTCATCTTGAAACTGATGCTAGACGGATAAAACACGCTGAGCTGTCTTTGACAGATGCGGCAAAAGAAGCACGCAACAGCATAAAGTCAACCAGGAAAAAAAAATGAGGATGAATATTTGAACAGAGAAGGGCAGCTTTATGGTCCTGGGATAGCCGATCAATGGTATAAAATTTTAAACAGCTAAATTTTTCATTTTTTTTTCACGTCTATAACACATCTCAAAACGCGTTTTTCTCGGAACACAATTTTTTCCAAAACGGCACGCAGCATAACTCCAGCAATTATCATTCTATTCACTCCAAATTTTGAACACATGTGTAAAATAACATTCCGAAGAGAAATACGTACGGGATTTTATATGAGTTAATTATAACATTATTTATTAACATACGACTGTCCTTTTTTTTCTGTCGAAAATTGTATTTTTACCTTAAATGCTTGCAAATTACACGAAAATTAATATTTTCAAAATCACCTACGTTTTTCTCTAGCTATACTCATGTAAATAAATAGAATTAATTTTTTTTTTGTAGATTCAAATTTGCGTCAGATATACTGCGTGCCGCAAAGCGTCTCAGATTTAACATGCCTCGCGAAAATGGCTCCGGCGTCACCATTTTGTATAATTTTTTAATATAAATTTATTTTTTATTCACTTGAAGAGATGACTAATAACATTCTTGAATAGTATTATTCCCTTACTTGTCCTTCCACCAAAAAAAAATCTTGAAAAATCGCTTAATTTTAGACGTTTACAGTGGTTTTACCCCTTAATTAAAAATTACAAGATTCACTTTCTTAAGGGAAGTTTCTACTTTGTTGAGCCAAAAAAAAATTGATTTTGCTGTATGGGAAAGATCCAATGCTTAAGAATACGCTTAGCAAATTTCAAATCGATATAAATAAAATTTGCAAAGTTATAGGCCGACGAAGAGAAGCGGCCCGAAGGTATGAAATTCAGAGCGCAAAAGCAGAGAATAAATCACATGATTTTAAACACCAAGAACCACTTGCGACTGAGGTTCGAAAAGGCCAAGCTCCACATCCACCAAATTAAATTAATCACAAATTTAAATGTCATAAAGGCAAACAATCCTTTTCATTTAAGAAAATCTCAAAAAACAGCTACTTTCTGGCCTTGTAAATGGTGATACCCCTTAATAATTTATCAAGTCGCTTATTCGGATACCTAAAATTCAAATCTGCAAAAAAAAAACAAAGAAATCGTTAAATAATAATAATGAGGAAATAAAAATATAAACAGAATTTTCGTTGCATTCCAACGTTGCAAGGTTCAAGACCACAAATTCCAATAATTTGTAAATTAAACGCTTTTCCTTTCTCTCTTGTTCTCGTTGATTTCACATACTGACCTTTCGTTGTTCCTCGAAGAGGAGATCGGCCTCTTCCTTCTCTTTGCGAAACTGTTCCTCGAGCACGAGCAAACGCTTTTCCATTTCTGCCTTCAGATCGATACCCTGCTTCTCCAGCAATTCGATCTGCGCGAAATTCCAATCGACCGTCTCGCCATTCGCCGGCGTCTCAGCCGGCGAATTCTTCTCCCTTCGCTCGCGAACTTTTTTTTAATGAGAAGACACGCAAATGAAAATTAATAACACCAACCTATGCAAGTTCGATGTGGAATCTTTCTCAACTGTATCAAGGGATTAGGCTACCGGGAAAATAAAAAAAATAGTTCATCGCTTGAGGCAACTCAAATTGAAGAGGAAGATCCAACATATGGTGCAGGAATCGCAGATTGAAAATAAACTTATGATTACAACAATAGAACTGTTAATAAAACTTTAAATGCGTTTTTTTTTCTCGAAATTATGTTTTTTAGAACGGTTTCCACTATTTCTCGACATCTAGAGAACGAATTGACTTGAAATTTGATATAATGATTCAATGTAACAGTAGTTCAGTCTTGGGCGACGTTTTTGTTTTTAACATTTTTTTTTTTTTCATTAGTTATTAACAAGAACAATGTCATTTTTCCTCGAAAAATCGAAAAAGAGATAGAAATAAAATATTTCGATGCTTGAAACGCGATAACGAAAAGAAGCTCGGTCAAATCTTGCCCAATATTATATATTTTGAAAAAAAAACTTGTTTTTTTTTGTTTCAGATCAACCGTCTGGCCAAAATCGAGTACACCATTGAGCCCCTCACGTTCAAAGGTTCATCGCGAGATTGTTCATAACTCCTTCAATTATCAATATTTTTTTACGAAATTTCGTACACAACTTTGTTAATGTACATCCGAATAAATGTCCAAACGATTTTTCAATCATCTCACTTATTCCTTGAAAATTAATGTTTTTTTGCAAATAAACCTGATTTTCGGATCGTCACAGTAGCCCAATCCTTTAGGAGTCGTCCATTAATTACGTGAGGTGTTTTTTTTTATTCAATTTAGACCCCCCTACCCCCTGGTGAGATTTGGTGAGATGTGGATGCACTCCTCCCCCCCCCCCCCACCCTCCACACGTGAGATTTTCCCCATAATTTTTAAATTATTATATTTGTTCGATATGTTCATGTATTTTGCTCCATACCACTAATAAAGACTTACTGATAGAGTGTTCTATCAAATACATTTTTTCTGTAAAAGAAGAAGAGGATACAAATGATACTACGATTAAGACGCACTATAACGGGTTTAATTTAGTGTTATTCAATTTAAAAAAATTGGGCAGGATAGGGTAGTGCTCCGACACTACCTTTCCTACTCGATCCATGGGCAACTTGGCTCCAAAGAATATATTAAGATGAACAGAAAAATATTTGATTAAAATTAATGAAGAAGATAATGAAGCTATAACTTAATTAATGCCTAAGAATAGAATAAGAAGATTGATAAGAATATTTGATTATTTTTATTTCATACTGTTAATATGGGCACGTGCCTGTCCATATTTTCAGACCAGTCTGGAAATATCGACATTGCACGGGTTTAAAAAAAAAGTTTATTACAAAGGATGTATATACTTAACTAGTCTGATTGTTACGAAATATAATAAAACAATTACAATGGTAAATTCTTGTTTTCTTAAAATATTTTCCCTTCTAAAATGATTTAAGCCTTAAAGCGTCCATATTTGCACCTTGTACCTTACAAAATGTTATACGTATATTTAATGAATTAAAAAGTTAACGTGAGATTTTAATTGATCCCCCGGCCCTAAATGAGGTTTGGTGAGATTTTGCCAGACCCCTCCCTCCCCACTTGGAGCTCACGTAATTAATGGGCATCCCCTTAAAGAATATGACAGATATAATTTCATCGAATTGTTTAGGTTTGTTTAGGATTGGTTTCAGTTTATTATTATAAACTGTTTAGGGTTGGTTTCAGTTTATTATTATAAATTGTTTAGGGTTGGTTTCAATGTATTATTATAAACTGTTTAGGTTTGGTTACAATTTATTATTATAAACTGAAACCAACCTTAAACAAACTCAAACAATTCGATGAAATTATATCTGTACGAGCGCAGCGGGCGGTTTTATTAAACCACCCGCTCCGCTCGTACGTTTTCCAAATTTTTGTTTCCTTTTTCCAAAAGTACGTGCAAAAGCTTCAAGACAAATGAAAAAAAAAGGCTTACCCTGATCAGGATGATTGAATCTGAAGACGTGATTTTTTCCCAGGATGACTCTCGATCCTGTCTTCAGTAAGATCGGCTCAGAAATTTCCCGTCCGTTAACGTAAATGAGGGCTCCCTTTTTCGGCATCAGAGTGATGACACCTTCGTGATTCTCAAAAACGCAGTGCTCGCTCAATATGTAAGGACCGCAGAGCTGTATGTCCTGAGGTATGGTGGCCTCAGCCGAGCCGATCCTCGTGAAGCCATCCTTTATGTAATAGATCAGGCACTCGGACATGAGCGGATCCTCGTTAAGATTTACGAGATGAGGAGTCTTTTTGGGTGAAAATACGCCGACTGTCACGCCATCCTCTTTCACCGCTACTCCCATCTCAGCGAACACAGCTTCGCGCTGCAGACGAATCGACTCGGTACGCTTGAGCTTCTCCTCCCAAGTCTCGTTCAATTCTACATACCCGTTCGATCGAACAATTTTTCGTTACGTCATACGTTACCTTCAAATTTGCCGCTAAGATTTGGAAAAATAAATAAACAAAATACGTGCTTACCGGCTATGAGTTTTTCCGAGGCTTGCAGTTGATCGACCGCGTCCTCGGCAAACGTCGAAGTCGGATGAGACGGGATTCTCTGTCGCGATTCCTTCGCGTCTTCCTCGCGCTTCGTCGTTTTTATGATGACCGGATCGTCCCCTGGAAAAATAATACACCACGTTGATACTTCCGATAGTCAGCTTTTCCTTAGTCTCTTGTTATTTTTTTTTTATTGTTCTTTGTGACGAGACGTCGGTTCGAGGCGGTATTGTTGTCTAGAAATTTCGAGAAAATCGCCTTTTTTTTCAATTTTGGTTTATTATTCTGCAGACCCTTTCTGAAATACGTATGTGAAATTTGTTCAAAGTTTCTCATAAAATTAGTCGAAGTATAGAAGTTGTAAGGAGTACGCTTGAAATATTTTTTTTTATAATTCGTAGAATGGTTATAAATAGAGCGAAAGTTGATTATCAAAGTTCAGTATGCTGCCGATTTTGGAGTTTTTTTTCTTTGCTAAATCTGGTACTAAACATCATAATATTTATACGCATTAAGGAGTTTCGGGACAAGTAACGAAATGATACCATTCGATTCAAATTTATACAGTAGATTCTTTGTCATCGTTTTCATAAAGTTTACAAATGAAACAAAAAATACTTTTTAACATAGGGAGATGCCTACACTTGTCGCTGATCAGCAGTTTTACGCATGAAATAGTGTTAAAAAATGTTAAGAATGTTATAAAAAACTGTCAAACAACTCGGTATATTATATTACATCACGCAAAAAAAATATATATAATATTTATATGTATACAGGGTGTGATGTAATGAATGGATAATCCTGCAACTGTCGATAGGTCACGTCATGTCCTACTGTATGCTGGAATTTCAGTTTCGTAAAAGTCCCACGGATTTCGAAATTTTGGGCTTTATGTTATTTTTTGAAAAAAAATCATCTGCTTTTGGTTTTTCGCATGCCATTTTTACAAATGATAACTTTTTTTGACCCGGTTTAAAAAAAAACTCTTGGTTATTTGTTTTATCTAGGAAAGTCTTCTTTTTAATCTTAAATTTTAAGGAAACTTTATGAAAAAAGATTTTATGCAGATTTTTCATAAAAACCTCTTCGAACATCTGACTTTGATAGCCTGCAGTGTGAAAAAAATGTACTACGCATAACGTGCCAATTACTTTAAAAAGTTGCTTAGTTATTGTCAATTCTAAAATGGTGTTATTCTTTAACGTTTGTCTTTTAATAATTTTTTTATCGAATTTCAAACGAAATTTGATCAAAAAATAATAAACAGTATTATTCTTTAACATTTGTCATTTAATAATTTTTTATCGAATTTCATTTGAAATTCGATAAAAAAAATAAATAAAAGACAAATGTTAAAGAATAATACCGTTTTAGAATCGGCAATAACTAAGCAACTTTTTAAAGCAATTGGCACGATATACGTAGTACACTTTTTTTTATACCACAATTCATTTACCGCTCGCTGATTCTCGCGGCAAAAGAAAAAGTGTCGCCAACCGTGAAAAAAAAAACAAACTCACAATACAAACAGTGCGCTGTCGCCAAATTTATCACTTTTGTTTTAAATATAAAATAATACAAAAATACACATTGATATAACATTGAAAAGACGTTATTAATAAACTTGTGTAAAAATAATAATCATGAATGCACGACTAGAAATGTATGACGGTTCCGTTTTCGAACGAAATATTAGTGTGTGTAGAAGTTGGCAGTGCTTGAGAAAAATAAAATCCCCGATTCCCCCTAAAGATAAGTTGTCCCGAAACTCCTCAAGAATAATATTTCGTTTTTTTTGTTGTTTTTTTTTTTTAAATATTTAGACAACGTCCACAACACTGGTCGCCAATGGGGAACGTCCGATTTTTTTCTTTTTTTACTTGAGAATGTTAAATTTGATAACTTTTTTTTTATTTGCAAATTTTTAATTCTCGAAGGATCAATAAACATGTGTAAGAAATTTCAGAAAGAAAAGGAGAACAGTTCAACAGTTATTCCATCATGAAAATCACCTTCGAAACAGTCCTCTAGACAACAATACTGCCTTAAAAAAAAAAAGAGACAAACAAAAGGCCTTATCGGTAAATACATCGAAAGCCAATTATCGAGTGCTGCTCAACTGTTGCACGCTATTCGTATAGTTTGCGGCTTAAGTGTTCGTTTCACTGTCATGCAAAAAACAAAAACCTACCACGTCGATTGACGTTTCTCATTCTACTTTTTCATCATTTTATTTCGTTGGTTTTTTGTTTTTTTTTTGTGTCAATTTGAATGTAAACATTTTGTAACGTGTGGTCAAAAGCTCGGCATCAACGAGGCGAAAGCTCCGACAGAACGAGAAGCCGACGAACCAAATTTTTCAATGTGAACAAAAAAGGAAGAAAAAAAAAAATCAGAAAAAGAAAAACTGAATACACAAAAGTACGGAGCGTAAAGTGAAAATCGCAAGTGTTTACAATATGCAAGAAAATACTGCAAAGGATTCGCAATTCCTCATGATCTTTTTTTTTTTTTCTTCAATACGTATTTCTTTTTTCGTTTTTTTTTCTTCATCTTTTCCTTTGTACATCACTGCCAGCAAAAAAAATGATTCGCATTCCCTTCGATTGATTTGTGCCTTTCTACTTACTAGATTCTTTCTTTTCATAAGAGACTTTGCCATCCGGCCCTACGTCGAGGACAACGTGGTCGGGGCACAGAGAAAGAAAAACAATGTCACAATGTGAGTGGCAATTAACGATCACTCTTGGGAGAATAAGCTCGTCAAATCGTTTCTATTTTTGATTATTTATCCTGCAATTTTTCCACCGTTTTACCTCTTACTTCAGCTTTATCATTAATATTTTCTTTAAACATTCGGCGATCTCCTGTTTTTATTGTCTTTACGGAATCTTCAGAATTTTTTACATACTTAGCGCAGTTTATATCAGAAATCTAGTTATTTAGTATATAAATTATTACATAGAAATATGGCCAGCATGTCGTCTTCATGAAGTACTGCATAAATTAGACGATTTTCAAAGTCGTAATTTTTTCATTAAAAGTTCGGTAATCTGGATTGAAATTTTACCAATATACTGGAATGTATTTCTACTCAAATGTAGATGAAAATCAGTTAATTGTTAAATATTCGGGTTCGCGAAAGGTTGTCTTTTCTTTTCGTGTTAATAATCGTTAAATGATGTTTAAGTGCAATAAACGTGCTGGTTTAATTTTTTTTTTGATACGTTGATCATTTGGGACGTAAAGAAGAATAAACGGAACAGCTTGAAATTTTATAAGGCTATTGAGGGGTGCTTTGGAGCTTTAAAAAACCTGGAAATATCAGTACTTTTGTCATTATTCGCAAAGTCATTAGATTTACTCAAAAAAACCAGAAAAAGTCTTCTTTTTTGTACATTTTTCAAATCGTTAGTGGAGGTAAAAAAAATCATGAAGCGATAATTGATACTTCCCGTGCAGAAATTTCCTAGGGATACCTAAGTTCTTATCAGATCCCGATCGGGATATGATACGGATACCCTAGAAGGGGTATCCCCATTGGAATCCAGGTAGCGCCCACTACGTAGCAGAGTTGTCCAAAATCTGTATCTGGCGTTACTTTTTGCTCGATACAAATGTATCGAGTAACGAAAAACTTTTCGTTACTCGATACAAAAGTATCAAGCTATTGTTGCAGATCGCGACTTTTACATCGAGTAGCGAAATTTTATTCGATACTCGATACTTGAGTATCGAGTAACAAAAAGCTTTTTGTTACTCGATACTTTTATATCGGGTAACGAAAAGTTCTTCGATACTCGATATTTTTTTACCGAGTAACGAAAAGTTCTTCGATACTCGATACTTTTATAATATTGTTATTTGTTTAAATTTGTACAAGATTGTTTTTTTTGTTGTTTGAAATGAAATTATTAAGTTTTCCGAATGCATATAAATTTTACCAGAGTTTTTTCATCGTTATGAAATTTTTTTTACAAATTATGAAAAATTGACCAAAGGTCGGAAATTCTTTACCTTCCCTCGAGTACAAGGCTTCTGTATCGACTGTGAGAAATTTCAAAACTGTTAATAGACTAGCTTCGTATTTTGAGGCTTTCGAATGGTACAAGTATCGAGTAATAAAAAGCTTTTCGTTACTCGATACTTGTGTAACGTGTAATGAAAATTTATTCGATACTCGATACAAAAGTATCGAGCGATTGTTGGAGATCGCTACTTTTGTAGCGAAGTATCGATCGAATTCTTGTTGCCAGATACATTTGTATCGAGTATCTTTCATCGAACTCGATACTGAAGTAACTAGTTACTGCCAACTCGGATACGTAGCACAAGGCGAGACGTGGTGGCAAGAATTTGAAATGCGTATTAAATACATTTTTCTTAGCAAATTAAATACATATTTTCTTTGTTCGAACGAACTCCATTTAATTTAAATATAATTACTTAGAATAAATAACCTATATAACTTTTCTCCAGGAAATATAAGTCTTTCAAGGTCTATATATTGTTTTTTTCGATTTTTTAAATTAAATGTAAAAAAATTTGTTCAAAATTCTGTTATTAAAATATATAAGTTTTGACAGTTATACTGTAGCACAATTTTTTACATAATCGTTTTTCAGATCCTTGAATAAATTATTTCAGAAAACGTGCAGCGTCTCCAGCTGATACGGATCGGTATCTCCTGGTGATTTTTACATTCATCCCTGAGATCCGATTCGATACCGAGTTAGATCTTGTTCTAGAAGTTCGGGATTCTAGCCTGAATCCTAGGCAAAGCTTCTATTTGGATTCTGACTAGAGTCCTCAATAGTTCCGGATTAGGATCCTGACTGGAATCCAATTAGCGAGCGTTACATTTCCCTCCCGGATCCGATCCGATATCCGACTGAATCCCGATTGAGAAACCAGTATCCTTGTCCGAATCGGACTGTATCCATGAAAATATTTCTGCACGGGTTGTAGAGTATTGATTCAAGTTTCTAAAACAATCCTTCGATTTGCTGTACGATGTTTAGTTTATGGGATATCAATGATAAAAGACGAGAGTGAGCCTTTTCATGCACGGAGAGAATTAAATGTTAAAAATTACCGTGCAGTAACGGTAACCAGATGACAACCTTAAAACTTCGCTTATTATTACTGAGTAAAACACAGATTTTCATGAAAATAAAATAAAATTTCTTCTTCAGATAGAAAATTTTACCACATTTTCTAGTAAATTTTCATGTGTAACAAAATACGCAAAACTTAAATTTAAAAAATATATAATATCAGCGAAATCTTACTGTGCATTTTATTATTTTATGCCTTTCAAAAATGTCTATAAAAAAATATCGTCTTTATAACAGTTATTTTAAGATTTATTATAAAATTTGATGAGTGTTATAGAAAAATGTATTGTGCTCTCGGTAAAAATTATCGTGCGCGCTACCCTTCTTGTATAGTAAAATTTTACCTACGTATTTGAAATTTTCTGTAACGTGAGTTAAAAAAAAACTTGTTGCATACGAATTATTATGCTTTTCTCACTTGTCACCACATTGAAATATATCACGGTAATTTTTACTGTGAAATTCACGACAAAAATTACTATTTAATTCTCTCCGTGTGGACCGTCCGATATCTCAGCAACGAATTTCCGTACAGAGACCGATCGGAAACCGAATTAAAGCTCAGTGATCGAGCTTACTGACCCTGGCATTGGCATGGTCAGGAAAAATTTTCCCGAGCTATGGGACACTTTTAAAGTCGAAGAAAAACTTCGAAAGTTGTTCTTTTGCCCCTATTTTTTTGATTGCGCAATAACCGTGACTAAAAAAATGATTAAAAAAAAATGTTTAACTGTAGACTTCGAGCTTCAAAATCCTTTTTTAATCATCTCTATACGATCATTTCTCAGACAGTTACAGCGTTTTGAAAATAACTTTTAAAAAATCGGAAAATTTCTTGTTCCTTCAACTTTTTTGGGCGGAATATATTCCTTAGCGTGCATAAAACAAAAACGATCCAGAGATTGAAACAACCGCTAAGTAGAGTTCAATTCGTATGTCGAGGCGAGTGACGATAATGTGATCTTGATAATCGCGTCGGTCGCCAATTCTAATATCGAAAGAAAAGCGCGACTCACCTTCCTGAACATCGATGCCCTCCTGTTTGAGCAATTCTCGCAGCTTTTGTATCTCCTCCTTGAGCTCGCGTATGAGCTTCGCGTTCGCGTCCTCGTTGACGATCGCCTTGCACACGATCTGCTTCGCCCTGTCTGCGTATCTGCGATTCGAGATGTTGTTTTTTTTATCGCAAAATTACCAAACGGATAAAAAATCAGAGGTGAGCGGGTGCGAGGATAAATGTCGTTGTTTGGGTTTTTGCAGGAGCGGAGGGGAGGGGGGAATATTTTTTTGGCATTGTCGCTCATTACCGAAGAGTCGATAGGGTCTCGTCGTAGTTGATGTCAGCCGGACTGACGGCCGCTATCATCGCGGTCTTGGAGTTGCCGCCGAGATTCTCGCGAAGCAGCCAAGTAAGTACCGAGTCTCGATACGGTATAAAGTCCGCTTTCTTCTTCTTCTTCGTCGCCTGAAAAGACAAATCGCCGCGGTCTCATAGCAAAATCCCATTTTTGCGTAACAAAAAAAAAGAACGAAAAAAAAAAACAAATGCAAAATAAAAAGAGTACGATTTTTGCTTGACTTTCGTATTTAATTGGGTTCGTTTGGGTTTGTATGGGAGCCCAGGAGCATCGGACAAGGGAATGAACTTGGGTGCGGTTTTTTTTTAAACTACGGTGCAAGTGAAACTTTTTTTTCCCATAACTCTAAACAATTTTATCCCGAAATTGCTGGAAGTATATAATTTCGTTGTCGTCGTTTCGGATTAATCGTTTTATTATTAATTTATTATTAATAGACGATAAGAAAGCAAGTAAATTCAGGTAGAAATTTTTTTTTTTGCAATTTTCTTCATTTTAATTATCATTATGATAATATTGGGTCTAGGATAATTCCGTAGCGAAATTCCGACAGATGTCGTTTACAGTTGTTTGTCCGCTCGCACATGCATCAACCATATGAAGTGTCGTGGATTAAGGTTGGTGTCTAGTCTAGAGAGCGAAAAACAAGCTTATTTTCGAAAACGTTTTTCTCAGCTTCTTTATTAGATATAACAATAAAACTTTTTCGACGACACAATGTTATCCTTATAGAATAGAAAAAAAATTGTTTACTTCGTCCAGCGTTTTTTGTCCAATTTTCAGAGAGCGCCAAAGTCGAGTCCTCAAAAAAAATGTGTTCCCATGGCGGACAAACAATCTCCGGATTGGCACGGCCGAAACAAAAATAGGAAACGACATTTTAAAGAGAAAGGTTTGCCACGTGGTAATTTACCACCGTTTGCCAAAAATCGATAATAGAAAAAAAATTGCGGCTATTTGAAAAAACATTGTACGAAAATCGACTTAATTTTGCACCGTTTGCGCCCTATAAATTTTTATATTATAAATTTTTTTCCAAAAATGTGGTGAATTACCATACAAAACACCTTAATAAAGAATCGTACAAAGTTTCATCAAAATCGATCGAGGGGTTGCGGAGATTGTTTGTCCGCCAGTTGAAAAAAAAGTGATTTTCTGAAAAACGCATTTAAAGTTTTGGACTTAAAACGGTGTGTATAGGACTTGTCCCTACACACACCGCTATAACTTTTTTTCTATTACGAATTTCCTCACAAAATTTTAGGAGGTGATTCTCGACGCTATAAGGGGTTGAAAAATGAAATAAATTTTTTTTCGATTTTCCGAAAGTTCTAGACTAGACACCGACCTTAAGTGAAAGTTGAAACTTGTGCTGACATTTTAAGGTAGTAGTCACGCCACAGTCACGTTGAAAAGTTTATTCTCCCGCTCAATCGATGAGAGCCTCGGAATATTGCGAAATATCCTTACAATGTAGGTTGTACATCTTATCGGGATGTAAAAACATAAAGTAATGATGAATACGCCTAATATAATGTTTGCCTAACCCTCACTTTTGTATCAGACTATCCATTTCGGCTACTAACACGTAGATCGTCGCAGTCGCTTCGTGGCGCTAGCGTCGCTAGACATTGCTCAATTTAAATCGCTATATCTCTGAAACTAGACGGTCAAAATTCATGATTTTTTTTACCCACTTTGTCATATGTTCCTCTGTAATTGAGAATTAAAAAAAAAAATCTGTAGACAAGTTTCGAAGTTATTGCGTGAAATGTAAAATTTTCCACTGGTCCCCATAAGAACACGTGTAAAACCATGAAATCTTTGATTGGCAATATCTCGAAAACGGAACGGTGCATCCTTCTGAAATTTTGGAGGTAATCATTGAATAGTGTCCTGAATGAGTCCTCAGAATAAAAAATAAAAAATCTATAGAAAAACGCCTTGTCGAGACTACTACCTTAAAAAAGTATCCATCGAGATCCGTGACGTATAGAAAGTTCAATTATATTTTAAACATGGAAGAAAAAATCGTGGGTTTTCGATGAATTTCGCTTTTTTTTTAATTTCCGAAAGAGGCAAAAACCCGTCGCAAACTCACAAAAAGATATGCGCCGGGTACGGAGAGAATACCATAAACGAAATATGAGTTGTGCTCAATTTCATTATGAATGAAATTACTAATTTATGATAACTGAAATAAGTAAATACGGATTTAAATTCTATTTCGTCAATATATCTTGTAAAGATCGCATGAATTGTTGTGCCGCATCTCGTGGTCGGTATAGTATTATTGCTCGCCATCGTAAGACCAGATACTTTATTAGAGTAATTAATTAGTTCAACAGAATCTTCTTTTTGTGAATCAACATTATTCGCTACTGTCCATTTTATTATCTAATAGTACAATATATCTAGAATATTCTTCCAAAGTTTTAAGTCAATCGGAGTAAAAGTCTAGGAGAGAGAGCCTTTGGGAATTCCCCCCGTTGGGAAAGACCGACCGGGAGCGACGCAGGTATGCACATTTTTCTCAAAACACTATTTTTGAAGTCGGTGGAGACGATTTCTCAAAAACTAATGCACCGATGTTATTGAAATTTTGCACACTTCTTCAAAATAGCATTGACTAGTGATTGAACGAAGGTTTTTTTTCGATTACAACTAATTTTACAAGGCTATACGTAGTGTACATTGTACCAAAAATTGAACTATTTTGCATACAACTCTGCCAAACATTTAAATTTCAATTTTTTTTTAAATCCTTCGTTCAATTGTTTTTTTAATTTCAGATAAAGCTCTCATGAGTTATCCTGACCACCACGAGGACACTTTTTTTTAGGGGTCTCCGGAAACCAGGTCCCACCGGCTGAATTTCCCAAATTTTTGGATGAAAATTTGTTAAAATATTGTTGAAATGTTGCTCTTTTATGTGCTTAACATTTTTAAACGAAATAATTTATATATTATATTTTTAAAAAATAGAGAAAATATGCTTTTTTGGCTTCGAAACCCACGTAACCCCTTAAAAGTAAAAGATTCGACATGCGTAACCGAACGAAAAACGGGACTAAAAAAGTTTCACTTTTAAAAAACGAAAGTACCATTTTGCGCGTGAATTTTCAATTCAGGGACTTTGAACTTACCGCCTACGGAATGAATCCAAGATTCGCCAGGACAACAAGCGAGAGCAGGAAAGAAGCAACGAGAGCGATTACTCGTCTAATCTATTGTTGTTTTTCTGTTTTTTTTTTTTTTCACGCGTACGCACGAACGTTGTGTACTCACGATTTCGGCAAGAGCGCTGATAACTTTGCCCAGCGTGGTCAAGCTCTTGTTGATGTTCGCACCTTCCTTGAGCCTCGTTCCTTTGGCGCCTGTCGAGTCGGCGCGCTCCGAGCCCGCCAGATCCACCAACGATATCTTGCTGACTTTCTCCGTGACGAGGCCCGTCGTACTGTCCTGCTTTTGCTGAGTGAAGAAGATCGTGAATACCGCGTGAGATCTGCTCGACGTCTCGTTCATATTCGTCGCCGCGACGGTTCTGCAATTTTTCACAATTGTTCCTTTTTTATAGTTTTTTTTTTTGCTTACTCGTTCACGTGACATTTTTCGTTCGCTCTTTCAATGGAAATTCGTTGAGAACTTTCCAAATTTTTCTTACAAAAATTCGTATATTGATCGTTTGGGATTGTACAGGTGATGTTGTTTGGGTTTGTCAAGTTGATGTTGGGTTTGTCCAGCTGATTTTTAGTTTGGTTGGGTTTGCGCAGTTGATGTTGGGTTTTTTTTGGGTTTGCACTGTTCGCTTTGAGTTTCATTGGGTTTGTACGGCTGATGTTGAGTTTGTTTGGGTTTGTGAAGATGGTGTTGAGTTTGTGCGGTTGATGTCGAGTTTGTTTGGATTGGTGCAGTTGATATTGAGTTCGTTTGGTTTGTGCAGTTGATGTTTGGGTTTCCTTGGATTTGTGGGGTTGCTTTGAGTTTGTTTGGGTTTGTGCAGCTGATACGTGAGTTTGTGAATTTAGTGTCGAGCTTGTTTGGTTTTGTAAATGCGGTTGATTTTGAGTTTGTGCTGTTGATTGCGAGTTTGATTGGGTTTGTAAGGTTGATTTCGCATTTATTTGGGTTTTTGCAGTTGATGACGAGTTTGTTTGGGTTTGCACAGTTGATGTTAAGTTTGTTTGGGTTTGTGCAGTTGGTTTTGAGATTGTTAGGATTTGTACAGCTGATGTTGAGTCTGTTTGGGTTTGTGCACCTGATGTTGAGTTTGTTTAGGTTTGTGCAGTGGACGTCGAGCAGTGTTGGGCAAAATTTAATTGTTAGGGTAACTAAAGGTTGACAATTAATAAATTGTTAATCACGACTATAACAATTAACAATTAAATGTAATTGTAAAAACTCGGGATTAACAATTAATTAATTGTTAATTTCTGTAGTCGCAATTAACAATTAATCAATTGTTGAGCATGACTTTCCACAATTAGAAACGCAATTTTCTAAAATTGCGTTTCTAATTTTCGAAAAATTGCGAAAACAAAAATTTTCAATGTTATTGGTATATTTGATTAAAAACTAACAATTAAAACTGATTATTGTATAGGGCGCTGCGTAAGTCTACAAAACCCAAACAAACACGTCGTATCTGATGTCTGTAAAGTTATATAGGTTAATTGTTACTTTTAATTGTTTCTTAGAACAATTAAAAAAGTTAATTGCAATTGTTGCATTTGCGGGTTGCAATTAACATAGATTAATCCAAATAAATTAATTGCAACATGCAATTAATAGTTAATTCCAATTAAATTAATTGTAATTACTTTCTTAGTCAATTGATGAACTGATTAATAATTTAATTGATTAACGCCCAACACTGACGTCGAGTTTGTTTGGGCTTGTGTGGCTGATGTTGAGTTTGTTCGGGTTTGTGCAGTTGATGTAGGGTTTGTGCAGCTGGTGTTGAGTGTGCTTGGGTTTGTGCAGCTGGTATCGAGTTTGTTTAGGTTTTTTGCAGTTTGCTGTTGAGTTTGTTTGGGTTTTTTGCGGTTTGCTGTTGACTTTGTTTGGGTTTGTGCAGTTTACTGTTGAATTTGTTTGGTTTTTTTGCATTTTGCTGTTGAATTTGTTTGGTTTTTTTGCAGTTTGCTGTTGAGTTTGTTTGGCTATGCGCAGTTTGACGTTAAGTTTGTTTGGGTTTGCGAAGTTTGATGCTGAGTTTGTTTAGGTTTGTGCAGTCGCTGCCTACCTGGCCTTGTTTCCCTCGTCAATGAGATCGTGAATGTCCTCGTACGACATGACCGCGAGTTTCGACAGATCCTCGACGTAAGGACCGAGCAGCGGATGCTCGCGAACTCGAAGATTCCCTTTGTTCTTCGGATTCAAAAGATCGCGTACTCGCTCGCAATATATTTCCATGTAGCTCACCTCGACCGAGTGCTTGAGCTGTTCACTCGAGTTTTTACTTATTTTGCGAAAGAGATCCTTGCAAATTTGCGGTATTATACCCTCCTGTCCCTCCTCTTGTTTGCCCATCATTGTGTAAGACTTTCCGGCGCCGGTTTGACCGTACGCGAATATACAAACGTTGTAACCTGTCGAGAAATAAACCAATGTGCTCAATGATTATTATCATTATTGTTATATAATTGTATTAGGGAATATTCATATAAATTATTTCGTAGACTGACCTTCGAACGCATGTTGGAGCATCTCCTCCCCAATGTCCTTGTAAACCATAATTTGGGACGAGTAGTTCGAATCGCTCGGCTGAAATAATAATTTTTATCAAAATTTTATTCCTGCTATCCAATGACGAGACACACGATCCAATTTTTTTTTTTTTTTTTAGAGCGATAAACTTTTTCATCGACTAGCGAAAAACAATCATAGCTCGACTTACATCCATGGAATGATAGGAGTAATCGTAGTTGAAACTTTTGATGGCATCCTTCGTTCCAGCTGGGGCCTTTGGATTGATTATAGCTTGAAGCGAACAAACAAAATGGTACGCTCATTACCACTTTCGTCGCTGTGCCCTCAGGGCGCTTGTTTTACACAACTACGATGAACATCGATATCGTTAAATTTGATGATTTTCGCAAAGAAAAAAAAAGTCAAACGCAGTCGCGCTTAAGGGGTTACGTGGGTGTGAAAATTTCAAAAAAAAATCTTTTTTTTTTTTCATTTTATTATCTAATAGTACAATATGTCTAGAATATTCTCCCAAAGTTTTAAGTCAATCGGAGTAAAAGTCTAGGAGAGAGCGAGAGCCTTTGGGAATTCCTCCCGTTGCGAAAGACCGACTGGGAGCGACGTAGGTATACGCATTTTTCTCAAAACACTATTTTTGAAGTCGGTGGACACGATTTCTTAAAAACTAATGCACCGATCTTATTGAAATTTTGCACACTTCTTCAAAATTGCATTGACTAGTGATTGAACGATTTTTGGATGAAATTTTTTATAAATATTGTTGAAATGTTGCTCGTTTATGTGCTTAACGTTTTGAATAAAATCATTTTTATATTGTATTTACAAAAAAATAGAGAAAATATGCTTCTTTTTGGCTTCGAAATCCACGTAACCCCTTAAAACTTTAAAAAATCGTAAGTGCTGAACTTATCTCTCAATTTCGGAGAAACTATTTTAATAGGGTGTGTTTTTTTTTGTTTTTGCAATTATTTTTGGCTTTTGCATTAATGATTTTAGCAGTGAGAAGCTGCTGAACTCATTCAGTAGTTTCTATGAGGAAATTATCTCAGGAGTAAACAATACTCTTTTTTTAAAATAATACTGCAATTTAATTCGTCTACTAAATTCGTCCTGTTATGAATATTCCCTAACATTTCGGGTAGCATCGAAAATATTAAAGGGATAAAACCCTTTACAATGTTCAAAAAATCGATTTTTTTTGTTCACACATTTCGAAAGTATAATATATTGAGAGTATACTGGAAAATCGAAAAATTGAAATATGAAATATTTACGAAGTTATAACACATAGTCGAGAGCGCGCCGGGACCGCATGCTGTCAACTAGGGAAACTTTAAACGCGATTATCTCGAAACTGCATTTTCAAAAATTGCTCGTGTTATAGCTGAAAAAGTTATTGTTCAATCTGGCTGAAATTCTGGGAGGTTTCTCACTATAACATTATCGGAAGGATATACCTAAAGTTTTAAGGTTATCGCGTAAATAAATTACTTTTTTGGGGTAAACATTGTCGAGAAAATGGTCAAAAATATGAAAATTTGATAAAAAAGCCTACTTAATTTTTAATTTTATACTTTTAAATTTTTTTTATAGATATATCCTTCCTCTACACATGTCAATAGTCGATATCAAATTTTTCTATAAAAAAATCGCTAAACTTTCTACAATCATTTTTCTATCAAGAATTTCACTATAAAAAAAAACTGCAAAAAATTCTATAATAATTTTTATATCACAATTTCCCATCGTGGATAACTAATCTCCCTGAATAAAAACAAAGTCAGTTTAGCTCAAACAAATTATACAAAGTTCTATGATGATTTTTCTATCATGTATTTCCCATTTTTAATCGCTAATCTCCCTAAATAAAAAATGAGTTTCGCTTGAAAAAAGTTACTGAAATTTCTATGATCATTTTTCTATTGTGAATTTTTCCATCATAAAATTACTCGAATTTCCATGATCATTTTTCATCGTGTTTTTTTTCTACAATTGCTAAAAATTCTATAATTTTTCGATCACAATTTCCCATCGTGGATCACAAATCTCCCTAAATCAAAAATCAGCTTCACGTTTAAAAAATCACAAAAACTTCTGTAACAATTTTTTCATCATGGTGTTTTTCTACCCGGAATTTGTTTATCAAAAAATGACAAAAATTCCCATAATAATGTCTATCGTGAATTTTGCTGTCAAAATATTGTTTAAAATTCGATAACAATTTTTCGATCACAACTTCCAATCGTGCATCATTAATCTCTCTAAATGAAAAATCAGTTTCGCTTAATCTCTCTAAATGAAAAATCAGTTAAAAAAAAATTATAAAAAAATCTATAAACATTTTTCTATCATAATTCTTTCTTATCATGAATTTTCCTATAAGAAAATTACTGAAATTTCTTGTCTCTACCACGATTTTCCATCGTGGAGCCCTGGGCTCGACAGTTCGAAAGAAAAAAGCCTCGGAGAAGAGCTCTGTGAGAAAAAAAGAAGGGGATTCGAGCCTCCGTGAGACATGGCTGAGGCTTCAAGAGAGAGAGCGAGAGAGTGCGAGGAGGGGGGGGGGAGGGAGGGAGAGGAAGCACCGCCGCGTGTGGCTCCCTTAAGGAAAAGCGTGATCTATACAAGACAGGAAGAAACATGCGCAGGCCTCGGCGCAGCGTAAAGCTCGAGTCTCCCTCTTATCGAGCCAAAAGAGACGCGAAGAAAGCGAAATAAGGATATTCCGAATGAATTCACAAGATTTCGAATGTGTGGGTGGGCGTGTGCGGTCTGTCCACGTTACGTGTGTAGCACGAATCGTTCGATGTTTATCGACGATCATTAATTCACAAGGATGGTTTCGCGGCAAAGTCCCAATGACACTCCAGGGATATATGCCGAAGGAATATATAGAGGGGTGGTTTTTCTTCGCTGTACATATCGTGTTCGATGCTTCGGCTGGGTCACCACGCCGAAGGCACCGATGCACTTTATCGATCCGAGAGCTTTTCGCTCTCCCCCCCTCTCTCTCTCTCTCTCGCCATTCTATATACGCGGGATACGTGAAAAGGTGGCCGCGCACCACCTTCTACCCTCTCGAACTCCTGAGGCACAAGATCGTTACATATAACCATCTTCCATAAAATAATTATTATTATTAAAATAATAATAAGGCCCTATATATAATATATAATATTATATATATATATATATATATATATATATAAAATAATATATAATATTATAATTATATAATATATAATAATATTTATTTATAATAATTATATAATATACACTACCAGCGAAAAGTTTCCGGACAAAAATTTAAAAAAACTTCCGGAACGATTTTTTATGCCATTTCGCCGATAGTTGACAAAAATGAATTTAAGGGGCCAGTCCACTTTGAAAATTTCAAAAAATCGAAAGCAAGCAAGACTTGAAGAAATCGACGATGATGAGCAATCATAAGGGATTTTGTACGGTGCAGGAATTGCCGATTGAGTTTAGGTAAGAGTTTTTCATAGTATAAACTTCAAACGCGTTTTTTTCGAAACAACGTTTTCAAAATCTAGCTCCATCGCATCTCTGAAACTAATAAATCGATTCTCTTGAAATTTGAACCACATATTGTAAACATGATTCGCAACAAGATGACCCTCGATGATTTTAAAATTTTGATTTTTACTCTTTTTTTTGCGAAAAACTGCGAAAAAAACGCGTTTTTTTTTACTTTTTTCGTTTTTCATCTGCCATTTTTTTTATTTTTTGATAAAACTTTATATCCGAGGGTCATTTTGTAGCTGGTGTCATACTGAATCTAATGGACTTTGATTTTTTTGTTTCAGACAAGCCGTTGCCGAGTTGTGATGGAGCTACCTAGCCCACCTATTTTTTGAGGCGTTACGTTAAACTATAGTTTTTGTACATAAAAATGAATAAAAATGAATTAATTTTTTTTTTAAATGTATTTCAAGACTTTATTTATCAAGCCCAACAACTTTTATATTCATATCTTTTATGAAATCCTCAAAAAAAAATCGCGAAAATAGCCTTTTTTTCGTGGCTCCAAAGTGGACTGGCCCCTTAATAAACGGCATTTTGAAGGGGAGGAATTGACCTTCATTCGGTTTCTTTTTGAACACTTTTTACTATTTTTGTTACGACTAGTAGCCTTTTTCGAAAACGACCATTTTTTGCCTTTTTTTTGTTCCTCTTCAGGTGGACCCCGTTTACAGACAAAATTTTTTTATGCATTTACCGGAATCATAAAGGGGGAAGCTCAAGCTTCAATTTTGTTTTTTTTTTAAGCTTCGTACGATTTTTTCTTCCACAGATATTTTGATTAAAAAAAAAAAAAGAGACAATTTGAAAAATAAAATGTAACGCGAAAACGACAAGGATTCAAGAAAAACCTCAAGATAGTAAAAAGTTGAACCGGTTTTCGTTGAGTTTGCGAGAATTTTTTCAGATTCTTTTCTAAATTTCTTTTTTCACCTATTTTCGGTAAAAAATCAGATGATTTAATTACCGTAACTCGAGAACTAAGGGGTTTTTGGTAAAATTTCAAGAGAGGAACAAATATTATTTTTTCTATTTACAACGCAATAGAATTGTTTCAGATTTTTTTTCAACATTTTTTTCATCGAGTTACGGTAATTAAATCATCTGATTTTTTACCGAAAATAAATGATAAAAAAATCGGAAGAAATTCTCGCGAACTCAACGAAAACCGAATCGACTTTTTACTATCGTGAGTTTTCCCTTAAATCCTTGTCGTTTTCGAGTTACCCGTTATTATTCAAATTGTCTCTTTAAAAAAAAATCAAAATATCTTTAGAAAAAAATCGTACGAAGCTTAAAAAAAAACCATAATTGAAGCTTAAGTTCCGTTATGATTCCGGTCAAAGAAATGCATTAAAAAAATTTTGTCTGTAAACGGGATCCACCAGGAAAGGAACAAAAAAGGCGAAAAATGGTCGTAAAAAACTAGTCGTAAAAAATAGTAAAAAATGTTAAAAAAAAAACGGAATGAAGGTCAATTCTGCCCCTTCAAAATGCCATTTATTAAAATCATTCATGTCAACTATCGGTGAAATGGCATAAAAATCGTTCCGGAACTTTTTTGAATTTTTGTCCGGAAAC
Source organism: Ophion ventricosus (assembly GCA_963932345.1). Classification (NCBI taxonomy): domain Eukaryota; kingdom Metazoa; phylum Arthropoda; class Insecta; order Hymenoptera; family Ichneumonidae; genus Ophion; species Ophion ventricosus. Next base: position 33,703,840 of record OZ010711.1, on the reverse strand, counting down.
TTTTTGCGGGTAGTGTATATATATATATATATATATATATATATATATATATATATATATATATATATATATGTGAATATATATAATAATAATTCTAATAATAAGTTATATATATATTTATATATAGACGTATATATTTTTCAATAAATATAAAAATTATATATATAATGATAATAACAATGAAAACCCCATAAAGATATATCTATGTTTTTGTTTTATTTTAAGGCATTATTCTTCTACCATAAAATAAACATTTAAATACAATCAAACCCGATAGAAAATTTGTGTATACATATATATTTTGAAGGCTCTTGACGTTTGCATCCTCGGAAAGCAACGAAAATTCGTTTTTATATTCTTCTTTTTTATTATCATTTTTCAACGTGGTTGTGTTGTTTATCAGATTTAGGTTGTAAACATTTTCAAAAGGAGACTTAAAAAATGATTGAGAGATTTTCGTAACGAATGTTCGTCCGAAGAAATTCGAGCGATTGAAAAATAATAATTTTCATTGCATTCCAACGATGCAAACTTCAATCTCACATCTTTTTTTCAATCAATATAAGAATGATATATAATAATAATAATAATAAAGGCCATATACTGACTTATATATGGGTATTATTTTTTTGGTCTTATGGTTCTATCATTATTATTATTATTATGATTGTATATATTATTTTTATATTTGTAAAAAAATATATAAATTGTATGTAGAGTTTAACGATGGTATATATATTTACATTTGACATACCACATATATATATATAATAAATAATATTTAACGTGTAGTATTATTGATCCGTTATGTTCGTAGGTGAATGATCACCGGAAGTTCGTCTAGAGCCAAAAGGCCAGAGCTATTCATAAATAAATAATACACATTATCTATGAAAAGTTATTTTTCGTCTCTATCTTTGTATAGAAAATCTTTTTAAATAAAAAAATATATATATATTTCATCACGAATAAGTAGATTGGTAAATGTTTTTTTATGTATATATTATTAAATAAATCGGCAAGAGTACGATATCCGAGGCGCCAAGATTTAACAGTGAATTAAGGGTTATCGAGTCAAAATAAACAAAATACGGAGAATAGTAAAAGTTAATATTTCGCTTATTTTGCATTAAAATTAGAATTTTTCGTTAGTTATCGAAAATTACGTTTCTTGTTTTCGTATTTGAAAATTTCAAGGAACATTAGGCAAGGTAACTCGGAAATATATAGTTTTAACAGTGTCTCAGAAGCCAAAAATGTAGTTCAAATACCACTACCATGTTTTCCTCGCTTATAGGTGCAACTAAACGGAGAGTAAAGTAGCACTTTTAATCGCTAGAAGTCCGAAGAGGGAGAAGTATACGGTTAATCCCTCTTCGGACTTGTAAGGCTCCAAGTTTATGTAAAATATATTGTTTAGTAATTTGGTGTAGTAATTATATGGAACAATTCTTATTGTTATAATTAAACAAAGACCATAAATAAATAAAGCATTATAAACTCGGAATTTATGTTGAAAATCATATAAATACTGCATTCAGTGTCCTTGAGGGGGGCTCCGCCCCCTCCGCCCCCGTAAAGGGCCCTACCCCTTAACCCCCCCAGGGAGATGCACCCTCCGGACCCCCCGCGCTCCAGTGGCGAATACCTTTCGTGTGTGACACACCTTCTACGTACATAGCATCTTTCCAATAGAGAAGCTCGGAAAAAATGGTGTACTATATTAAATTATAACTTCTTGAGTCTCAGCCAAATAAGAGATAAACTTTTTGCCCTTCAGGCAATACTAAACAAATACTTTTTGAAACTCGCCCAGTCGCAATTTCCATTATTTGTGATAAAATAAAGATATTGTACCCATGAGCCACCAGCTATCGTTGAATTTTAGCGTTTTTCCAATTACCGCTAAAAGCGCTCATAATTCTCCAAGAAATTCGAAACGGCAAATTTTTTATTCTCGAAATTCTCATTATTTTGGTTGAAATATCAAGAATCAACGGTCAAAAGTTGGCGCCTCGGATATCGTACTATGCCCAATGAATCTATAAATTAAATATTGGGAGTACAAATGAATTCGGTCCGTTTTCAAGAGATGGCTCTGGCTGTTATGAATGTTTCATAGTGACAGCTGATTTCGGTGGTTTCAGAGAGATTAGACATCTGTCAATAACATTCAGTTTATATCGCTTTGAGTTCCATCAAAAACCTTGTTTTTTACTGTGTTGAATATGTCAATATTTGTGTTAACTAAGCAGCATTTGCGGGAAGTTTTACTTTTCTGCTTTAATTGGAAGAAAAGTGCAGCTGAAGCGCATCGAATGCTTATTGAAGTTTATGGTGATGATGCTCCAACTGATAAATCATGTAGGGAATGGTTTAGACGCTTTAAGAACGGTGATTTCAGCGTTGAAGACAAGCCTCGCCCTGGACAGCCAAATGAGCCAATGAGCTGCTACAACCTGGCGATTCCATTACGGGCGATCGGTATAGACTACAATTGATTCGTTTGAGCCGTGCATTACGTGAAAAACGGCCGGAATACGAGCAAAGACATGACAAAGTTATTCTTCTGCATGACAACGCTCGGCCTCATGTCGCAAAAGTCGTAAAAAAATATTTGGAAACGCTCAAATGTGATATTTTTCCCGCACCCGCCGTATTCTCCGGACATTGCTTCTTCTGATTACTGGTTGTTCCGACGGATGCAGCAGGATTTAGCAGCTCACCGGTTCACTTCTTTCGCAGAAATCGAAAATTGGCTCAAAACTTGGATCGCCTCAAAAGACGAGACTTTTTGTTCGAGATGGAATTCGAAAATTGCCTGAGAGGTGGGAAAAAGTAGTAGCCTGCGATGGACAATACTTTGATTAATCTATTCATACCTTTTATTTTGAAATAAATGGATTTTTTACCACAAAAAAAAACGGACCGAATTAATATGTACTCCTAATAAATCAAATAAATTAGATATATATTTTGTTTTTCTTCAAAATACATGTGTGTATGTATTAATTATAGAAATACGTGAACGACTACACGTATACACTCGACGTGGCATACTCACAGGTCGTGTTTCCCGTCATTTCGATGATACATTGCGCCTCCCGACATATTTCACGGTTGTTGAAGGGACGCACCCTCACGGCCACCTTCACCGACGACATCTTTTCAGTTCTCGTTCAATGCCGGGGCTATTCAGCAAAGCGGCTCGCCGGCTCCTTACTCTCTTTCAACGCCGCTGCGCAACACCGTATTCCTCGATCCTCTGCAACACGCGAATCGCGCACACGTTCGTATAAAAAGAAAAAAAAAACAACGAGACGAATGAGGAGGAAAAAATAAAATAAAAGCGTCATTTCGGCCTTTCATCGTTTTGAGAGTGCGCGTATAACCGCATGATTCAGCCTTTGGACGTGGGGGATAAAAAATCGTGGGAAAGAGCGAAATAGAAGAGGGTTGCGAGGAGGCGGGGGGGGGGGGGGGGATTAAGCCGTAATAAAAGTAGATCTCTGCGTCCGTTTGAATTCGCTCACATTCGAAAGTGGGTTTTGCCCAATAGGTGCGATAATTGCGTGAAGGGAGGAATCGCAAAATTAAGGGTGTAGATTTTCTGCAGGAATGTTCACGGTCGTGTTTAAGACCATTGGAAAAAAAAGTATTCTTGTTTTTTTTGCTCTTCAATCGTGTACAAATATCCCAAGAGTGATATGCAAAAGTTATTTCACAAAAAAAAAAGTTTTGGAAATATTCCGCCGATTGTTTTAAAACTTTAGATGATTTTTTTGTTGAAACTATATTTGCAAATTTTTTATTTTTTATTTTCGACCGATTGACTTCAAATTTCAACTGTAGCTTCTTAAATCGATTTTTTTGCGAAGTAAACACGATTTTAACGGTCGATCAACCATTACGGTTTTCATGAACAAATTAAGGCCGTTTTTTTAGTCAAAAGTGCGATGTTTTTTTTGTTTTCTTCAAAATAGTGCCAAATTTGCAAAAATCAATATTTTATAATAATCGTGAGTACTTTGCTAGCAAAATTCATGTAGATTACGAAAAATGTTTATTTTTTGTTCTACTTGCGCATGTGCGTCTCGAAGTACGGCCAAAAAAAACTCTTTCCACGAGCCATTGGGTCGCCATTTTGTATTTTTTTGTGGAAAATATGAAATTAATTTGAGTACCTACAGGTATGTAAAATAAACCTCATGTAAAAGAATCTCATTTTGCTTGCTTTATTAGTATTTAAAAAATAGAAGCTAAAAAAAGCCTCGTTCTCCGATCATCCAAAGGTATATAAAGCTTTAAGTAAGATTATAAAAAATGTAATATTTTTCGTCATGGAGGTTGAAACTTCAAGCTAAATTTGTTATTACTAAATTTTCTATAAGCATAATAAAAAAAAAATTGTTTCAAGTTACAAGCTTCGCAACAAAAATATTTGAAATTTTTTTATCGTTTAAACATTGCAGCAAAAAAAGAAACTGCACCATTGATTTTTATGAGCTTGAAATTTACTTTTCAAGCTCATAAAAATTAATTTAGTGTGATCAAAATTCACTTTTCTTACTGCTCAAGTTTCATTTGGCAAATTTTGCCTAGGAAAATCCTTCACCCAAAACTATTTATTGTTATTACTAATAACAGATTGTAGTTGTAAAATAAAGAGAGATAAAAAAATAGGAAAATCCTTGAACCATTTTATATGAAGGTGTTTATTTTAAGATTCACGATCTAAATATGCAAGAAATCATTTTTATTGTCATAAAAATGAGAAAATAAAAAAGAACTTTCATTGCATTTCAACGATGCAAAGTTCAACAGCATTGATTTTTTGCCTCTTCACCCAAACGAATCCAAACAAAGTATCTTCCATTGGAAGTGGAAAATAAAATAAAAATTTCTGCAACTTTTTAATTGAAAAAATTCATGATCGCAATATAAATTCATAATTTATTTGTTGCTCCAAGCAAAATATATATTTTTTTTGCTTGAGGTAACGAATAAATAATATATTTCATTTGAAGTAATAGATAAATATGTGTATAAATATAATATACATAGATATTTTTTAATTTTTTTCAAAAGCTGTATCCACTTTGTAGAAAATAGTACTCCGAATTGGAGTAATCTTTAATAATTGATAAGTAATTCTCGATATGAGCGATTATATGGTCCTTTATAATTTTAGCGATTTTATGAGTTCGTACCGAAACGCAATCATCGTGTTTTTTTTTTATAACAATTTTATTTCATATATTTTTATTCATAATATTTTTTCATAATAATTTTATTTTTTATATAATGTATATCATATAAAATAATCACAAATAAAGTTTCCCAATAATTTTATTTCTAATCCAAATCTATCGCTGTATCCAAAATATAAGTATCGAAAGAAAATAAAAATGTACATCATTTTCGAAATATACTTCATGTATCAAAGTATAAGAATAGAGATTGAAAACTCTATTGTATTATATATAAAATAATAATATATTTAAAAAAATGAATCGTTTGGAAAGTGTTAAGGAGGAAATTGACAACGCGTTGGAAAATTTAATAACACGAATCAACGGAGGATTCGATGTCGCGAATTAAGGTAAAAATTAATTTAAAATCGTGATGAATTTCAAAGGGACAATTTCCCAGCTTGAACGTGCCCGAGAATTGTTCAGCCTCGCAATTAAAAAAAAACCATTAAGCGCAATATCGACGAATCCCAAAAAATAAAACGAAATATCAATGGACCGGAGGAAACGACCGCGATCGTAAAAAAAAATTAATAGTTTGTGAATGATGACCAGTGGGGAAATGAAGCGTCTGTTTTGAGCTGAAGCCCCTTTATTTTTCATACATGCAAGAGAGCAGGCGACCACGCACGAGTTCGCAAGCGCAAATGCACTTTCAACCCCTCGCTTGATTGTTGACTCGCCTCGCTACTGCGTGTAAACTCCGCGATATGTCATCACCTCCAATTATACTACCATCCATCAAAAATCCCACGTGTCCTCGTTATCGGATTAATCCCATCGCAAATGCTTGCGAAACGCCGAGTGCAATAAAGCGAAGAAAAAAAAAGCAATTCCCGCTTTTGACAACAAAAGCGGGAATTGATAGCATTCGTTTTGTGGATCGAGTCTTTTTTTTTCAATATTTTTCACTGTACTCTTTTCTGAATTGATCGTTTACGGTGATAGCTAAATTTTAAATAAATTTGGGATTTTTTTATATTCATGATCGTTTCGTACGATAATTTTAGTTTTTTTATCTACGTTTTTCGATCTTCAATATTGTATTTTTTTTCTCGAATTAAAAAGAAAATTCAACGATCAAAAATCAAAAGAAAAGATTCCGAAATTTTATTTAAATTCTCATTTATAAGCGTTAAACTTATATTAATAATCATTCGAGAACGATCGCAATTTTCACACTCCCTTTTTTTTTCCTCGACGACGAAAAATAGGGAAATTTCCTGTCAAATAATTGTCAGTTCTTGTCAATAAACCAATTAAATTTCTGTCAATCAAGCCTCAATTCCTGTCAACAATACGATTCAATTGCTGCCGATTAGTCGCTGATTCCTGTCCATTAGTCGTCAATTCTTAACAATTAGTCAACGATGCCTGTCAAGTAGTCATCAACACCGGTCAATTAATCGTCAACATCTGTCACTCAATCATCACTTTCTGTCAATGAACCGTCAATTTCTGCCAATCATCCGATACAGTTCGTGCCGATTAATCGCCAATTACTGTCAATTAATCGTCGATTCCTGTCAACTAAATGTCAAGTCCTGTCAATTAATTGTCAAATCCCGTCAATTAATCGTCAACTACAGTCAATCAACCGTCAATTCCTTCCAATCATTCGAGGCAATTGCTGTCATCTAATCGTCAATTCCTGTCAATAAATCGTCAATTCCTGCCAATAAATCGTCAATTCCTGTCAATAAATTGTCAATTCCTGTCAATAAATCGTCAATTCCTGTCAATAAAGCGTCAATTCCTGTCAATAAATCGTCAATTTCTATCAATAAATCGTCAATTCCTGTCAATAAATCGTCAATTCCTGTCAATAAAACGTCAATTCCTGTCAATAAATCGTCAATTATTGTTATTAAATCGTCAATTCCTGTCAATAAATCGTCAATTCCTGTCAATAAATCGTCAATTCTTGTCATTAAATCGTCAATTCCTGTCAATAAATCGTCAATTTCTGTCAATAAATCGTCAATTCCTGTCAATAAATCGTCAATTCAGGTCAATAAATTGCCAATTCCTGTCAATAAATCGTCAATTCCTGTCAATAAAGCGTGAATTCCTGTTAATAAATCGTCAATTCCTGTCAATAAATAGTAAATTCCCGTCAACTAATCACCAACACTTCTCAATTCGTCATCAACGCCTGTCATTTAATCAATTCCTTACAATCAATTGTCAATACCTGTCAATTTCTGCCACGAAACCGCCCAACTTTCTACAAACAGACTCCAACAAATCTAGAACTAATTCATTTTTTCCCAGACGAAATTAATTTTCCTGACAGCTCGCCAAAAATCTTTGTCACAAGCTACGCCAATTTTGCACGATCAGAAAACGTTCCCGGGCTAGCGAAAAAATACCAGGCTGGTGGAAAATGCGCGATGATTTTTCGTGCACGGCGAGAAATGAAAAGAACAGAAGAGAAGAGGAAAAAATACGAGTGTACGCGAAGGATGTAAACCGTTTGCGCGCGCATCGTGGCTTTACCTCGCGCCTGCGACGAGACTGTGTACACACACACACACACACATATATATATATTTGTACGTGTTATATACATGTATATATATACGCGATAACAAAAGACCGAAAGGATTGATTTTTCACGCGTTCGATGACTAACCGAGAAATTGGAAAGGCAACGAGACGCTTGGCTCGTTAAATTTACGCGGGTGTGTAAAAAAAAAATCTATATACACACACGATAAAATGTGTCAATTTATAGGACGATGATGGCGGAGGATCGTCGTCCTTGGGTCTACGCCCACACGTAGATACCCACATTGACTAGAAATTTCGAGGACATTCAAGAGGTAATTGGGTCTTGCGTATCAATGAGGAACGAAAAAAAAAAAATTATGTCGAAAAAAATCACCGCCTCTTAATCGTCGATGCATCACTCGCTGCGACGAAACTGCCCGCATATGTTCGCGCGAGTACGATTAGTCCTTGACCCTTTCAAGGGACCCGAGGATGAGCAGGGAGCGACCCACGAATTACGAGATTCACGAATTGTTGGCTCGTTCACCCCTCACGCGCCCACGAGAAAAATTGTTATGAAAAAAGATCGGGGCACATTCCAAATTCCATTTTAGGGAAAAAAAAATAGTAATATAAAATACCAGGGAACGTTGGAATTGCAATGTGGGGAGAAAGATAGTAAAATAAAAAATACCATGGAATGTTTGAATTGGAAATTGGGGAAAAAATAGTAAGAAAAATAGCAGATAACGGTGGAATTCCAATTTGGAGAGAAAAAAATAGTAATGAAAAAAGACCAGCGACCATTCGAATCGTAGATTCGAGGGAAAGAAAAAAGTAATGGAAAAAAATACCAAGAAACGTTGTAACTGCAATTTGGAGTAAAAAATAAATACCAGGTGACGTTGCAATTGAAATTCGGAGGAAGAAAAAGTAATAAAAAAAATACTAGGGAACGTTCCCTAGTATTTAGCGAAGTAAAAAATAGTAATAAAAAAAAACACCGAGGAGCGTTCCAACTGCAATTCGGAGTAAAAAAAAACACTAGGAACGTTTCAACTGCAATTCGGAGTAAAAAAAACGCTAGGAAACGTTCCAACCGAAATTTTGAGTAAAAAAAAAGGTAACGAAAAAACACCACGGAACGTTCCAAGCGAAATTTTTAGTAAAAAATAAAGTAATGAAAAAAATACCACGGCACGTACCAGCTGCAATTTGGAGTAAAAAATAGTAATAAAAAAAAGACCGTCGACCGTTCCAATTGCAATTTGCAGTAAAAAAACACTAGGAAACGTTTCAACCGAAATTTTGAGTAAAAAATATAGCAATGAAAAAAAAAAAACATCACGGAACGTTCCAGCTGCAATTTGGAATAAAAAATAGTCATGGAAAAAAAACCCTAGACCATTCCAGTTGCAATTCGGAGTAAAAAAAAATACTAGGAAACGTTCCAACCGAAATATGTGAGTGAAAAAATAGTAATAAAAAACACCACGGAACGTTCCAGCTGCAATTTCAAACAAAAAAACACTAGGAAACATTCCAACCGTAATTTTGAGCTAAAAAAAATGGCAATAAAAAAAAACACCACGGAACGTTCCACCTGCAATTTGGAATAAAAAAAATAGCAATAAAAAAAAGATCGAGGAGCGTTCCAAGTGCAATTCGGAGTAAAAAAAAAACACTATAAAGTGTGCCAGCCGACATTTCGATAAAAAAAACACCAGGAAATATTCTAACTGAAACGTGGAGTAAAAAAAATAGAAAAAAAAACATCAGTAAATATTCCAGCTGCCTTTTGGAGTAAAAAAAAATACTAATAAAAAAAAAGACCGAAGACCGTTGCAGCTGCAATTTGGTAGAAAAGAAAACGTGCGATTCAAGGACTCGGCGATCGAGCGAAAATTAGTATTCCCATCGACATAGTCCACCACACTTGCTCGTCCGCAGTCCGCAAGATGGCGTCCATCGTTTTCCACACTTATCACGATTACTCAAAGCAACACACACACACACACACAAACACGAATAATAAAAATAAATAAAAATAAACAAACGAAAAACAATAACACAGCTCTTTTCCATCGCCAAGCCTAAGATCCTCCGAACCGGAAGTGACTCCTCGCCTGCCGAAACAACGACTCAATCGCTTTTTCTATGTTTCACTCGTTCGATGCTTTTTTTTTTTTGGACCGCGCGGCCATTTTATATTAAACCGCGATCGCGACCTACGAAGAAGCGAATTCGAGAAATAAAAAATCCCAATAAAAACGAGTCATCGAAGCGTTGCGACGCTTCGTCAATAATTTGACGTTAATCAATACCATTTAAATTAATTCTCGCCTACCGGAAACACAGCCAACCAGTGGCAAGGAGTCGTCGCAGGGAAACCCCAAACAAATTCCCCAAGAATTAAGAAACCTCCTCCCCCGCGACCTCATCCCTCAAGACAAAAACATCCAGAGTGACGGAAGAAAAAATAAATTAAAAAACAAAATAATGAATCATTGTTCCGGATATGGACAACGTTCTTTTTTATTAATTTTTTTTTTTCTTCATATTCGCAAAAGTAGCTTATCACGAGGTTCGATTATACCGGGGTGCACACGCGTCTACGTTACTCCAAGAATGACGCACATATACGCGCACGACGATAATCACGTCCGGAGCAAGCATCCCGCAAGCGCGCGCGCTATTTCCGGAAGTAACCGGAAGTCAGGCCTTTCGATGACGACTGCTTGAAAAATCGAAAAAAAAAAAATACCTCAAAAAGAAAACCAAGTCCCAGAGTGTGAGACGGTGGCCCTAGCGGCGTCGTGCGGCAACAATCGATCCAGGCAGCAGCAGCAGCAGCAGCAGCAGCCGCGAGACCAAGCCCAGCGCGACCCGATTGCGTGCAATCGCGAAAGGCTACCGTCGAACGAAATCTCCCGGAAGTGGAAAAATAAGAAAAATTCGAAAAATCCACCCATACGAAAAAATAAATAAAAATCGCCCGAAAAAAAAAAAATCGAAAAAAACGGAAGCTTACCCTGGGCTCCCGATTGGTCTTTCTCCGTAGCGATGTTATGACCCTCTGGTAGATTTCGCGCACCCTCCAGACGCCCACGTACAACGCACTCTCTCTCTCTCTCTCTCTCTCTCTCTCTCTCTCTCTCTCTCTCTCTCTCTCTCTCTCTCTCTCCCGGATCACCCACTAGTGCACTCGGTACGTCTCGACGAGAAACTTCCGTTAAAAAAACACACCCACACACGCACACACACGCACACGAAAAAAAAAAAAAAAACAAACGCAAATGCCTACACGGAACAAATGCGATAATTAATCGCGACACTCGCGTCGAAGCGATTCCCCACGACTATTGTCGCTGACACCCTCGTCAACATTATTGCATATCCCTATTTTTTTTTCTCAGTATTTCTTTTTCGATTTGTTTTGTTTTCTACTCTGTTTATTTCTTACTCATTTATTTTATTTCCCTTGTCTCAGCAATCGTGCTTTATTCTATTTCTTTATAGCTCGTTACTTTTGCTCTGCGATCCTCGATCCTCTCTTGCGCGTACTCGCGGACTCTTTCTCGCCCTTCGCTTCCCGTTCGGGGCGACGATAAGCGAAAGAGGGTAAATTCGCAGCCGCGACGAAGCCCGACTCTGTACGCAAAAGCACCCCTGTACTCCCCTTAACGCGACTACAGAAATCCCCACCCCCGCGCCGTCTTCATCATCGCCCCTCGCGACGACCCCTTCCCCCGCTCGTTTTACCGCGGAGCTTTCGCGACTCCAGCGCGATCGAGCGGCGCTTTTCACAAGCGATACGCCTTCTCTTTAGTTTTCTCCCTACTTTTGTATGTGTGTGTACCTTTTTTCCTCATTTTATACGTACACGGAGAGAATTAGATGTTAAAAATTATCGTGCAATAACGGTAACCAGATGACAAACCTGAAACTTCGCTTATTATTACTGAGTAAAACACAAATTTTCACGAAAATAAAATAAAATTTCATCTTCAGATCGAAAATTTTACCAGATTTTCTAGTAAATTTTCGTGTGTAACAAAATACGCAAAAATTAAATTTCAAAAATATATAATATCAGCGAAATTTTACTGTGCATTTTATTATTTTATGCCTTTCATAAATGTCTATAAAAAAGTATCGTCTTTATAACAGTTATTTTAAGATTTATTATACAATTTAATGAGTGTTATAGGAAAATGTATTGTGCTCTTGGTAAAAATTATCGTGCGCGCTACCCTTCTTGTATAGTAAAATTTTACCTACGTATTTGAAATTTTCTGTAACGTGAGTTAAAAAAAAACTTGTCGCGTACGAATTATTATGCTTTTCTCACTTGTCACCACATTGAAATATATCACGGTAATTTTTACCGTGAAATTCACGACAAAAATTACTTTTTAATTCTCTCCGTGTATTTGTTTGGGTATGTATGAGAAAAGATGATTTTGAACCCTTTTTGGGGCAGGCTCCTTTGAGGCTGGCCGTCGAAGTCTCTTTTCCTCATTTCATAAACATTTATTTATACAGTACTGAACAAAAAAAAAAGTACGCACTAGTCGAAATTTCTTACCGCACTAAAATTTACATAGCGGACGCAAAAATAGAGATAATTGAATTTCCCAATGGGCGTTTTAAAGAGGACAAGTTTACCTTTATTTTGCTTTTTTATAAAATTTTCTACGATTTTTTTTCGCCCCGGTGCGCACTTTTGAACGTGGCCATTTTTCGGCTATTTTTTGGCGGTCGAAAATTAACTGCAAAGTTTGTAAAACATTTTTTCGCAATGCCTGCCCCGAAAGTGCGATTTTCGATTGGTGTTTAGCGTGCGGAAAGTGGCTTATTTCTCAACGATGCTTACTTTCCCGCACTAGTGCGGGAATGTGAGACTTTCCCGCACTAGTGCGGAAAAAAATCTATTTATAGCTCACTTTACCACATTGATTCGCGAAAAAACGGTTTTTTTTCACAGTTGATAGTTTTTTGTTCTACGATTTTGGACCGATTGAACAAACTTGAATGTAGCGAAATTCATGTCATATGAAACATCAACTTATCACAGTCGTATTTTCTGACAAGGAAATGATCTGAACTGATGTGATATATTTGAATATAATTGTTATTGGTTTTGTTGAATCTCAAATCTCACTTTCGAGACAGTCATTGCAAAAAATAATGTATGGGACATGTGCAAAAAAAAACGAATTACATCGCGCGTAAGTTGCCGAATTCGCCTCGACTTATGGTGCATTTCTCACTCGTACTCGTGTGGTTACAGCACTCGCCTTCGGCTCGTGCTGCAAATCACACTCGTACTCGTGTGAAATGCACCATAAGCCTTCGGCTCATGCGGCAACTTCACGCGCGATGGAATTCGTTGTTTTCCGCACTTGTAGCATAAATTACTATTTCCTCGATTTTTTTTCATGGTAAACTTAAAAAGAATATCAAAACCGACATTTTTGTTTTTCAGAAAGTCTCATTCGATTTTTTTCGCCACAGTATTGCATTTTTAGCTAAAAAAATATATGTTTCAGAAAAAAAGGCGTCATCGAAGAACTGTACGTTTCAGAGGAAATGTCAAGAGGGTAAAAAGTTGCATGGGTTCACACTGGAGTGGCTAGAATTTTTTCAGAATTTTCTTTTGACATTTCTTTTTTTATCATTTTTGGTTGGAACTTTGATGGGTGGAGAGGTTCGACTTGGGAATTATGGAGTCTAGGACAATATATTGAGAAAGGAAATTTGTTTACATATTAATTTTTAATTAACAACAATTTTTTTCATTTTTTCATTTTCATTTTCTTATTTTAATGTTCAAAAATTAAAAGAACCATCTAGAAAAATTGTAGTTAATCGAAAATGAAAATGTAAACAAATTTCCTTTCTTAATGGTCCTAGGCCCCATAATTCCCAACTGGAGTCTCTCCACTCATCAAAGTTCCAACCAAAAATGGTAAAAAAAAATGTCCAAGAAAAATTCTGAAAAAATTCTAGCCACTTCAGTGTGGACCCATGCAACTTTTTACCCTTTTGACATTTGCCCTGAAACCCTATAGTTCTTCGATGCCGCCTTATTTTTCTAAAACATGTCTTTTTTAGCTAAAAATGTAATACGAAGGCGAAAAAAAATCGTACGAGACTTTCTAAAAAATAATAATGTCGGTTTTGATATTCTTTTTAAGGTTCCCATGGGAAAAACCGAGGAAAACATTTTCCACAAACATTGCAGTTAATTTTCGACGGCCAAAAAATAGCCGAAAAATGGCCACGTTCAAAAGTGCGCACCGGGGCGAAAACTAAACGTAGAGGATTTTCTAAGAAAGCAAAATAAAGGTAAACTTGTCCTCTTTAAAACGCCACTTGGGAAATTCAATTACCTTCATTTTTGAGTCCGCTATGTAAATTTTAGTGCGGTAAGAAATTTCGACTAGTGTGTACTTTTTTTTGTCCAGTACTGTATATATATTTTATATATATGTATATACACATACAGGGTGTTTGGCACATCAACCGACACCATTTTTTTGGGGGATAAATAAATCATTATTTGATACAACTGGTTTCAAAAAAATAACTCATGAGCTGCCAAAGTCTTAAAAATGTGTAAATGTATGAAAAATGTTAACTTCTAAATTCATTATAAAAAAAAAACTAAAAGCTATTTTGAACTAAGCTTTGTTTTAAAAAGTGCTCTACTTTATACCCTTTCCAATGTTATGCTACATATCACAGAAAACATTATGTGGTCAAAATAAGAGATACTAGTTTGCCAGAGTCAGGGTTAAGAAAGCACTTTTTATTATTCCGACGTTTTTATCAAATTTGAGCTACAATTTTTGCTCAAATTGACCTCCTTTACTCCGCATGCATGCAACAAAAATTATTTCGTCCTGTTACAATGACAAACAAAGGGTTATGACGATTTAAAGGCGAAATTTCCGGTAATTAAAAAAAAAAACGAACAAAATCGAATATCAATTACCGTGACATTTAGGACATAGGGTCTAAGGGTGAAAAAAAACTATCAAACGACCACCCCCCGCCCCCGCAATGCCTCAAAAAATGGTGTCCATCCATGCGCCAAAACACCCTGTAGCATATTGGAGGCATTGGAATTTTTATATTGTCCCCATACTCAACATTATAACTGCCCGAAGGTCTTCAAAATCCCGTTTAAATAATGTGACGATATGTATATATTTATGTGCAAAAATGTCCCGTTCCCAAAATCGTCGTTTCCCGTGCGGAAGAATGGCACGATATACCTAACACAATCCGCAGCCTTCAATGGATTATTTGTGGAATCCATAGTAGGCTCTTTCCGTGAAAGAGCCGGACCAGGCCTCTATTAGGGAATGGTAGAGTCGGTAGGTTGACTAAAACGATGATCTAAGTACGGAGACCAAGTAAAGGCCTTCAAGAAATGTAGAATTTCCTAGTAGCGATTTCACCAATACTACTAGACTTTGCTATTATAGGGGCAAATCAGTATAAACTGCTTGACTAAAGAATTTTTGGTACAATAATTATCGAGATCGATTAAATATAATAATTAAACTATGCGTTTAGTAGACGAGCTGTAAATGCCTTGAACCAACACGCATGCAGTGCGTTCATTGGAACAACCCAATATCAAACGTGTCGAAATATGGGACAGAATTCTAAGACCTCAAATGTATTGAAATAACACATTTCTTTTTCACAGTGAACACACACACACACAAACGCACGTACGCATATGGCTGCAATAATTTGTTATGAGGCACCGTTGAGGCAATTTCAAAGGCCCTGATTATTTTGCCTTCAATGGCCCTCGGTAGCAAATTGTGATCGGCCACTGTTGGCCCGTGTGAGTTTTCCAGTCTAGGGCCTTAAGGCCTTAGGCCACTCTAGAGGCCAAAAAAGGGCATATTTTGTAATTTTTTTTTCAGCGAAACCATGAATTAAATCGGAATTACAAAATAGGTATTTTATTATACACGTAATTGACTATACAAAGTTATTTTTTCACAGCGATACGTGTCAAAATGGCGACTGTGCAGCATTTTTCCGATGACGCCTTTATTTCTGGAAGGTTACCGGCCGATCCAACAGCTCCTATAATTTTTTTAGTTATCATGAGACACTAAAGTTTTTTCGGTTATATACACGGAGAGAATTAAAAAGTAATTTTTGTCGGGAATTTCACGGTAAAAATTACCGTGACATATTTCAATGTGGTGACAAGTGAGAAAAGCATAATAATTCGTATGCGACAAGTTTTTTTTAACTCACGTTATAGAAAATTTCAAATACGTAGCTGAAATTTTACTATACAAGAAGGGTAGCGCGCACGATAATTTTTACCGAGAGCACAATACATTTTCCTATAACACTCATTAAATTTTATAATAAATCTTAAAATAACTGTTATAAAGACGATACTTTTTTATAGATATTTTTGAAAGGCATAAAATAATAAAATGCACAGTAAAATTTCGCTGATATTATATATTTTTGAAATTTAATTTTTGCGTATTTTCTTACACATGAAAATTTACTAGAAAATCTGGTAAAATTTTCTATCTGAAGAAGAAATTTTATTTTATTTTCGTGAAAATCTGTGTTTTACTCAGTAATAATAAGCAAAGTTTCAGGGTTGTCATCTGGTTACCGTTACTGCACGGTAATTTTTAACATTTAATTCTCTCCGTGTATTAGAATAGCTATAGAAGTACGTAGGATTTTTTGATATATTGTTTTTTGTAAAAATGGCGCATTTCTAAAACAAAAAGTATAAAATGCCATGAGAAAATCGTCAGAAAATTGTTTATAAAAAAGAAACTATGCAATATAATAAAAAAAATCCTACGTAGTGCCTCAGAAAATGTAATTTTAAATATACAGTTAAAATTTCACGTGAATCGGTTGAAATGTGTTTGAGTTATAAGTCCGGTCGACTTGAAAAATGTAGTTTTGAGATAAACGCGTTTAAAGTTGTAGAAAGTCACGACAAGAATCAAGAGGGGTCGCGCTAGAATTCGAAAATCGAATACTGAGAGATTTTTCACACCCATAATCTTTTGGAATATAATTTTATAGGTACTAAGGTACATTTTAACAACAAAAAAAATCGATTTTTGGAAAATCCTAGAGTCGCCTAAGGCCTAAACGTTAGGAAAAATTAAGATGGGCCCGATCAAAGCCCGAACTCAATTTCCGCACGGGTTGCCATAAAAATGCCTGATGTCCCGAAAGTCAACATTACATAGCAATGTTACGAATTCGAAATGTCCCCCCTCTCTCACTCTCTCTCTCTCTCTCTCTCTCTCTCTCTCTCTCTCTCTCTCTCTCTATATATATATATACATATATATATATATATATATATATATATATATATATATATATATATATATATATATATATATATATATATATATATATACGTGCTCGTGTATGTAGAAAAGTAGTGGGAAAAAGCTCGAGCTTGCGCTTTGCTCGGTATAGAGTCCCACGTGACCAGTACAGTCCACAAAGGGTGGTATATAGCTATATATAGATAGAAGGAGAAACGACGCGAGTCATCGACCAACGTCCGATCCAACTTGTACCAAGGCTCTAGTTGTCCCCACCCCGCCATTACTCCGCGCCGTACCTCCGTCATCCACCTATCCACCCCCCCCCCCCCCCCCCCCCCGTTCCCTTCACCCTTCCACCGCCTCTTCCACTTTTATACATATAGATGGATTCGCACATCACGATGTTGTATCCTGGCGCTGTGTCGCGTGTGTTGCCCACGGGAAAATCAATAGGGCTCCCGACGCCGACGCCACGTGACGTCAGCCCCCGTCGTCGCGGCCACCGCCGCTGCCGCCGTCGCCGCGACGCGAAACGATCGACGAAACGAGAAATTGTAGTGGTCGGTGGTGGTGGGGCGGCGCGCCACTTGGCGCCGCTTCGTCCGCTCGTCCAATATTCTCTCATCCGCTTCACTCAATCGATACGAAAACTTGTATCTCTTTCTTTCTTTCTTTCTTTTTTTCTGTTTTTCTTATGCTTCGTTTTCGTGTAGGCGATCGGTGAATCACGATCGTTACAACCCTTCGGGGACGATCACATACATGCTTTTGTCCCTATTGGACCTTATACTCTGACCTCTAGAGGGAGATCGAAGAACCGATGAGGGTCACCTCTGGTTTGTTGAGCATTCGCAAGGGGTCTTAGGCACCGGTCTGGCCTTTCGGATTTTTCGGTATTTTCTTTTTGCGGATTTTCACTTTTGCACAGATCTTCGTGAGACTCATTACCGGTTCTTGGAGATCGGCAAGCGGTCTTAACTTCCGGTGTGAGATTTTCCAATTTTTATGGCTTTTTTTCGTAGAGATTCTCGTTGCAGGAGTCATCGGAAGGCTCACTTCCGGTTCTTCAGGATCGATAAGAGACCGCTATCCCGTGCGGAAATTGAGTTCGGGCTTTGATCAGGCCCATCTTAATTTTCCCTAACGCTTATTAAGGCCCTAGTCTGGAAGCATCGCTTGGGCCAACAGTGGCCGGTCACACTTTGTTACCGAGGGCCATTAAAGGCTAAATAACCAGGGCCTTTAAAATTGCCTTTGATGAACCCAACACGCAATGCATGCGTGTTGGGTTCAAGGCATTTACAGCTCATCTACTAAACGCATAGTTTAATTATTATATTTAATCGATCTCGATAATTATTATTCCACAAATTCTTTAGTCAAGCAATTTATACTGATTTGCCCCTATAGTAGCAAAGTCTAGTAGTATTGGGAAAATCGCTACTAGGGAATCTACAAATATACCCCTTAAAGGCCTTTACTTGGTCTCCGTACTAAGACCATAGTTTTAGTCAACCTACCTATCCTACCATTCCCTAATAGAGGCCTGGTCCGGCCCTCTTATGGAAATCCCTACTATGGAATCCAAAAATAATCAAATGAAGGCCCCGAATTGTATTAGGTATACCCTGCCAATTTTCCACACGGGTATTTCCGGTCTGGAGTGTTGGATTTTTTGGCATTTTTTTTTTTTCGTCGGAATTTTTTTTTCTGAGTTTTGCAAAGGGCTCACTTCCGGTTCTCCGCAGATCGGAGAAGGGCACGCAACTTCCGGCGTGGGATGTCGAATTTTTGGGTTTTTTTTTTTCATTAAGGCCTTAGGCCACTCTAGGATTTTCCAAAAATCGTTTTTTTTTTGTTAAAAATGTACCTCAGTACCTATAAAATTATGTTCCAAAAGATTATGGGAGTGAAAAATCTCTAAGTACTCGATTTTCGAATTCTAGCGCAATCCCTCTTGATTCATGTCGTGACTTTCTACTAACTTTAAACGCGTTTATCTCAAAACTACATTTTTCAAGTTGGCCGGTCTCATAACTCAAATTTCAACCGATTCACTTGAAATTTTAACTGTATATTTAGAATTACATTTTCTGAGGCACTACGTAGGATTTTTTTTATTATATTGCATAGTTCCTTTTTTATAAACAATTTTCTGATGATTTTCTCATGGCACTTTATACTTTTTGTTTTAGAAATGCGCCATTTTGACAAAAAAAACAATATATTAAAAAAGTCCTACGTACTTCTATAGCTATTCTGATATATAATCGAAAAAACTTTAGTGTCTCATCATAACTCAAAAATTATAGGAGCTGTTGTTCCGGTCGTTGACTTTCCCGAAATAAAGGCGTCATCGGAAAAATGCTGCACAGTCGCCATTTTGAAATGTATCGCTGTGAAAAAATAATTTTGTATAGTCAATTACGTGTATAATAAAACCCCTATTTTGTAATTCCGATTTATTTTATGGTTTTGCTGAAAAAAAAATCCCAAAATATGCCTTTTTTTGGTCTCTAGAGTGGCCTAAGGCCTTAAAGCTTTTTCTTTTGCGCTTTCTATCGAGCCCTTTTACGGTTTAATTTCGGTTTTTCGCAGATTTGCAAGGGGCTGCAACTTCCGGAGCGTGACATCGGATTTTTTTGGCACTTTTTTTTCTAATGGGCTGAAAAGGTCGCGGGAAACACGACGATATATACGCAATCTCTCGAGGGGATGAAGAATCCTACGTGCTCTTTAAACGCGATTCGTCACTGAATGTGTGCGGGACTTTTTATCGCCCTCTATGAGTAATTCTCTCAGGACTTTAACCTCACTGGCCTTTATTGAGGTACGAGTATAAGACGCTTCTGCGTGTGTGTGTGTGTTTGTTTTTCGGGTGTCGTCGTTTATCGAATAAGCCTATAATAAGATTGGCCCTTATTCACGAATTCGCTGAATCTTTTGTCCGAAAACTGTCACGTCAACTGATCCTCTTTTGAAACATGCCCATTATCGTTCAACGAACAACACGCTGTCCAGACTTGAACGATCCAAATTTGGCCACACTGCTCAGGCTTCTATTCAAAGCATCCCAATGAATAAATCCTACATGAATGTAGTTCGCTATTTATGAAGGATTACGAGCATACTTCATTGATAAAAAAAATCCTTTTTTTCACCGACAATAATCCTAAATAATTAAACAAAGGCTGAACAATTCTTTATTCTTTACTGAAATATCCCAATTCCAATACAGTAAAGTACAATAAGGCTATCACTTTTCTGAAGGCGCTGAAGAGTTTTAGTTACTTCTTCTTTGTTGATCTTAAAAATAAAAGAAATATTTCGAAAGCATGGGAATTATTTAGTCCGGATATTCTATTTTTTTTTTTCTGAGCGCCTGTTCACAATTAAAAGAGCCAAGTGGTCGAAAAAGTTGCTTCCATAAACAATTTCATTTATGCAGAAAATTGTATATACATTTTCTGGATTCTGGTTTTTTTCTGAAAAATGATCGAAAATATCCTCCTATAGAGATTTTTTTTATACATCTACAAAAACTCGTAGAGAGTTTTATTTTATACATCTACAAAAACTCCTAAAAAGTATTTTTTATACATCTACAAAAAAAATATGAAGTATTTCGAAATTATGGAAATTATTTTGCCCTGATCCTTTATTTTTTCATGGAAGTATGTTCGTAATTTAAGAACCTAGGTGCTCGAAGAAATAGATTAAATTTTCTGCATGAAAAAGACTGTTCATCAAGGCAACTTTTTCGATCACCTTGGTCTTTAAATTACGAACCCACTTCCATTAAAAATAAAGGATCAGGACCAAATAATTTCCATATTTCCAAAAAATACTTCATATTTTTTTGTCGACATACGAAAAAAAATAATAAAAACTTTTAACTAAAATTGTATGCACATACAATATTCGTATCAATTTGATTTTCAAAAAATTCAAAGAAGTCAAGAATTAAAATTTCGTTTCAATAAACAATTTACTTTATGCAGAAAATTGTGTATATGTAAATACTTCGGAAGCATGCAAATTATTGAATACTGATATTTTATTTTTTGAAGAAGTGTGTTCGTAACGTAAAAACACAGGTGGTCGAAAAAATAGCTTTAATTTCCTGCATAAAATAATTTGTTCATCAAGGTAACCTTTCGACCACCTGGGTCTTCAAATTACGAACGCACTTCTATAAAAAATACTTCCATAAAAAAGATATAAATAATTTGCATACTTCCAAAATACTCCATATTTTTTTGCCCATGTACGAAAAAAATAACTAAAACTTTTAAATAGCTAAAAAAAACTAAAATTGTATGTTCATACAATATGTGTATAAATTTGATTTCAAGAAAATTAAAATAAGTAAAGATTCAAACATTCATCTCAATAAACAATTTACTTTATGAAAAAAATTGTATATATATATATATATATATATATATATATATATATATATATCTGTACATAATTTTTCTAAAGCTACTCGGAAATATCTTCTTAAAGAATAGTAGTTTTTTTTTATCTATCTATAAAAAAATATTAAATACTTCGGAATCATGCAAATTATTGAGCCCTGATCTTTTATTTTTTCAAAGAAGTGTTCGTAATTTAAAAACCCAGGTGCTCGAAAACATCTTAAATTTTCAGCATAAAAAAATTGTTCATCAAGGTAACTTTTTCGATCACCTGGGTCTTTTAATTGCAAACCCACTTCCATACAAAAATTAAAAAATGAGGGCTAAATAATTTCCATGCTTCCGAAGTACTTCATATTTTTTGGTCGATGTACGAAAAAAAAGGTTTAAAACTCTAAAATAACTAAAATAACTAAAATTGTATCCACATACAATATTTGTATAAATTTGTTTTAAAAAAAATCAAAAGAAGTAATTAATTAAAAATTCGTTTCAATAAATAATTTAATTTATGCAGAAAATTGTATATAAATTAAATATAAATTTATATAAATATTATTTGATATAATAATATAAAAATTCATATAAATGAAAAATATATTTCTACATACAATTTTCTGCATCAACAAAATTCTTTACTAAGGTAAATTTTTCATGTGTGTGTATATATATATATATAAATACAAAAAATCTTATTTTAAACTGTAAGCAAGCAAACGGAAAATTCTTTCCAAATTATCAGAGTCAATTGTAGAACGAATTCATCGATTAACGTTTACTCACGTCCAAGACGTAAGATCGCAACGTTGTAAAGTGAATTTAGATGGGTGACATTAACGTTTATCGCGCGAATTGTATTTCTTCTCGCCACATTTGCAACTGGTAAGTCTTAATCCCTGGACGCTTTAGCGATATCGTATTCGATACGAATCTTAATCACAATTGTACCGTTCCATTATTAACGTTGCTATAGTACGATCACGAATATGTAACATTGCGGCCAAAATATCAATATAATTTCGAACAAGGGAAAGAAGCGAGGGCAATTGGCGCCAAAGAGACAGACCAATCAGCGCGCTGTGAATAATGCAGGGTTGAGCGCATGCGCGCCGCTTCTGCCGTACTCCAAAAGAAATAGACCGCAGTCTCGTTATCGTTTATCGATACAGGCTACGAAAAAAAAGGCTCACACGCACACGTTCGTCGTATAAAATCGTTGCGTTTTTTCGATTCTTTTTCTTCATTGAGTAACGAAAGGGAAGACTTCGGCAGAATGGAAAATCCGCGTGGTGACGTTTCTCACAGTGTGACAGTTCGCGAGCTGTCACACAACGAGAAGCAATAAAAATGAGCGAGGTTGGAAACGCGGATAATTTTTCTTTGCGAAACAATTGAAGAGAATGTGATGAAAAATGAGAGTGTTTGGGGTGAAAAAATTGTGGGGTACTTTGTTGACTCACCAAGTTCTTTTGGAGAAACGATGGGAAAATCAGCTGCGACCGCTCGGCCATAATCGCGCTCCCTGTCGTCTGACACACGCGCTTTTCGCCCCCCCCCCACTCACGCCACTCACTGTTTTCCTGCGCTCAGTCGCTCATTCATCGTTACGCACGAGCGAGGTAGTGGAACGTCCTCTGCACTGTGAAAAACACTAGCAGACTGGCGCAGTACAGAATAAACGTGGTCACCGGTGGTCTTACATCAGGTTTGGAAACTCCAGTGGTGGGGATACGTTCGCTTAACGATGACGCTCTGCGTTGCGATCTACGGCCGCGAGGTGCGTGACGATAGATAGGTGTACTGTGCAACGAAGACAGAGCACGAGACGGTAGCATTCTGTCTCTTTTTCTACCACATGTAACGCATGCGCTGTAAACGCTAACTCCATTACTCGTATTTATTTCGTGTTTCGTAAAACAATATTTAATTTACGGACGAAGAAAGTACAATTACACGTTCTACACGATCAAAGATGACTAACTAATTAACGCTTCATCGGATTTACGTGAAAGAGTAAACTGAATACTTGCAAACTTTAGGTGATTCTGATGAGAATGAATGACATTTCGTTATCGCTGTCACAAAGGTCATTTGGCCAAGTTGGATTCGTTCCACGCTTACACTCATAGTATTTTAGATTCAATTCCCTAATCGGCGTTTTTATTGTTCAATATTGTTCAATGTTTTTTGACACTGTGAAAAACGAGCACCTTTCTTTCATCGATTTGTATCCTGTTTTGCATTTCGCTACCGCACATATACTTTACCCATGTTGACGATAATCTATGATTAAAATGGGACAAAAATAATATTTAACACCTTTTCTTCGCATAATAAACAAAATGCATACAAAATATTATTATTAAAAGTGTAGGAGAAAACTACGAATAAACATGTAAATATTTGTTCGATGTAGTACTGAGGTTATGGCCTTATATACGCGAAAAATTTCAAAATTTTTCATTTTTTTAAATTTTTGATTCCATTAGCCTGAACGGTTAGGAATATTTTAAGCTTTACAGAATTGAAAAATTCCAAAAATTGTTAAAGTTACAGCATTTAAAGCGTATAATAGACACCGCGCGGCCCGCCCGACCGCCAACTTCAAAGCCGTTTTTCCACTATTCACTTTTTTGAACCTTGTGAAAGTTCTAACTCTTGAACGAAGGTTCAGATCGCTTTGAAGTTTTTACAACATATTCTGAGTATCATCGCCTATCGTGTGAACCACAGAAACAAAAATTTCAATGACACAAAAAAATTTTTTAAATAAAAAACCGACAGAAAATTGAGTTCAAAAATTTAAAGTTTCGACTTTTTATTATAATAATTTTTTTTCTTAATATTGTTGGTTCAGACTGAAGATACATTCATTATGCAATTATAAATATGTTCATTTTTTTTTCAGACACCCACATCGATGCCGAGAACTTTCACCATCAACGCGCGCGCAAAAAAAATACATTGCTTTATTATGTTATATCACCGTCATTTCTTAATTTTTTTTTTTTTTTTTTTTACATATACTTAACTATGTGCATAAATTATCTGTAAAAAAAATGTTGTCAATATATGCGTCATTTTTTTTTAACCGCGTCTAGAAAAGTACCTTCGAAAATCGGCGAAATCGCGTATATAAGGCCTTATGTCACGCACCGGGCCTCATCGTACCGAACTATAGCAGCGACACGCAGTGGTGTTGAGGCGAATGAAAAACTTGCTCAATAAACCCAAATAAACTCAATAAAACCCAATGAACTCAATAAAACCCAAACTTGCTCAATAAAACCCAATAAACTCAATAAACCCAAACAACCCAAACAAACCCAAACAAAATCGCGTATATAAGGCCTTATGTCACGCACCGGGCCTCATCGTACCGAACTATAGCAGCGACACGCAGTGGTGTTGAGGCGAATGAAAAACTTGCTCAATAAGGGTACTAATTCCTCACCACTGAAACTTGCCTTCGTTTCCAGACTTGTTTATCCAGACCGTGGTTTCAAGACCTGAATATACGACCGTGGGATAGGCCGAGTTAAGTTTTGCTCCACCTAATTATATTTTTCTCATTGCGGAAAGGAAATAGTGCTTTCGCAATTGACTCTCATTCGCTCGGTCGGTATAGGGGCTTGTCATACAATGCAGGAGATTACCTTACCAGCCGAGTCCAAGAATCAAGCTTCTCGAGTCCTCCGCCACGAACAAGCGCCGCTTCCGTGTCCGGCGAGCTATCAAAAAAAGCCATCGGAGCTCTACTCATCTCCGCGTCAAATTTCCCCTAATTAACTTTTTTTTCACTGCTTTTAAGCACACAAACGTAAAAAAAAAATACGTTCCGTCTCACATTTATCATCTCTTCTCATAATTCCATGGTAATTTCAACTCGGAGTAAATATTCCCAAAATATTTCATCTTTTAGGTTATAGGATAATCGGTCTTGTTAAAAATTAAATAAAAAAGAAAAGGCCGCCCCGACCCGTCACGTAAGAAACACAAGCCGATCTTTCGATTCGTTTGCCCGTCCCGTGAAACTCTCGAACGTCGAAACCGTTGGCGCTCGATCAATATGAACGTGCATTCCACTCGCTGCGTCAATAACTTGAGATAAAAAGTCGCAGTGAAAAAAAAAAAAGGAAAAAAAAACACGGAAGAGCAAATACTGCAACAACGATAATCATAATAATTGCAAAAGTATGAGTTTAGCTGGTGACGGAGGCACGAAAGTTGCGGTTGATTTGCAACTGAAAAAATTCATCGAAGTCGTGGCAGCGAATCAGCGCTTTCAGGTTAGTCCAAACGAATGTTATGTTTCTCGGCATATTTTTATACTTGTCATCGCTTTGCAACGAAAAAAGAAAACAAAGTAATGCATGTAATTTTTATAATTCGTACGCGCGCGCGCGTACACAGGAAAATCTTGCGTCGTACGCTGTCTACCGTGACAAACAAAATTCCATGGCACGATTATACGCCGGAGTCGTGACTAGATTGTTGGATCGCCGAGACCGGCCAGTGGTTTCGACGATTCAATTGCTTCGATTTTTAAGGGCTTACATACACCTGGATAGATCAAAAAGATCGATTTTTCAAAAAAGTGCTCATTCGAAAGTACTATCCTATGTCTACCCTGAAAATTTCATAAGTAAATTCGCAGTAATGACGAAGTTATAGCGTTTTGTAACTGACCGGGTGAGCAACGACTAGCGGTTGGGGCACAGGTAGACGCGGCCTTTGTCATCTGTTTGACTATGAGTTTGATTATGAATGAGGTTGACACAGCAAAAAAAAAGATCTAATGGAAGCGTCAACATCTAAGGAAGATCCGTCATATGGCCCAGGAATCGACGATTTCATGTAAGTTTAAAATAACCCAGTTATTTCAGTGTAAAGTGTACTCAAAACTTTAAACGCGTTTTACTCGAAACAGTGTTTTCAAAATCGGTACCAGCAATATCTCAGCAACTACTGGACCGATCGGGATCAAGTTTTGCACAGTTATGCTTCACACAATAATCTAGTACTTATCGAGCCGTTTTTTCGATACCTGGCATAGTTTTTTTTTCCATCATAAGTACTGAATAATTTTGAGGTGAAAAATCACCTGTTTTATTCCAGTGACTGCCATGACCCGAAATAATTAAATGATTAAATTCTGGCTTGATAAGTACTAGTTTTATCTATCTACTTAAAGAAACAATTTTTTTTTAGATAAATGGCAGAGGCACGTCTGGTACCGCGAACGCTGTCAACAAAAACACGTCCCAGGAAAACGACTGTAACTTGTTTACAGTTTGAAATTTTTTAACCAAATATTCACACAATGTAGATAAAATGTCATACTTTAAAATGTATGTCATGGTTGTTCAATAAAATTCAGTTTTATACACAAAAAAAATTCTTAAACATAACCTTACTTTTAGCCATCTCAGGTGTATGTAAGCCCTCGATACTTCTTGTCCGACGAGCGTATCGTGATGATGAGGTCAGGATTTTATTGATACGTCTCACCAAGTTAGAGTTTTTCTTTTTTCATTGGAATATATCGATAAACAACAAAGTTATTGTTTTGAGAAGGCACAGCCGTTGCTGAGCAAACAAATGTACTTTTAGTATAACGATGAAACTTTCAAACGACTGGACACTTGTTTTGTATTTGGAAAATGATGGAAACGCCAAGCTGTGGAAAAAACAACTTTCGATTTTTGATAGAAAGAAACAACTTTGATCATTCGTTATTAACAAGTGGATAAACGTATTAATAACGTAAAAATTATCGGATCGTAGGATAAAAAAAAGTTGTAGACTAAGCTCTGTCCAGATTTGACGCAAATCGAAATCATGGATCAAAACTTTAATTAACTCATTCTGTGCATCATTCCGAAGGCTTCGAATTAAATTTAAACCGAGCTAAAGTTGAAAAAATAACAGTTCGGAAGAAATAATCGACTTGCGAGACGATGTTTCCTTGCAAATGTATAAATCTGCATCCAGTGAAGAATTTTGGAGTAAACATGTTTCCGAAAAGTATTGCAAATTGCAAAAGACAGGCCCTCAACCTGGCAACTATGTTTGGCTCGACAATATACATGTGAAGTATCTTTCTCAAAAATGAATGTTTTGAAAAATAAATATCGTCCAAGGTTAACAGACGCTGATCTTGAAGATACTCGTCGCATATGTTGTTCCTCGCGAGAACCAAACTATAAAAAACTGGCTCAAGATCGGAGGTGTAATTTCTCCTATTAAGAACCTATGTAAAGTATGTTTTTTTTAAGAGAAAAATAAAATTAAAAACCAATAATATGTGTTTTTATAATTCACATTCTTTTTGAGAAATAATAATATCCTGCTTGCTGTAATTGATACATCCAGTTTTTTTTTCTTTGGACCTCAATGAAAAATTTCAAAATTGTCCAGACCCTGCTGTCCAGAAAGCAATGAAAATGTTCTTTAAGCAGCTCGAATGTTTTTCGGCAAATTTTGACTACAGAAATCACTGAACCATTTTTTTTAGAGCCTTTGGATATCTGCAATTGATATCAGCACAAAGGATATTAGTAATAATAAAAATAGATGTATGATATTTCAGTATAATTTTAGTTATTTAATAATTACTAACATAGGAATCTTGCCAGGCACGCAATCGATTTCGGGACGTCCTTTCAGGGTAGTGTAGGGTTCGGTCCCAAATGTCATCCCCTGCCACCGTTCACCCTATTGGGCCCTCGGTTTCGCTAAATCGACCAAACAAAATTTGTGTGACGATTTTTGAACCTCAAAAATAACAAGAATTTTCGAAGCGGCGTGATAGCCTGGCGGTTAAGGTCTTCGGCTAGTACGCTGCTGGTTTTGCGTTTGAGTCCTGCTACCGCTATTTTATTGATTTTTTTCAATCGAAACGCTTGTAAACGTTATTTTTATTTGTTTACTTTAATTAAAATCCAACTTTTTTATATTGCGTTTAGAATTCTTGCCCGCGTGATTGTAATAACCGTTTCAAAAATTTTGTATATCCAATTGTTTTTCTCATTGCTCGCTTTTTTAAAATTGTTTCTATTAACTTCTATTAGTGTTAATATGAGGAAATGAAAAAATTATCGCTCTGTCGATTAAATGAAAATACAAAACACTATATTCACATTATATGGAAAAGTGTATGTAAACGAAAAAAGGAATCGTAGAAAACCAAAATTCAAATGAAAAGTGTAAATAAAATAATAATTGTATTAATGCAGACGAAAATATCGAACTATAGAAGAAAATTAATTTAAACAAAGAAAATATATAAGAATAATTTTAAAAAGCGAGCAATAATTACAAACTAGATGAAGAATATAAGAAAAAAAATTGGATATACAATATTTTTGAAACGGTTATTACAATCACGCGGGCAAGAATTCTAAATTAAATATAAGAAAGTTGGATTTAAAGTAAAGTAAATAAATAAAAATAACGTTTACAAGCGTTTGGATCGAAAAAAAAACAAAATAGCAGTAGGAGGGCTGGAACCCAAAACCAGCAGCGTACTAGCTGAAGAACTTAATCACTGCGCTATCGTGCCGCTTCGAAAATTCTTGTTATTTTCCACCAGGGTGAACGGTGGCAGGGAGTGACACTTGGGACCGAACCCTACACTATCCTGAAAGGACGTCCCGAAATCAATTGCGTGCCTGGCAAGGTCCCCTTGTAAGTATAAAATGTATAATTTTAGTAATTCAATAATTACTAAAAATATTAGTAATAATAAAAATAAATGTATATAGATTGTATCTACAATTGATACATAATTTGTAGATACGTGGCAAGATTGCTTTTTTTTTCATTGAAAAATATTGATAAACAACAAAGTTATTATCGTTTAAAAAAAGGACCGCTGTTGTTGCATAGCCAATCGGTGGCGGTGCTTCTGGCAGCTAGGCTCATCCAAAGTGAAAAATAAAAAAATATACTTTTAGTATAATAATAAAACTATCTTACGACTGGATACTTTTGGAAAATTTTAAACATTACAGAAACAACAAGTTGTGGAAAAAAACGTGTTCGGCTTTTGACTGGAAGAAACAACTTTGATCATTTCTTATTAATAAATGGATGAACGTATGAAAAAATCATCTGGTTGTACGATACAAAATGTTGTAGACTACGTTGTGTCTGAATTTGGAAGAAATCGGACTAATAGATTCTGAAATATGGAAGTTTGCATTGAAACGCAATGAAATTTTTTTTTTTTTATTGGCTCAAATGTGTTTTGGCGGATTTTGGCTGTAGAAATCTATATTTTTTAGGCCCTTATTTCGATATCTGCAATTGAAATTTCAAAATGGCATAAAATACATGGTACAATAATAAAAATAAGGAAACAAAGGTGTAAAAGAGAATCTTTCATTGCGTTCCGATGATGCAAGCTGCATAACGTTCATGTATTGTAGGAACACCACTAAAATTCTTTCCAAGAACTCTATTTTTTTTAGCCTGTTTAGGCTGTGAAAATCGCTCAAATATTTCCAAGTATTCTCTTAGAGATCAACGGCCTCAATACACGAAAAAAAAATAATCCAATTTGAATAATGATAAAAATAAATAGAAAAAAATTACCAAAAAAAATCACTGCATTCAAACGATGTGAATTTAAAAAAACGCAAAATAAACCAGGATAATCTGACGCTGGTCTTGATTTTTCAGGGTTTGGTGCACGAGCTGACGGACGTTTGTTGGGAAACTTGCGTCGACAAGCCGACGTCGCGTTTCGAGACAAAGACGCGGGACTGCGTCGTTAATTGCGTCGAGCGTTTCATCGACACGACAAATTTCATAACAAACAGATTGCAGCGAGTTTCGGCAGGTGCGGATTAAGAGGATCAAATTTTCCAGCAGCGGTTCGCGCGAACGATGAGAATCGCGCGAGCAACGTAAAGCAAACGAGCGTAGCAAGGAAACAAAAACAAAAGCAGCAGCAACAACAACGAGTAAAAAATCCAGCAATGTTGTCGAGTGTGAGAAGTTTCCTGGGCCGCCACAGGAAGAAGTTCATCGCGGGTGGCCTGTTGGTGGGTGGTTTCGTCCTCGCGACGAGATACAGTCGTCGAAAGTTGCGCGAATGGCAAGAGCGCGAGGTTCGAGATTTGTTGCAGCGTACGCGAAGAGGCCAACACTTCGAGGCGACCGAACGATCGTGCAATCAAACGATACTCCAGTTGTCCGCGTGTCTCCGACAATCGATCGTCAAAGCGTTGGACACTGAGAGCGCGGTTGACTCGTTGCGCAAAGGTTGCGACGACAAAGTCGCTCGCTGGAACGAGCTCAAGAGTCTCGCTATAACGCGCTCAGCAATCGTCGTTTACACGACAACGATGCTCGTTGTTTTCCTCAGAATTCAATTGAACCTCGTGGGCGGTCTTATGTTTAAGAATTCGCAAAATTCCGAAGCTAATGCTAGCAACGATCACGTGGACGAGGCGCAGAGACAAGAGTATCTTACACTATGCGGCTACCTCATGTCCGACGGTGTGGAAAAACTCGCGCGTTTCATTCGCGAGAAAGTCGACGAGGTTACCGCCTCGATATCGCTTATGGAGAAGTTGACGCTTCGCGATCTCGAGCAAGTCTACTGGTCGATCGTCTCGAGTGTCGCGGCTGACGCCGAACGCGATCCCGTCAACAATATGACGTCTTACATTATCGGCGATCATGCAATCCAACAGGATCCTACGACGAAGCCCCTAATGGCGAAAATAATTCGTGAAACGGTCGATCTTCTCGAGAGCGAGGAAGTACGAAACTTGACGAGGACGACGATAAGAAGTGGCTTCGCTCTTCTCGTCGATCATATATCCGAATACTTCGTCGAATCGTCCGACGATGTTGCCGAATCTAATGACACCGCTAACAACGGCACGAAGAGAAAGAGCAACGGCCTCGATAATGGCTTTATCAATGGCTACATGAATCTTAACAAGATCACAATACCAATGGCCAAAATAATACCGATCGTCAATGGCCAGGTTAGAGATTTGCCAAAAAATGGCGACATCGCGTCCGATTGGCTACAAGCCAATCTCGTCAATGACAAATTCAAAATTCTTGGTGCAAATATTTACGAGGCTTTCAGTTTTTAGCCCCCCCATCCTTCTCGCTCTCAGCCATCGTCGTGTAGCACCGTATGTCGTAATTTCATTTATTATTGTCCGGTAAGAGGTGGAGGTTCGAAAAAAAAAAAAACGCGAATGTTAAATGTATAGCTCGCGCCTATTTGTAGAACGTAACATTTCATCGATCGCCTCGTGGCTGTCGGACTCGTTAAGTTATTGGGATATGGAGACGAAATGGGGAAGCATCGTTCTCGACAATTCTCACGTGAAACTTCGGCATTTTCGAAATGCGGAATTGTGATGTGTGGGCGCGTCCGCGAACGATGTGGACAGCGCGACATAATTATTCCGAGTTACGTGAAATTTTGAAAAAATAAAAAATTTCATTACGCATTAATAAACGTAACGATTGTATGTTTTTTATCCTGCGCTGTGATACGAAGGGCAGCTTGCTCCTTTTGACAAACGTACCGAGGTGTACTTATCATTCGTTCGATTTACGCTATTCATCACTGAGATATCTCGCAGAAGATTTCAGCTGTCTCTTTATTATCGAGCGGTACAGCTTCTTCGCCTTACAATTAAACTGAATCAATTCTGAAACGATGAACGTCAAGTGTAAAAAATAAAATATATGATTTCTTTTTAAAAATGCATTTTATTGAACGTATAACTGCGCCACGGCGATTATTGGTATTCAAACACGCGTGTCATTTAACACTCGTGCGACATTGCCACACTTCGCCTCATACGTTTCGTCGGTGGGGCGAAAAACTGATCGTTATCACTTACAAAAATATTAATTATTAATAAAGGGTGTAGACGGATCATTTAATTTTTTGGTGACATGATTGCCATAATGTACTGAGTGGTTTGACAGTTTTTCATAATATTATTGACATTTTTTCACACTATTTCGCGTAAAACTGCGGATCAGCAATGAGTGTAGGCATCTCCCTATGTTAAGGCCTTAGGTCACTAAGATTTTCCAAAAATCGATTTTTTTTGTCAAAAATGTACCTTAGTACCTATAAAATTATATTTCAAAAGATTATGGGTGTGAAAAATCTCTAAGTACTCGACTTTTGAATTCTAGCGCAACCCCTCTTGATTCATGTCGTGACTTTCTACTAACTTTAAACGCCTTTATCTCAAAACTACATTTTTCAAGTCGGCCGGACTCATAACTCAAATTTCAACCGATTGACTTGAAATTTTAACTGTATATTTAGAATTACATTTTCTGAGGCACAACGTAGGATTTCTTAAATTATATTGCATAGTTCCTTTTTAATAAACAATTTTCTCACGATTTTCTCATGGCATTTTATACTTTTTATTTTAGAAATGCGGCATTTTGAGAAAAAACAATATATCAAAAAAATTACGTAGGATTTTTTTGATATATTGTTTTTTCTATAGCTATCCTTACATATAATCGAAAAAACTTTAGTGTCTCGTCATAACTCAAAAATTATAAGAGCTGTTGGTCTTATAATTCGGGTCCTCGGAAGGGCCTGTCAAAAACTGGTTTTGATCACAGTCATCTTTTTTTTTTAAATCAAACTTACATGATATTCGGTAATCACGTAACACACATTAAATATGAAACTTGCTTTAATCACACGTTCATGTTAACATTAATATCAAACCCTCGCAATACCTTAAAAGTTTATCAACTAATTTTTCATCATTCTTCAATCCAATCAGCAGTCTTTAAACTTCACTTCCAGTAGGTATTCAATTAAATAAGTCTTAGTTTCCTTTTTTTTTTCTGAAAATTGGCCGAACACTTTTTCAGCTACAATTTTTTTTAACAACTCCATTCTATATGTTCGCCAGTGACATATGGGAAAATTGTTTCTGAAGCATTGTGCTTCAAAGCCACATTTTTATCCGGCTCATGGCTTGAAAAACTTCTCTCACAGCCGGTAGACCTCACTTGGAGAACAATTGCTGCTCGGAAAAGTTCATATAAATTAGGGCAGTACTTCTTTTGAATGAGCTTTCTTAAATTTTCAGAATTTATTTTATCATTTTTAAATTGAAGTATGTTTTTCATGACCATCGCTTCAGCTTCTAAGACTGATGCATAAGTTATTAAGATTTTTCTATAATTATTGATAAAATCCTCTCCGTTATTCATCTGCAGTTAAAAAATGCATCAATTGCGTAGGCTAATGGTAAATTCACAAATCGGCATTTTAGATTTACAATGATATCTTCTACTTGGTAGTAAATGTTGATCTTTCAATACTTTTCTAGTTGTGTATATTGAAAATTGAATATCTATTTAATTTACGTAATGAAATAGTTACTTTTCATCGAAATTACGAAATTACAACGAAGGCAATAGGTCAAGTATTATTAAATTATTTCTTTATATGCCAGCTTGGGTGAAACGTAAATAAAATTAATGGGCCGAGGGGGAGGGCACCGGGCTTTCTGGGGAGGGCCGTGCCCACCCCTGCCCCTCCCTGGCTACGCCAATGCTAATTATAATGTTTACCTAATCCTCACTTTTGCATCAGACTCTGCGTATACGGATATGCACACGCTACTGTAATTTAGTTCTAGTCAGCTCCAGTTGTTTCGTGGCGCTAGCGTCGCTAAACATTGCTTAATTTAAATCGCTATATCTCTGAAACTAGACGGTCAAAATTTATAATTTTTTTTTACCTACTTCGTCATAGATTCCTCTGTAAATAAGAATTTTTTCAAAAAAATCTCTAGAAAAGTTTCGGAGTTATTGCGTGAAATGTAAAATTTTCCACTGCCCCTCATAAAGACACGTGTAAAATCGTGCAATCTTTGATTGCCAATATCTCTAATACACATCGGTGAATCCTTTTGAAATTTTGCAGGTAATCACTTAATAGTGTCCTGAATGGGTCGTTAAAATTTAAAAAATCTATAGAAAAACGTCATGGCGAGACTACTACCTTAAGCTAATAACGGGATAAGCGGCTTCGGCTCGAGAGTTTCCCTTCTCTCACCCGCGAGAGCACTTGTCCCATTATTGCGCAAGAACGCAAACGATATGAAGCGCCCGCTGGCAGTCGTTACCAAATGATCCACACTGCTCTACGCTCCGGCGAACGGAGAGCAGTGCTTTCAAAGATAAAAAACATTCTCTCGAGTGCTGGTGATTTTCCGTGTAAAT
Organism: Ophion ventricosus; assembly: GCA_963932345.1. Taxonomy (NCBI): domain Eukaryota; kingdom Metazoa; phylum Arthropoda; class Insecta; order Hymenoptera; family Ichneumonidae; genus Ophion; species Ophion ventricosus. Next base: position 33,669,061 of record OZ010711.1, on the reverse strand, counting down.
AAGAGCGACAAGTCCAGCTCGACAATCGAAGCAACTTGTACTTAATAATTGCGATAGTAAGCGAAGACGAAAATGTGGAAATTCGTAACACGCGGGATACGCGAGACACTCGAACGTCGTGCGAGCTGTCGTACGAATGTATATTCGCAAACGTCGAACGACGGGAGTGCGAAGAATGAGGTTAAGACCAATCTGGCCAGGGAACAAAAGTTTCTCGCGCCCAACATCGTTGCTTCGTGCAACAGCGGTTTTTGGGGTTCGACGAAAAACGACGGACCGAAGGACAAGAGATACGATACGAAATGGGACACAAAACGATCGTGGTCCGAAGCCGTTGGATGGGTAAGAAGAAATCAACTTTTGCTCCTTCACGAACCAGTCAAATTTGCCTCTTCTCGCTACTTGTTTCGGTCTTATTGCGTTTTGGGTGCAATTGTCAATTTCATTTGAAAACACACACTTTTCAACAATTATAGCCAATATTTATTTCGCTCGATCGATTTAATTCGTATTTCGTATTTATCGCTAACCCAAACGGCAGGACAACTTCATTCTTTCTCTATTCTCAGACATCTCTCTTTTTGAATATCTCTATGCTGAAGCAGGTTTAATCAGAAACATCACTATTCCAAAATATCTCATGTCTAAAACATTTCTCTGCCGAAACATCGCTATTCGTAAAGATCACTATACCACAATAACTCACATCTGAAATATTTTTACTCTTAAATATTGGGAGTACAAATTAATTCGGTCCGTTTTTTTGTGGTAAAAAATCCATTTCTTTCAAAATAAAAGGTATGAATAGATTAATCAAAATATTGTCCATCGCTGGCTACTACTTTTTCCCACCTCTCAGGCAATTTTCGAATTCCATCTAGAAAAAAAGTCTCGTCTTTTGAGGCGATCCAAGTTTTGAGCCAATTTTCGATTTCTGCGAAAGAAGTGAACCAGTGACCTGCTAAATCCTGCTGCATCCGTCGGAACAACCAGTAATCAGAAGGAGCAGTGTCCGGAGAATACGGCGGGTGCGATAAAATATCCCATTTGAGCGTTTCCAAATATTTTTTTACGACTCTTGCGACATGAGGCCGAGCGTTGTCATGCAGAAGAATAATTTTGTCATGTCTTTGCTCGTATTCTGACCGTTTTTCTCTTAATGCACGGCTCAAACGAATCAATTGTAGTCTATACCGATCGCCCGTAATGGAATTGCCAGGTTGTAGCAGCTCATTGGCTCATTTGGCTGTCCAGGGCAAGGCTTGTCTTCAACGCTGAAATCACCGTTCTTAAAGCGTCGAAACCATTCCCTACATGATTTATCAGTTGGGGCATCATTACCATAAACTTCAACAAGCATTCGATGCGCTTCAGCTGCACTTTTCTTCCAATTAAAGCAGAAATGTAAAACTTCCCGCAAACGCTGCTTAGTTAACACAAAATTTGACAAATTCAACACAGTGAAAAACAAGGTTTTTAATGGAACTCAAAGCAATATAAACTGAATGTTATTGACAGATGTCTAACCTCTCTGAAACCACCGAAATCAGCTGTCACTATGAAACATTCATAACAGCCAGAGCCATCTCTTGAAAACGGACTGAATTAATTTGTACCCCCAATATCTATATTCCACAATATTTTGTATCCGAAACTTCTCTATCCTTAAATATCTGTATTCCAATTTAATCTCACAATATCTCTCTTCAGCAACATCTCTATGCTGCTTTCTTCAGCAACATCTCTATGCTGCATGTTTAATCAGAAACATATCTCCCCGGATGTTTCTGATTAAACCTGCTCCAGAATAGAGATATTTAAGAAGAGAGATGGGTGAGAATAGAGAAATAAAGAATAGAGTTGTTGTCCTGCCACCCATACAAATCCTACACACACTTGTGGCAAATTTGAGTTTCGTATAATCGCAAACCCAAACAAATACAATTGTGGCGAATTCGAATTTCGTATCGCCGGTAACCCAAACAAAGTCGCATTTTGGACGATCGGTAACCCAAACAAGCCTGCATTTTAGTATGATCGTTGTGATCCAAACAAACTTGCATTGAGTGCAATCGGTATAATCCAAACAAAGTCGATTTTAGTACGCTCGATTACCCAAACAAAACCAAACAGTTATGGCAAATTCAGATTTCGTATAATTCGTAACCAGGGTTGCCAGACGTCCTTTACTTTAAATTACGTCCTCATTTTCAGACCCAAAAATGGATCTCTATCTTGAAATCGAGGATAGAAGACAATAATTCGTCCTTTATTTTGGGAAAAATGAACACATGCGTATGGCAAATACGTTGAGTCGCGTCAGCGATTTACAAAGCTCTTCCTGCGGTATAAGCATATTTCCTTGCAGCATCTGACGACTCGGATCATATTTTGAAATATTATGAGACAAATATAGCTGGCACCGAGATGCTAGAAGCAGAATTATATTTAAGTTTTTTCCACAACACGTTGACAATTTTTTGAGAAGCTGTGTGTCAACTCAAAGGCCCATACGTGCTAATGTGCGACGTATACAGAATTATGGATAGTTTGAAACATAAGATAAACCAACGAATTGAAGATGCCTTTTTCGGAATGGCAGTCCAGCAAACTCTTCGAAAAGCGTCCGTTTCTCAGACTGAAAAATACACTACTATATTTTTGGAGTGGTATCAAAATGTACTGACATGTTTAGAATCGTGATTCGATTTTTCGGAAAATAGTCATTTCCATTGTTTGCAGCCACTGACACTGACGAAAGAAGTAAAGTGCCAGGATTTGTGCAACAATGTATAAAAACTACAGATACCTAATATTAACTTAGATGCGTTGTATGAAGAGTTCTGTATATTGAAATCTCTCTTGACGTAGATAATAGAAGAAATGAAGCGTGACAATGTTCTTGAAAAATGTATTCAGATTCTAAAATCAACGAATGAAAACAAGTATCTGCTAAAAATAATACAATGCGTATTTTCCATCCCGGTGTCCAATGCCCAGGACGAAAGAATTTTTTCTTTGTGTACGAATACATGAACGAAAAACCGAATTAAGTTAGATATTGACACTGTAAAAGCGGAACTGCAAATAAAATTGAGCTTCAACATGCAATGTAACGAATTTTATAATTTCATTATAGAAAAAAAAGAAGCTCTTAAGCAGCAAAAAGTAATACCAAGTATACTTTAAAAAAAAGTAATGTTTTATTTGTTTTTATGATAGGTATTTGTACTTTTGTTTATTATTAAATAACTAAGTACTTACTATTGCCTTCAATTGATAGACTACAATACGTTGCGCATTAAAATTGCTCTTTTCATTAATAAATTCGGCTACTGAATACCATAACAGAGCATTTGATTGAAAACAACATGATGTCCTTTATTTTAATTCTTAGTCCTTTATTTTATTTTATCAAATCTTCCAAAACACAAAACGGGGTCTGGCAACCCTATTCGTAACCCAAACCCAAACAATTATCGAAAATTGTACTGTACTAGAAGCGTTAACCCAAACATAGCAAATTCGAGTTTAGTCAAATTCGTCACCCAAGCAAACTCAAAGACGCTCGAATTTCGTACAATCGGTAACTAAAACAAACTCGGACAATAATTTTAAAGAATTTAACTTTTGTATAATTCTTTCCCGGCTTGATTCTTTTGATCTCGTTTCATCGCAGTCGAGTGTCCTCGCGGTCGGTTGGGTAGTTTGTCAGTCGTTGTGTCATCGCGCTCGCCTCTTCGAGCCGTCCAAAGAGGACAAATGGCACAATCGACTACTGAGGCTGGACGGGATTCCGCCGTCGCTGGTAGACACTTTCGATCTGCGAGCTCGACGCATCCTGCCGGTGACTAACTGCGTCGGCGATACCGGAGTCGCCGAAAGAGAGGATTACTCGAGAGGAGAAGGAATAGCAACCAGGCCCTACGGTCCTATCACCATCGAAGAGGTGAGAGCTCTGCTTTGCAGAAATTACACCCTCTGAAGACGTTTACCAATACGTTGCGAAACATGTTCGGAAACGTAGCGGCGAAGATTCGTACGAGCGCCTCGGGATTCAGCGGTACCTTCCGCGAGTCTCTTTGGCAGAGACGAGAGCACGTACGATGTCAACGTTAGCTGATAAATTTTCGAACAGATTTTCTTACGGATTGTCAAGTTTTTTTGTTGTTAGGAAAAATTGATGCGGCTCTTGACGATCTTCTTTTGTCATGAATATCATTAATCTCTGAGAAATGTCTGTTCGAAAATTTCAGCCGTCTCGCTCTCGCACACTCATACGTCACCTGGTACATCTTCGCCTTAAGATGCACGCGATGTAGCTAAATACTTTTATTACGAACATGTTCGAATACCTCTACTTTCGTGCGGGACAAATCGTAGCGCGATTACGATGCAAGTACAATTACAATGTGATCACAAGTAAAAAATATTCTGACATTACGTTGCAAGTACAATTTTACATACGCATGAATATATTTATTTAGCATAAATAGCCGATAAATCCGAATATTCTGTTCATTTCCGGTGTGAATATTGTATCACTTTATGTTTGTGAGCCTTTACTCGGATACTTGTTCCTTCGCGTCGCACGAAGCCGAATCACCGAATAAACGTGTCGAAAGAAAGAAACAAAAACCGATCGTTTAATCAAAATTATCAACGTACGATCCTTATTTCACCTTAATTAATTCTTTATCCAACGATAAGCGGCCTTTTTCTCGTTCACCGGAAGTTATCGAGAAAGCCACGATTTAACGCGGGTCTCGGTAGAGCTCTACCTTTCGATGCATATAAAATATCAAGGTCACTTACCGTATTCGGAGTAAGTAAAAATTGGAAATTTATGCGAGCGTTCTTAATTAAAATTTATCCGAGACGATTTTTCAGCTACGTATCGCCGGATAGCCTGCGATAAGATCTTTGGGCACGCGTTGACGAAGATACGATGCGATTTTCTTTATTGGAGCGATGCAATTTTTATTTGCGCGATTCCTTGTACGAGTTTTGTGTAAAAAAAAATGGTGACAATTGTGCATCGATAAATAGCGAGAAGTGATGAAAATTGCAGGTCTGGTGGTAATCGTTTGTTGTATTGGAAAAAAGGCAGTAAATGCAAAAAATTGCACTTTGCTTCGTCATTTTCGGCCATGAGCGAGCCAGCTTTTCGTAACTGGCTTCCTCGTCGAGCAACGAGCCCGCTGTTCAGTAATGGTATTTCACTTCAGGCTCTGAAAGAAGCTAAAGACGATTACACGAAAACTCACAGGATCGTAATGGGCGAATTCGAGCTGCGTTTCGGCGTGAAGGCCCTTGAGGAAAATCGTTACAAGGACGCGGTTAAGCATTTTTCCACCGGGGCGAGTCTCTCGTCATCGGGCAGCATGTTCAATCTGGGACTCTGCCATGAGCTCGGGATCGGCACCGTAACGGACGCCATAAAGGTCATAATTCCGCTTATACAAGCTTCCGTTATTGGCGTAGCCAGAAAGTCCGGTGACCCCCTCCCAAATTGATCCAAAATAATTGAAAAATAAACGAATAATTTTTTTAAAGTTTTACCCAAGCAAACATAAAGAAATCTATACATATAAAACAGTTACGTGACTGACTGACTGCCATATAGACGGCGCAGAGCCTAAACCGCTGAAAATAGAAACATGATATTTGAAAGATATGTTCCTTAGGACGTGTAGAGGTGCACTAAGAAAAGATATTTTCGAAAATCAACTTCCAAGGGTGTTAAATGAGGTGTAAAAGTTTGTATGGAAAATGGTACTCCTTGTGTGTATCAACTTGAAACTTGGTATGAATATTTTACGAAAGAAATAATAAAATGTATATTTTAGGATTTTTAAAAACAAACCGTGATTAGAACGGTTTGTTTTAATGCAACGGGGTGTTGAAGTTTGTATGGGAAAATCGAATTTCCTGTTTTAATCTCAATTAAATTCGGAAGATATGTTCCTTAAAGATTATAAAGGTGCACTAAGAAAGGATTAGCTTCTCATATGGAAGCATTAGCATTTAGCATCTCTCATATGGGGGCTGTTCCAGAGTATCGAGTGCCCAAAACTTGAATGTGCTTGCCAAAGGCCATAAATCATACAATATTGTCTACAGAAGTATATTGCAAAGCCATATAGTTCTGTAGACAACAATGACATTGTATGATACTGGAGTTGAAGGTTGACACTTTTATACTACTATTTCATTAATTGCCAAACTTTTCCTCAGTCAGTCCGTCTACCACTGTGCCTCGTGGAATATGACACTCTACCTTCTTTCTTTATTTCTTACTTTTTTCTCTCTTTGTTTATATGCTCTCTGATTTTTTTTATTACATAATTGCAGAGGAACATATAACAAAGTGGGTAAAAAAAGCATAAATTTTGACCCTCTAGTTTCAGAGATATAGCAATTTAAGGGGTTATGTGGGTTTCGAAGCCAACAAAAGCATATTTTCTCTATTTCTTTTCAAATATAATATATAAATTATAATATATAAATTAATGTTCAACACATAAACGAGCAACATTTCAACAATATATTTAAAAAATTTCATAAAAAAATTTGGGAAATTCAGCCGAGGGGACCTGGTTTCCGGAGACTCCCAAAAAAAAAGTGTCCTCGTGGTGGTCAGGATAACTCATGATAGCTTTATCTAAAATTAAAAAACCTTTTTTTTCTGTTAGTGGATAAGTATAGCTTGTGATAGAATGAAGGATTTAAAAAAAAATTGAAATTTGAATTTTTGGCCGAGTTGTATGCAAAATAGTTCAATTTTTTGTACAATTTACACTACGTATAGCCTTGTAAAATTAGTTGTAATAGAAAAAAAACCTTCGTTCAATCACTAGTCAATGCTATTTTGAAGAAGTGTGCCAATTTTCAATAACATCGGTACATTAGTTTGTGAGAAATCGTGTCCACCGACTTAAAAAATAGTGTTTTGAGAAAAATACGTATACCTGCCTCGCTCCCGGCCGGTCTTTCCCAACGGGGGGAATTCCCAAAGGCTCTCTCTCCTAGACTTTTACTCCGATTGACTTAAAACTTTGGGAGAATATTCTAGACATATTGTACTATTAGATAGTGAAATAAAAAAATGGATTTTTTGAAATTTTCATACCCACGTAACCCCTTAAGTGATTACCTGCAAAATTTCGAAAGGATTCACCGTTGTGTATTCGAGATATTCGCAATTAAAGATTGCACGGTTTTACACGTGTTCTGATGGGGAGCAATAGAAAATTTGACATTTCACGCAATAACTTTGAAACTTGACTACAGATTTTTTGTAAATAATTCTCAATTACAAAGAAACATGTGACGAAGTGGGCAAAACAAATCATGAATTTTGACCGCCTAGTTTCAGAGATATAGCGATTTAAATTAAGCAATGTCTAGCGACATTGCTAGACATTGCGACTAGAACTAGATTACAGTAGTGTGTACATATCCGTATACGCAGAGTATCTACGTATTAGTAGCCGGAACGGATAGTCTGATACAAAAGTGAGGGTTAGCTAAACATTATATTAGGCGTTTTCATCATTACTTTATAAGTTTTTACATCCCGATAAGATGTACAACCTACATTATACGGATATTTCGCAATATTTTGAAGCTTTCATCGATTGAGCGAAGAATAAACTTTTCAACGTGACTGTGGCGAGACTACTTGAAGCAAGTTTCATGTTTCACGTGTGTTACGTGATCATCGACTATTATGTAGATTTCATCTAAAAAAGAGATGATTGCAAACAAAACCAGTTCTTGTCAGGCCCCTCCTGCCCCCGGGTAAAAGTGCTGGCTAAGCCAATGGCTCCCGTCAATCGCGTCAGTCTTTTTTCTCGAAATGTGAATTCTCGTTTTTATTTTTCCAGGCTGTGAAGTATTACAAGAACGCAGCGGAGAGAGGACATCCGGACGCGATGTACAATCTCGGTGTGTTTCACGCCCAGGGAAGAGGTGGATTGAGTCTGGACGTGGACAAGGCTCGTGAATTATTCGTAAGAGCGGCCGATCTTGGCCAGGCGCAAGCTCGGATGGCTCTGGAAATGGAGAAAGACGGTGCTAGGGTGAACGTCCCGAGATCGGAGAGTCATCGTAATTCGATTGCTCGAGACGGTGCTACGCGGAGGCCGCTCCGCGTTACCGAATGCGAAGCCTCTGCGAGCTCGCGAGAGGATAGCTCTTCCTCCAAAATAACGTTCTACGACCACAGTCACGAATTCGTTGAAGATCCGACCGACGCGTTTCTCCGTTCGCTCGGCATTCAAGCGAATCCGCAGCCTATATTGGTTGGTGCCGGTGACTCGAATGTGCCATATTATAGTTAAGCGTCGTTCATACGCGACATCATTCGTTTGATCGTAGTTTTGCCGAGGGGCGACGAGAAGTCTCTGCTTGGATCTCGTATACCGGAACTGGCCCCGTTTGGAGCGTTACAAGCTCGTGTCGCGAAACGTACGCGTTGTGGAGGGAAAAAAACGTTTCGAACGGGCGTTCGGTTTTGGGAGAGGAAACGATAGGAGGCTGGGTTTGATCGTGGGGCTTAGTGCCAAGGTCGCGCGAAGGTCAACGTCAACATTCTCAATGGAACACACATTTTTTTATTGCATATTCTTGTAGCTTAACTCAAGAGCTTTTCAAAACAGTTTTTTATTTCATCGAAATGCGAAATGAACATTTCTTTTTTGTCAACACCTTTTCAAATCCAGCACGTGCAACTTTCACGTCTAAGAGCGTAAAACGTACTCGACGAAAAAAAATCATAGTATTTTGAAAAAGGTCTCGAGTCAATGATATACAAGTAAAATCGTGGAGTTCTCTTTAAAAATTTCTGCGATGACCTTCACGTGACCTTAAAAGTTTGACCCAAGCGCATTCTTGCACGGGCCCTTCACTACCCAAAAACCTTTTTTTTTTTTATCGCAATGCGTACTCGACAGATGTCAACTTGTAACTTTTCGAACGTTTTTTTTACACCGGCACCCTTCAATCCATAGAGACCTGGAAAAACGTCTCGCGAAACGTTGTACAATGTGCCACGAATTCTTTTTTTGCTTCGCGAAGCGTCTCTCGAATAGAAAAGTGCGGAGGGAAATGCGAATCGGAAGAAAAAAAACATTAGATTGTGTAAAAAGCGAATGGATGGTGAGCTTGTTTTCAATCTGGTTGGAAATGACACGAGAACGGAGAGATAGAGACGGGATGTGAGAATGCATGATTTATGCGAGACCTGAATTGTATTGAAAATACCCAGGATCGTAATATATCGCTGGCGATATAGCTGCTCGCGAGCTCCCCGCGTTGCGGGCAAGGTCGAGCAGATCAGACTGATAACGATGCGAAATCAATACGCGATTGAAGGTTTGTTTGTTCTTTCTTTATCTGCTTGGCATTGTTCGAAATTGAGGATATTGTCATTGAAATTTTTACACATTATTACGAACTGTGTACGTGTGCCGTACCTCCCCATCTGGCCACGCTCCCCAAACACAGTCAGTTTTCTTCTTTTACAATGGACGCGCGCAATTAATGCGATATCTTGACTCAATCGCGAAAGCAGATATTTCTATAATTCAAAAAAAATATTGACATTTTGGCGTGACCATTTCCTTTATTGTTTTTTTTTTTATTTTTTTTTATCACGGATCCGTCGATAGCTGGATAAGAGTATCTTCTCACGGAAGAGATAATACGCAAAATATCAATATGTGACGACGTGTGTACGAGTGATTGAAAAAATACGTGTGGTTGTGAAAAAAAAAAACAAACGTTTATTTGACGTTTTCAACGAAATACAGAGAATGCGAAAACAATTTGTGCTCTTAACGGCTAGTCTTTCGATCTTGATGAAAATCGTATGATCACGAATCTCGGGATGACTCAGGGTCTCACGTACATGTCTGGAAACTCGAGCGGTTTTTAGTGGCGGGAGCAAACTCGCTTGACGAAGCAAAAGTAGTAGGTTTAAGATTTGCTCGCTAGGTGCGTTGTCATCGATCGGCTGAAGGAGGATAAGTCATACAGCATTATATATTCGGTATCTAACGCACGAGTCACTCGGACGAGAAACAAGATGTAACCTCTAAATTATAAATTTATTGGCAGGATCTTGAATAAATCGCAGGAGTGTTTCGTTCGCGGAATCCTGTCTTTTATTTTATTCCCCTCGCATTGACATGCTTCGAAGGTCGACTTATTCTGAAACGACTAAACATTGTTTTTTTTTTGGCTGAATGTTGCAATGTCCATTTGAACTTTTACGCGTTTTATTGTGTATCGTTAGTAACGGCGGAGCATACGTGAAATTAAGGGGGAAAATACATGTATCGATATAAAAAATCGAATTTCTTTTTTTACGTCAAATGTTAGTTGAATATTTCAAGAATACGGTGGTTAAGTCGCTGATTAGCTGGAAAGTCGCTGAAATCATTGAGTTTTTGTAGTTCGAGACTAAACGTTTTTTCCAATACTACATTTTTTAAGTTTTTTTTTTAACTAAAATTGTACACACAACTCAATAACAATATTACCTTGAACTTATACCTACTTGTTTATGAAAATTACTTTTGAATACTACGTTTTGATGGCAAAAATGAACGAAAATTTTGTGTAAAATTTCAATTTTTTTTATGCGGTGTTCCATTTGTTAATTTTCAACTTTTTAACGTTCAATTTTAAATGTTTTTCTCAAAAGTAAATTTTTCAAGTTTACCGGAAACATAACAGGAAATATACACAATTGGGTCATTAAATGATTTTTTTTTCATTGTAAAGATCATGTGCGGTTTTTAAAGCAACGTATTTTTCTTTTTTTTTTCAACAATTAACAATGATAAAGCACTTTGAAATTGTTGTTCTGTTCAGCTCGGCAAAAACGCGCCGAGAGCATACGAAGTTACCCGAGCGCTCTGTGACGTCACCGCTCGAACGCCAGTATAGGAACTACTCGCGTAATACGAGTATTCTGTCAACGATGGTAACGACAAAATCCTATAAGCCTTGTTTCGTTCCTCTTTGTATAAATGCGACGAAGTATCCCTAATAGGTATTTATGAATATGCCACAAGACATAAAATGTTGAAATCTGTGGTTCGATGCAACATGACGTGTCAACCCGAAATCATCGTCCACTTATTTTTGCTGTGAATACCACTTTTATATCAGTGTAAACGTGTTATAACATACACTGTATTGAAATATTTTTTTTTTGAATACGTCTTTTTTCAAAATGCTTATGATACGTAGCGGCAATAACTGACAAAATGTATCAAGCCTCTCCTAACCTAAAAATGTTCAGTTATCCACGGTCGGTAAATTACTCGAATTTGCTTTTACGAATCCACTTTCACACATCGTTGCACGTAAATTAAACTATATTTCGACTTTTTTCAGAATGCTCGAGACTTAGATGTAAAATGACACAAAATTTTACTTTTGTATACACTCGCGTGTAAGCCGTATACATAGCCTATTCTGTCGCGTTCGAGCGGTGACGTCACAAGCGCCAGCGCCGATAGCGTAACATTTTACGCCCCACATCTACAATTTGAATTATCGTGATATAAAAACAATTAATAATTATCTTTAGAATTATTTCAAAGAAAAACCCCTTTTGACATTCGGTTTTAATATCACAAAAGATCAATTCTAAAAAAATCGAACATTTTTTTTTTTAATTCAATTCGATAGAAATATTGCTTTGAAGTTATACCTACTTGGTCATAAGATCACTTTTATAAAGTACTTTTTTTTTTGCAAAAAAGAGCGAACATTTTGTGTAAAATTTCAATCTTTCCTTTTCTGAAGTGTCCCATTTTGTAAATTTTCAACTTTTCAAATGTTTTTTTAGGTATAAGTTCAGCATTTAAATGTTGAACAAAAAATTCTAGGTTCATATTTTTCCGATTAATATTGAAGTCGTTGGAGTTCCCACGGACAACTGCAGCGCGATGTTGTAACTCAGTAGCGGCTTTTTCGGTTGTCGATAAATAATAACAGCCAATCGCATGGATGATCACAGCAGAAAGGGAGCCTCTTACTGGCTGTCGCTAGCTAACAATAACGAAAATTGTCGCTGCGAGTTACAGAAATGCGCTACCGCTGCCAAAACCTTCCTGGAAGGCTACGTCTTAACGTCGTCATTTTGCAATATTTTTTAATGAAAATATTCATTTAAACGCTTCAATTATATAATAAATTATACCTAAAGTTTCATAAACGTAAAATGCTTTGTGCTTTTCTCAACAAAAAAAAAAAATTAAAATTGACTATTTTTTCTTCGTCTACATGTATTTCCCCCTTTATCGAGTTGCCATACCGTCTGTTCGTTTACTCGATCGGTCAAGTAACTTTCGCGAGCTTCGAAATCTTAGATTTCCCACAAAAAAAAAACAAACTCAAAGAAATTAATCAAATCTGTCAATGGATTGAAATTTTGGATTGAACGCATCTACAAATTACTAATTTATCGATTTTTTTGCAACTGATCCTTCGTGCGCAAGAGTAAAAACTGGTCATGCCATTGAGGTCAGCCGCACGCGGATACGCTAGGCGAGGGCACAAAAATCAGTAGATCGCACCGACTCTGGTTGCCCTAAGGGGAACTGGCAAATTCGCTTCACCAAAGGAGTCTATCCCACGGTCTTATATACAGGTCTTGAAACAAAGATGAATTTAAGTGGTGAGGATTAGTACCCTTATTGAGGAAGCTTTTCGGTCGCCTCAACGCCACTGCGCGTCCCTGCGGTAGATTGTTACAGTGAGTACCGGTGCGTGCTATAACTTCAGTACTACGACGAAAAAAATATTTACATGTTTACTCGTACATCGGCAATAAATTCAGGAGCAATAAAAACGCCGATTAGGGAATTGAACCGAAAATACTATGAGTGTAAGCGCGGAACGAATCCACTTGGCCAAATCACCTTTGTGACAGCGATTAACGAAATGTCATTCATTTTCATCAGAATCACTTAAATTTTGCAAGTGTTCAGTTTACATTTTAACGTAGATCCGATGAAGCGTTAATTAGTTAATTATCTCCGATCGTGTAGAACGTCTACTTGTACTTGCTTCGTCCGTAAATTAAATATTGTTTACGAAACACGGAATAAATACGAGTAATGGAATTATGGTTTACAGCGAATGCGTTACATGTGGTAGAAAGCGACAAAATACTACCGTTTCGTGCTCTGTCTTCGTTGCACAGTATACCGATTTATCGTCACACACCTCGCGGCTATAGATCGCAACGCAGAGCGTCATCGTTAAGCGAACGTACGCCCACCACTGGAGTTTCCAGAACTGTATGTAAGACCGTGGTCTATCCTCACCATGGGAGTTTCCATTGATAGTATTCAACCCTCGAGCTCTCGATACTTGGCCAACACCAAGTATTTGTTGATAAAAATAAATCGTTAGACTTCGTAAAAATAAGTTTCTTAAATATTTATAATCTATACGTGTATATCGTAACCGTGACTTTTAGCAAGCCTATAAATGTTATAAAAAATACAACGACGCTCAAAAAGTTAAATTCGGTCGGAAGCGTAACATCGTATAAAAAGAATCATCTCACTCTGCGTTTAAAGCACTTTTTTTTTTGGAATACCGTTTTCTTTAGGGGCCACCGATCATTTTTCTACCTACCGGCCAACGTCGACGCCCCTTTCACCCTCTCGTCACGTAAAACCCAAAGTAATGCAAGCGAAGCAACGTGAAAATCCAGCCAGTTGAAACGCGCTGTTTTCCTACTTTACAAAACAAACGATTAACCCGACAACAAAGTTATATTTGGATGAGAAGACGTTGAATATACGTGATCCAACGATGGAATCGTGAAAATAATTTAACGCGTCTCTCTTTGGCTGCGAGACGGAAACGTGCCCGATTCGATCGGTAATTGCTCCAATTAAACGTATAAACGTTGATCAAGGCGATATTACAGGGTGGTCCCTTTGGAGTGTTACGAGCTGACGTCTCTCGTAGGCATCGCAATGAAAAAGCGTAGGATTCTGTGATCTCGGGTGCAATTTCCAAGATCACGTGAAGGTCAAGGTCGAATCGTTAAACAAGAAATCCACGGTTTCTATTGGCTCCGTGCGCAACACTAGCACCCCTTAGCGTTCGTATTTTTGTCGGCTCTGTGAAAGGCTCCGTAATTGTTGTTACATTGTGATAAATTATAAAAATTAAAATCGCGTCTCAATTGCATTTAAGTTGTTTACATTAATTCAATTTGTCTGACCAAAGATGGCCAGAAGTGTTTGCTTTCAGTAAAGTGCAAAAAAAGTAAGTGAAATTTCCTTCAAATATATATTTTAGTTTACTTGTAATTTTTTTATAAGACGATAAAAATGAATCTATACAATTGATTTCATTAAAATTTAACAAACATATATCATTGCTGTACCACTAATAATAAATGAAATTTTTTTTTCAGACCAAAACGAGCATAATTTCAAAGACCAGCTCCGAGAGTATAACTCAATATTAATTTCCAACCTCAAACTCAATTCAAGGGAAAACTGTTGGTATCTGCTGAACACGTCAGGGGCGTAGAAGACTTAAGGACAAGACATAACCCAAGTTTAATCATTCAAGCTTGTGTCAGAATGCAAATCTGCAGCTATCCATTTGTTGCGTTGTTTCAACTTCAAATTTGCCGTACGGAATCAATAAAATTTGCATTTAATATTCCTGCGGTATTCTTGCAATTTATCACACAACTGCCGTATCCCATTTTTAATAAAACAATATTTTAAATTTGATTGCAAAAATCTCGTACTACAATAATATCGATTTTTGACAGATAAATAGCCGAGTTTATTACTATTTTTGTCTACTGCAGGCGCTGCATTCGATTTCATTGCCCCCATCTTATACTCTGCACGGAGACCAATATTCTCGTTACTTGACTCAAGGCATTTTTCAAAATAAGATATTTTTTCGTCGAGCACTTATCACGCTCCGAGGTTTGGAAGTCGCACCTGGTGGACTTTGGATAATAATAATGCCGGAAGGTATCGTAACCTTCGGGTCTCACGACTCCAAAAGTACTTGATCAAAGTAATACTTACGAATAGCGTTGAAAAAAGTTCAAAAAGACAAAAAAAAAAGCCAAAAAGACAAAAAAGAAATGTTCAATCCGAATTTCGATGAACAAAAAAAACACAGTGTTTTGAGAAGCTCTTGAGTTAAGCTACCAGAATATGCAATAAAAAATGTGTGTTCCATTGAGAATGTTGACGTTGACCTTCGCGTGACCTTGGCACCAAGCCCGACGATCAAACCCAGCCTCCGTTTTCTCTCCCAGACCCGAACCCACACCCGTTCGAAACGCTTTTCCCCCACAACGCGTACGTGTCGAGACACGAGTTTGTAACGCTCCAAACGAGCCATCCTGTATGCGGCGACACGCAAAATATTTACCAGTGGGCGTCGCGTGCATGAGCAACCAGTCGAATAAAATCCGCGTGACTGGCGTACAATTTGAGTTTGCCGTTCACGTCGATCCACCTTACATTAGCGGCGTCATCGCCCGCCTCAAGTCGCATCCTACCAACGTTGTCGCCGTTCTCGTCGTGAAAATTCGTCGCGCACGTCTCCATCCAAGCGTTGTCCGTGTTCCTCGGATCGTCCACGTATCCCTTGTAAACGTCGTCGCCATTGGCGAAAAATTTTTCGATCGACGCTTCAAGCTGGCGTGCCTCGTCGTCGCTCTTCTCCAAAACGTTCATCGTCTCCTCCATGAATTCTCGCTTCAGCGCAGCTGATATGTTCTCATTGGGATCCACCATACCGCCCGGAATTGCCCACTCGCCGGAATCCCGTCTCTGAATACCGACGAATTGCAGTACCGGCTTCTCCGTTACTCTGTCGATTTCCAGAGCTCCAGTGCCGTTGCGCTTCCAGCGTGTCACTATCGGATCCGCCGCGTGATTCGGTCCCCAACGTCCCAGGAGGCCTCGACCTGAGATGCCTGTACGCCCGATTGGATTCAGCGGGTAGCCCGACTCGTCGATGGCGTAGTCGCCGGTGAAACTCCGACGATTCACCTTTCCTGTTGGAAATTAATTTACTGAGAACGCGACGATTACGGAAATGAAATGAGGGGGAGAGTGAGGCACAATGTCTCACGGGGCACTATGAGCCACATCCGGTTTCTCGGAGGTTTTTAGCTGGTAAAATCCGAAGTTTTATGTGTTGGACCGCGATTTATATTTGTCAGGCCTAAAAGGCAGTCGATAGCAGCACACAAAGAATTATTGAAAATTAAAAATTGATTTGAGGCTTGGAAAAGAAATATTTCGCTCGTCGGGAAAACGTAAAATATAACGACACTTTCTGTAGCGGTTTCGGTTTGTGTTGGACCGTGATTTATATTAAGTTTCGGCTGGCCTAGAAGAAAGTTAATAGCAACTCACAAAGAATTATTAAAAATACAAAATTAATTTGAGCCTCGAAAAAAAATGTCGCTTGCCGGAAAAACGTCAAATATTGTGGGGCAATTATGTGGGGCACAATGTGTCATCGAGTTGTTGAGCACAATGAGTCGACTCCCAATGTTATTGGCAAATAATACCCGTTGTGAAATTATTGGTATGTATGAAAATCTGTTATCTATCTTAGGAAAATATAAGAGTTTCAACCGACTCGTTGTACCCGACGTTTCGCACCACTTGACACACTGTACCCACCTATCTGACACATTGTATCCCATCCGTGGGGCACAATGAGCCAAAACGCAATTTTTTTCGATCCCATTATATTAGGATTTTTAATCTCTTTGCAAAAAATATGCTACGTTTATTGTACGCCCAAAGATCTATAAAATCAGTTATGACCTTTTTTTTCCAATCAGACTACTTTGGTAACAGTGAAAATTCGTTAGAAAAAAAGGGACACACTGTGCCCCACCTTCCCCTAAGGCGGATACTCGATAAGCGAACGGCCGATCGATATTTTTTTACCACAAATTCGTTATCGTCTAACGTTTCGATTGAGAATTTCGCAGTTGACAGCAGCGATTAGTCCGCAAGCATAGGAGTCGCTTTAAACGAAGATAGAGCCAGGAGGAATTCGGCTCCACCGATTTATCAGCGCGACAATAAGTCATTCGCAAATTTATAGTCAATCGTCAAATGATAGCAACAAATTTGTTACGTTCAAGGCAAAGTAAAGGGTATCTTAAAAGGACCTGACATTTTAATTTATTCATAAAACGTATTATTTATTTGAAAGGTACGAATATTGTTTTTTTAATATAAGGCACAAACATGGAAATTATGTGTAGAACACAACATCTAATAAACGGCCGCATCGTTCCTGTTTGCAAACATTCACTCTTTTGACGAAATTTTCAATAATATTTTGGCATAATTGCGGACTAATTTCATTCATGGTGCGTCCAATTGCTTCCTCGAGCTCCGGAATGGTCTGTGGATCATTGACGTACACTTTTCTTTTCAGCAAACCCAAAGAAGGAAGTCCAATGGCGTCAAATCGCATGATCTTGGTGGCCAATTCACATCGCTGCGGCGCGAGATACCACGACCGTGAAACTTCGTCTGCAATAACTGCATTGTTTCACATTCTATTTTCACAATTTCTATACGTTGCTCAATCGTGTAATTCTCTATAACTAAACCTCAATACTTCCTGATGCCGGTTGTTAAAGATTAGTACTCTACGTTCGCCACAAAAAGAAATGGCGCGCAATTTAAAATGTCAGATCATTTTGAGACACCCTGTATCACGTGACATACGATTGCGAGAGCCATTGGTATAGTCACGAAGAGGCTGGGATGGGCACGGCTTCCCCTAGAAAGCCTGATGCCCCCTCCAGAAAGAAGTCAATCCAAAATAATTAAAGTCAAATAATCGATTAATTTTATTTAACATTCACCCAAGCATTCGTAATTCCCCATGATTTCGTAATTTGTATAAAAAGTAATTATTTCACAACGTAATGGATATTCAATTTTCATTTAACTTACATTAGATAAGAAAACGTTGTTTCGTCGAGTATTGTACGCAATTTTATTTTACGAGGTATGAAAAAGGGGGTTTTACAACGGCCGGACCAACAGCTCCTATAATTTTTCAGTTATGAGACACTAAAGTTTTTTCGATTATATATAAGAATAGCTATAGAAGTACCAAGGATTTTTTTTGATATATTGTTTTTTGTCAAAATCGCGCATTTCTAAAACAAAAAATATAAAATGCCATGAGAAAATCGTCAGAAAATTGTTTATAAAAAAGGAACTATGCAATATAATTAAAAAATCCTACGTAGTGCCTCAGAAAATGTAATTCTAAATATACAGTTGAAATTTCAAGTGAATCGGTTGAAATTTGAGTTATGAGACCGGCCAACTTGAAAAATGTAGTTTTGAGATAAAGGTGTTTAAAGTTAGTAGAAAGTCACGACATTAATCAAGAGGGGTTGCGCTAGAATTTGAAAATCCAGTACTTAGAGATTTTTCACACCCATAATCTTTTGAAATATAATTTTATAGATATTAAGGTACATTTTTAACAAAAAAGAAATCGATTTTTTGAAATTCCTAAAGTGGCCCAAGGCCTTAACGATCCATGAGAAAAGTTTGCTCGAAAATTTGTGAGGTTATGTCGACCTCGTACACAAAATACATTTTTTTACAGGTTATGTTCCCGCGTCAAACTTTTCGCCCGATCGATGCGAATCACAGCTGCTTCTGCCTCAATATTCAACAGATAGCAAAGCACAGAAGCGATTTTATGCCCAGGGATATTTACACTCAATCGTCGTACGATATTTTCTTCGTTAAAATAACATTCTATCGTAGCGAAAATCTCGACTACTGCGCATGTACATCGCAACATAAATTACTCACTGCAATTCTTCGCCAAACAATAAAACTGCTCCGCTGTGTCATGCCGAATATTTCGCCTTATATTGAAGAAAAAAAAAAATAACCTACAAATAAATCTCACCGTCGACGCAATTCCATCGAGGCGCAAAGTCCTCGTCCTTCGTATCGGGATCGGCCCAACTTTTGCCTCGTATTACGTCGGCGGTGTATCGGACGGGTTCGTATTCGGCGAACTCGACGTCCCACGGGATCTTATCAACAGGTACCGTGAACCTCGTTATCCCCCCGCTCGACGGATAAACACCGCTGATGCACTTTTGATGCAACATTTTTACGATCCTCGTTCGCATTCGCGCTTTACTCGAGTAACACGCCACAAATTCGCCTGACAGCTCGTAATTTTCCCCTCTCCCAACGGCAATTTTATTGTAATTAGCAAATTGTGTAACGCGACGAAAAAAAAAAAAGAAGTAAAAAAAGAAACAACGATCGGAGCTTATTTTTTGCACGCGATAACCTTGATACACGCTGGTTGCGAGGCGTCTCTCGAATGTGTTGTCATACATATATGTGGGAGAGTGAAATAATGAGAGTGGGAGTCCGGCGGGCAGGGGGGGGGGGATACGTGCATAAAATTGTTTTAACTGCAAGCCGCGCGCGAGAAGGAAGCTCGCGCGGAATATGCGAGTACTCGCTGACAAATGCGGATGCATTATCAAGCCCCGCGTGACTCTGCTCATCGCGGGTGGGACGAATATTTTGATCGTGTGCACGTCGCCAATGCATTTTAGGGTCGCATAAGGTCAAGGGTTATTCGTAAATTATAAGAAAGGGATTTTTTGTGTATTCAAAAATTCACATTTTTTATATTACAAAAAGTTATTTAAAATGTTAAAAAAGAATTTTTAACATGGTTGAGAGTGTTTTTTTTAATTGTCAAAGAACTCGCATTTATTCATATTGTTAAAAAATAGTACATTACGACACGTGGACGAAAAAAACGTTTTCTTACGAGTGGGAGTTTGCGGCACGAGCCGAAGGCGAGTGTTGCAATAACACTCGATTAAAAAAAGTTTTTTTCGTCGAGTATTGTACGAAATTTTATTTTACGCGGTTTGAAAATGGGGGCTTTACGTACGTGAAGCGTGCGTAAAACGTTCATTATCGTACCGAGTGGAATAAATTACGTTTTTTAATTGGTCGAAAAAATCACGTTTTTTTTATTGTTATAAAATTTACGTTTTTTTTTATTGTTATAAAATTTACGTTTTTTAAATTGTTAAAAAATTCACTTTTTTATATTGTCAAAAAATTCGCGGCTTTTTATATCGTTAAAAAATTTACGTTTTCTTATCAATCGCTTCATATTCGAACAGAGCATAGCCTATAACATTTTCTATCGTACGACCGGATGATTTTTTCAATACGCTTGTGCATTTGTTAATAACAAATGATTGAAGTTGTTTTTTTGGTCGAAAATCAAACTTTTTTGCTACAGTTTGCCATTTTCGTAATTTTTCAAATTTCAAAAATATATCCGGTCATACGAAAGTTTTATTATTATACTAAAAGTATATTTCTTTGTTTTTCATTTCAGATGAGCCTAGTTGCCATCAGCGCCTTCACCAATTGGCCCTGCAGCGATGCCGTCAATTTGTTTAAATAATAATAACTGCATTGTTTATCCATATTTTTCAATTCCACAAAATATTAAGAATTGCCAAGACTATATATGAATTGTCTTTAAAATTCCGACCTCGCCATCCCCATATTCTCATCGGAAAAAAGATATTAAGGCGGGCAACCACTTTAGATGCTTCAAAAAATAATTTTTTTTTAAATTTCATAAATCGTTAGCAAAATATCTTAAGAATACAGCCTGAAAATTTCAAAACGGTATTCGGATTCCTTCTAACGGTATGCATATAAATGATAAAGACTCTCCGCTCGAATCCCAAGCGCGCTCAGGTATCCACGAGCGCTCAGTTAAGTAGTTTGTTTGGATTTGTTTGGGTTTTCATAACCTAAACAAACTCAAAGTCGACTGTTTGGCGATTAGCTCCAAAACATCTCCATTCTGGGTACAAATAATCGAGGTAGCGGAATTTCTTGCTGCTATTTTATTCAGTGAAGGAAATTCAGTCCTACTCATGGTTATGAATGAACTACAAATCGCAGTTGGCAGGCAGAGCTACGGATATGCCGAGCAAATGGATCAGATGCGCATGGCTCGGCAAAATAGAAAAAGTTTATCACAGACAAAAGAAGCTCGAAAAGCTCGTGAAGAGAAATGCAAGCTTCAAATGAGTTGCATGAGGAAAAGGAAGGACTGCTGTATGGTGCTGGAATCGCTGGTTAATCGGTAAGACACTTTATCATTTGATTAAACACATTTGACTTTGAGTTTTTCGTTTGTGAAACTTTAAACGTGTTTTTCTCGAAACTACATTTTTTCAATTTTCGGGAATCATAATTCAAAAACTAATTGATGGGTCATCTTCAAATTTGGAACACGCTTACATAATATAATTTATTAAAACATGAACCTAAAGTTGGAAAGATTAGATTGTTTAAAACATATTTACTTTTGTAAAATGCCAAAACCTTCCAAAACGGTATATTTCGTCTCAGTATTCTACAATCTCAGACACTAGTATTCTACAATCTCCCGTTGTTTCTGCCGGTAAGCTAGTTTTCCTCCGCGGTAATATTGTGCGTACGTATTTATTCTCGAAACCGCAATTATAATACTCGTAACATTTCGGGAATAAAAGAAAAATATATAGACAATTTATCAGCTGCAACTTCGTCCAGCCGTTTCAAGCTGTCGAATTTTCAATTGAGCCGTCTGTTCCGTGGAATGGTCAGTCGTACTTTATCAACGAATGAACAGGAGCCCCGACCTTGTCGCGTCCCTTCAAGGACGATAGTTCAATAACGACGAGACACTCAACGATCACAGCTCCGTTTTTTTCCAACAGTCTGATCGCAGCGGCCATGGATCCTGCCGACGAAAAATCGTAAAGCGGAAGTGAGTGAGAGAGCGCGCCGCTAGAAGGCGCTCTGTACAATTTCCGGTATGGAAAAACTCTACTGACCTCCGGTGGCTAGCACGTCGTCGACTATCAGCACACGAGTCCCCTCGCTGATATTTTCGTCTTGGATTTCTAAAGTTGCCTGTCAACGGAAGTTCAAAGAGAGCTACTCTTCAAGGTTGTTACTTAAAAATATTGGGGTAAATAGATATTTCTTAAATGTTTACTAGTCGTTACTGTATATGTTCTCAATATTCTAGCAAAATGAAAACAGAGATTTTCGCACTCGTTTATTAAATATCAAATTTGTGAAGTTCACGTCAACATTCGCTCGATGGAATTGGTTGTATGGGGGAAACGGCGTTATCATTTCAGTTTCTCGCGTATAGTTTTCGTACATGTGAAGAAAGTGAGCCCAAAAAACGAATATTGTGTGCAGGATAGTGTACGGAACAATATTACCGAAAAAAGAGACGGGTTACCGATTTAATTAATCAGAATGTGTGAAAAATATGCGACCGGTTTACGAAAAGTGAGGCTTGTTGAGACCACGATCTTACATACAGGTCTGGAAACTGCAGTGGTGGGTGTACGTTCGCTTAATGATGACGCTCTGCGTTGCGATCTACCGCCGCGAGGTGCGTGACGATAGCTTTTTCTACCACGTCTAACGCATGCGCTGAAAACCCTAACTCCATTAATCGTATTTATTCCGTGTTTCGTAAACAATATTTAATTTACGGACGAAGAAAGTACAAGTACACGTTCTACACGATCAAAGATAACTAACTAACTAACTAACGCTTCATCGGATTTACGTTAAAATGTAAACTGAATACTTGCAAAATTTAAATGATTCTGATGAAAATGAATGGCATTTCGTTAATCGCTATTACAAAGGTTATTTGGCCAAGTCAATTCGTTCCGCGCTTACACTCATAGTATTTTGAGTTCAATTCCCTAATCGACGTTTTTTTTTCTCCTGAATTTATTTCCGATGTACGAGCAAACATGTAAATTTTTTTTCGCTGCGGTACTGAGGTTATGTCACGCACCGGACCTCATCGTACCGATCTACAGCAGCGACGCGCAGTGGCGTTGAAGCGACCAAAAAGCTTCCTCAATAAGGATACTAATTCTCACCATTGTAATTCGCCTTCGTTTCAAAACCTGTATATAAGACCGTGGTTGAGACATATTGATGGAAATTAGGGCAACGTCGGAACTATGAGAATAGAAAACCAATCGAAGACCCAACGCGCCAATTTCAAATACGTTAAAGCGAAATGCGAGTGTAAGCGGAAATTATCCAAAAGGGTGTTTTATACCTCTCCGTATTCCAGCGTATAACTCTCGCGTGTGACGTGTCCCGGCAATTTGCCGCTCTTTCTGATGGGCAAGAATGGCTTGCCGAGTTCAACGGCGATGAGGGGCCCGATGAGGAAGCCGCGCGCGTCCAGTCCGACTATCACGTCGACATGGAGGAACAGCGCGTGTTCCACCAACAAATCCCGCAGCGCTCGCATCGCGGTAACATTTTGAAAGACGCTGAATATGTCACTGTGTTGGAGAGGAAAAAAGAGCGCGTCGGGCAATGAGGCGCGAGGGCATAATTGCGGCGTTTTTTTTTGTACCGCAATGCATATACGCCCACGACATTGAGATATAGTAACACTGGAACGCTCGCCTACAGAGACGGAAAGCTTGAGGGTACGTCCGTCCTGGTGGAAAGTGTCATCGTTAGTAGGCAAAAATATAGTTCCTCATCTATCCACTGAAAACGCTGTTACGTAAATGTATTGTAGATATAGATAGCAAGCGATAAACTCGTGAAAGTCTCTGAACCGTGTTTGTTTGGGTTCTGTTGTATTGTCGAAAGAAAATAAACGGTCTATTCAATTTAGAAAATGCCTAATGCGCGCATCATATGGAACTATCAAAAGTTAAAAAAAAAACGATAGTGGAAAGCCTTCAGTGTTCAAAGTTCCACAGGACGAAGAATTGCGTCGAAAAATGGGAAGTCGCAATTCCTGACAATCAAGTACTAAAGACGTGCAATGCGTTCATTTATGTTTTTTTTTATTCCTCTTCCATTATATTTATTTCCAGGTTCTCATTAACATTGTAAAGAAAGCAAAAAATAAAATTTGTACAAATAAGGAATGCAATCTACTGAGAAAAAAAAACATTAATTGGAAGGAAAAAATGTAGGCCGTATAAATTTGTTTATACCCCATCTACCCAATATCCTATCTACTCCAATGACCAAAGACCGAATAAATAAATAACAAAAGTTCGAGCATACGACAAATGCAGTCTACTGAAATAATTGTCATTTTCAGCATAGGATCAGGAGTAAAAATTGAATCATTTTCCATTCATATCGCTCTTAAGGTCGTAGTCTTGCCAAGCCGTTTTTCTATAAATTTTTCCTTTATTTTGAGGACCCATTCAGGACGGCATTAAGTGATTACCTGTAAAATTTCAACAGGCTTCACCGTTGTGTATTCGAGATATTGGCAATCAAAGATTGCACGGTTTTACACGTGTTCTTATGGGGAGCAGTGGAAAATTTCACATTTCACGCAATAACTTCGAAACTTTTCTACAGGTTTTTTTTTTTTAATTCGCAATTACAGAAGAACATATGACGAAGTGGGTAAAAAAATCATGAATTTTGACTAGAACTAGATTATAGTAGTATGTGCATATCCGTATACGCAGAGTATCTACGATTAGTAGCTGGAATGGATAGTCTGATACAAAAGTGAGTGTTAGGTAAACATTATATTAGGCGTTTTCATCATTACTTTATAAGTTTTTACATCCCGATAAGATGTACAACCAACATTATAAGGATGTTTCGCAATATTTCGAAGCTATCATCAATTGAGCGGAGAATAAACTTTTCAACGTAACTGTGGCGAGACTACTACCTTAAAAATATTGTTTATTTCGAAAAATTTGCTCCATTGCACAGCTGTTTGGACCTGCGTTTCGTTGGCTAATTTCTACGTAGCAGCGCTTCAGGTGGCAGAAGCGAGAACTCCCATTTTGCCTCGTTATCTGAGTCACCCACCACCCGACAAGTTTCCAGACCCTGTATCAAGGAGGTTAGAGTAGAAGGAGTCCGAACTCTTATGGAGAGACTTGAAAAAAGTGGCTACAAAAACATGCACAAACAGGGATGGCGCCAATATCGCTACGACCTCGAGAAGTGAGCTGCGTGTGACAGAGACGGAACTAATGAATTATGAGAAGAGCTGTCTGTGAGGCTGAAGCTCTGCTTACTTCTCGAGGTCTTAGAGATAGTGGCGCCATCCCTGTTTGTGCATGTTTTTGTAGCCATTTTGAAATGCACAGATCGGACTCCTACTCTAACCTCCTTGCCCTGTATGTAAAACTGTGTCAGCCCCCTGACACTGGATACTATTCCTATTGCGACAAATGTTTCGCGTTTTATCCGAGTTTTTTAATTCCACTATAAGTCGCTTCGTAACGCTAGTAGTCTGAACGGCTTTCTTCATTCATGCGCGCTCAAAACTCGTAAACACGATTTATTTGCGATATTTTTGTGAGCGTATTTTTTATTTGGAGTATCTGTAAATTAAAAAAAAATTCGAGTTAGTGGTTCGTGAGTGATCTCGTTTTTTCAACTTTGCACTTATTGCGTAGATCGAGAGAACTGTGAACTGTGAACAGTGGTTTAGGTTTAATATGCCGAAGTGCATCGTACCGGTCTGTACCTCCAGGGTACACGTTAAAAGCGGAAAAAGTGCACTTTTTTGTACTATTCCGAAGAATGTAGACAGTGAAAAAACTGTGGAAAAGTGCTGTGAGGCGAGAGGACGGCTCCGTGAAAGCTGAAGTAGCAGCTTGCGAAAAACATTTTCGGAGCAACGAAATTCTTCGGCGACGCGAATATTTGGATCCTAATGGACAAGTAATCGGAGTGGTAAACAAACCCAAACAAATTCACGATAAATTCCCACTCCATTGAAGGTCATAGAAAGTACAGAAAAGCGATAATACTTACAGTTTCGGTAGTAAATAAAATTACTACGTTTATAGTAAGATAAACGCATTTCTGTACTTTCTATGACCTTCAATGACCTTATGTTATAGGTTGTTGAACTCGTTTTAAGCTCTTCTTTCATGATACAGAAAAAAAAAACATACCGATCCATTTAAAAAAATGGAGTTGACCTTCAAATGTCCGAAGTACCTCCACCTGCAAAAAAAACTATTATCGCTATCGGATGGCCCTTTCCGTACTGTGCAATTTCATTTCAGCAAATATTTCTGTGAACCTTATAGTTGCGAAGATATCCAAGGTGCTAATAGTTATTGAACCACCCTGTATATAGTATTAGTTCAGACGATTACTAGCGCTGCATGTGACGCAATTCGGTACTAACAATGACGGGCAATCCGCGAACCGTGTCTAGGCGGCTGTGTCAGAGGGCTGGACTGTGTCCACGGTTTGGATCTTCTTTTTGAGGTTAAGGCCATGTGTCACACGTCCAGTCGGCAAAAATCCTACTGCCAAGTTTTCTCCTAGACGGGTCATATTTCGGGCAAAAGAAGAGAAAGCGGTTGTTCGTCGTTCAACAGAGCGGAACGTGTTTCTTTTCTTTTTTCCCAAAAATCAACCGTTTCAGAAATCATTGGGAATCTGCAAATCAGCTATCTCTCTCGCACTCATGGCCGCTCGGTCGGTGTGACACTTGGCCTTAACTCGTGCCGACGGAGAAAAAAAATTCGACACCGAGTGTACGATGATGATTGGAGCACGGGACGCCTAAAAAGCCAATTGGCTATCGCCTTTCATCGCTCGTGCACGCTCCAGTGTTACTATATACCTCCAGTGATAAGTGATTCTCACATAGTCTGATCTAATCAGCTGATATCACGTGCGCAGCTGATGCAACCTTTTACTTTTGATAAATCTACATTTTGTTTTTTTTTTCGGATAAATAAAATCATTTCGTGCTTTAATTCATTCACGAACGAACATACGAACCAAAACAATATTCCTTCTTTAGGAAAATTTGAATACGTCCGCACGGCTTCTTTGACAATTTGCAGTTTCGTGTTTTTTTCCATATTTGTTTTTTTTTTTTTCGTTCTTTCCGAGCCACGATGGATCCTGCCGGCAAGCAAAGAGGACGACGAGCCGAAGATAAATATAAAAAACGTGGAAACAAAAAAGTTTATCGAACTTTTGGATGGACAGTCCAAAATGGTGCGCGTTACGAAATCGGAATAAATTGTTTTTACGAATACATCAATCGCGCAACTGCGATGTCTTGAGCCTTTTGGATCGCTCGTTGCAAGCACTAGGGTTGGGCGATGTTTTTTGATTAATCGAAAGTGTCGATATTTTCTGTGAAATAATCGATTATATTTCATCGATATTTTTAGCGGTCGATTAATCTATTCTCGATTTTTATAAAGCAACATCGAATTCCATATAATGAAAAACAAATTTTTTCCCTTTCCCGCAGGACGCAACGTCCGGCGCGGTTTAAAATGGCTAATCAGAAACCATCTTGTTCTTGTATTATTTTCAACATGGATGCAAAGGTGGTTTCTGATGGTTGGGTTGGTCTTGGTTGGGGGTATGACACCGCTCGACATCTTCGCCATGCGAAATGTCCAAATTTATTAATGTCACATTCTTCCACTTGTAGCGCTCGTTATTTTGTTAGAACCTTATACGCCTGCGCGCTGCGGCTATATATATATATATATATATTTAATCCGCCATAGACATATCATTTTTATTATAATACCGCAATTAATAGAATAATGATCACGCCAGCAAACAATCATCGTATGAAAAATTCGGCACTAAATAATAACTTTTGCAAAATGTTATTACTAAATTTTGAAAAGTGCTTCAACTCTCATTATTTGTTGATATAAGGATGACTAGAGCACTTAAGGGGTTACGTGGATTTGAACATTTCAAAAAATCCATTTTTTAAATTTTATTATCTAACAATATACAATATGTCTAGAATATTCTCCCAAACTTTTAAATCAATCGGAGTAAAAGTCTCGGAGAGAGAGCCTTTGGGAATTTTCCCCGTTGGAAAAGACCGACCGGGAGCGACGCAGGTAATCGCATTTTTCTCAAAACACTATTTTTGAAGTCGATGGACACGATTTCTCAAAAACTAACGCACGGATCTTAGTAAAATTTAGCACACTTCTTCAAAATAGCATTGACTAGTGATTGAACGAAGGTTTTTTTTTCGATTACAACTAATATTACAAGGCTATACGTAGTGTAAATTGTACCAAAAATTCTACTATTCTGCATACAGCTGTGCCACAAATTCAGATTTCAATTTTTTTTTAAATCCTTCGTTCAATCACGAGTTATATTTATAAACTAATGGAAAAAAATTGGTTTTTTAATTTTAGATAAAGCTATCATGAGTTATCCTGACCACCACGAGGACACTTTTTTTAGGGGTCTCCGGAAATCAGGTCCCACTGGCCGAATTTCCCAAATTTTTGGGAGAAATTTTTTAAAATATTTTTGAAATGTTGCTCTTTTATGTGCTTAACATTTTGAATAAAATAATTTATATATTATATTTAAAAAAAAAAAGAGAAAATATGATTTTTTAACTTCGAAACCCACGTAACCCGTTAAAAAAAATGATTTAGTAATAATATTCTGAACAACTTATTATTTTGTAATAAATAATTATATTTTCCATCCGTGCCTCCATGATCGTTGACTGCCATATCTATACTCTATACCTTTATAATTAAGTACTTGCGTCACTAATTCAGTTTTCCAGATATCGGCTCTATGGATAAAACTGGATTGTGAATAATTAAAAGAACCGTGTTTGTACGACAAAGAAATTCAACAATAAAAGAATCCCTTTCATCAATATTTGTTTCCAATCGATTAATCGAATCGTCGATTGTTTGAAGGAAATAATCGATTTGCCGCAACGATACTTTTTTAAAACATCGATTTCTTAATAATCGATTTTATTTTCAACATCGCCCATCCCCAGCAAGCACGTATGGGCAGGCCCGGCATGTACATGGGACCGCGGGGCGCAAACTATACGTTGGGCATGAACTATAAGCTGTTGTGCAAGATCGAAGAAGGAAAACTCGACTGAACGTTGAGAAGTTCCATTGGGGTGGGGGAGATCTTTTTAGGCAGCCGAAAATGACCGAATTGTCAACATTTTTTAGCGTTGAAACTATTCTACATCATTAAAACTTTATGCGAATTTATTTTTCAATTAAAAATGGCGACTGTACTTGCTTCGGAGACGGTTGCCGCTTGAGTTGTTTCACGGCGTACAAGCTAGCGTCTGGTGCATTGATCTGAAATGCCGGAGACAAAGAATTTTAGATTTCTGAGACCCACACGCTCTATGTGAACCTACAAAATCGAGAGTAATGTGAAAATTCGAAAAATGAAACGTATTTGAAAAATTGATAGTTTTCATGAAATTTTTACTATAGTACTTGTTAATGAAAGAGTAGTTGTTTTGAATGATTTTCAAGGAACTTTAGGTTCACATAGACGGTAATTATGTTATATAAAAGTCTGAAAAATTTCAGGATGATCTATTGGATAGTTTTGCACTTATCCTGTACGAAGTTCACGAAAAAGTTGTTTTCAGAAAAACGCGTTTAAGATTGTCGACTCGCCAAGGCGTTTTTCTATACATTATTTTTTTATTTTAAGGACCGATTCAGGAGACTATTAAGGGATTTCGTGGGTTTCGAAGCCAAAAAAAGCATATTTTCTCTATTTTTTTATAAATATAATATATTAATTCTTTTATTCAAAATGTTAAGCACATAAAAGAGCAACATTTCAATAATATTTAAAAAAAATTTCATCCAAAAATTTGAGAAATTCAGCCGGTGGGCCCTGGTTACCGGAGACCCCTAAAAAAAAGTGTCCTCGCGGTGGTCAGGATTACTCATGATAGCTTTATCTGAAATTAAAAACCAATTTTTTTCTGTTAGTAGATAAGTATAGCTCGTGATTGAACGAAGAATTTTTTTTTTCGTAAAAAACGTAACCCCTTAAGTGATTACCTGCAAAATTTCGAAAGGATTCACCGTTGTGTATTCGAGATATTCGCAATTAAAGATTGCACGGTTTTACACGTGTTCGCATGGGGAGCAATAGAAAATTTGACATTTCACGCAATAACTTTGAAATTTGACTACAGATTTTTTGTAAAAAATTCTCAATTACAGAGAAACATGTTACGAAGTGGGCAAAACAAATCATGAATTTTGACCGTCTAGTTTCAAAGATATAGCGATTTAAATTAAGCAATGTCTGGCGACATTGCTAGACATTGCGACTAGAACTAGATTACAGTAGTGCGTGCATATCCGTATACGCAGAGTATCTACGTAAATAGTAGCCGGAATCGATAGGCTGATACAAAAGTGAGGATTGGGTAAACATTATATTAGGCGTTTTCATCATTACTTTATAAGTTTTTACATCCTGATAAGATAAATATTTCGAAGCTTTCATCGATTGAGCGGAGAATAAACTTTTCAACGTGACTGTGGCGAGACTACTACTTTAAAGTTTCTAGGATAAAAAATTTTGTGATTAATTGACCTACCGATTAATCTGCAATTCCGGGGCCAAAGTCTTTATCACCGTCGGTTTCATTGTTAATTATTTAAAACAACTCGTCAATAATTTGAAAACCAACAAAGTGTTCTACTTCGCACGCCATCTTGATACTAATAATGTCAACCCGAACGATTCGAGTTCGGGAAAGCGTAAATCCGTTGAAGCGCACACAGTTCAACCCAAGCGCTGTAAGCGTGTAAGAACCGAAGTCGAACGCATTCTTAATTTCACGATCGACTATGAATTTACGAATGATTCATTCACGCACGAATTTCATGGATTTCCGCTGTGTTTTCTTTCGTTCTCACGTGACTCGGCGTGACTGATAAATCAGTATTCCCGAATTCCCCAACGTCGTATTAATTTACAAAGGCGTATAAGAAAAAAAGTACAATTGTTATATTGTAAAAAGCATACAATCGTTACATCTCGTTAGTATTAAATTGCCTCTGAGTCTAGTCCTCGCAGTATCGAGCGTCGCACAACATACAAAAAATCAACGTAAGAAAAATAGTTATAAAATATTGATGCGTATACAGCTATACACGATATGGAATATTTGCAATGTCTCCATGGCAATTATAGTCAAATTGCGATCATTACAAGTGTATACAATTGACCAAAAATGGACGGAATTCTCGTTTCAGAATATTTTCAGTCTTTGGTCGCTACATTTAGTAATTTAAAAAAAGTGGATATAAAAAAACTGAGATTCCATTGAATCTTGATATACTATGATTAGCGCCAGCCGGTGCGTGGTAACACGCTAAAAAATCCTTCGTTAAAATATCCCAAAAAATATTCCATCGTAAAAATAAGCCGTAGCGAAAATATCCATTAGCAAAAAATATGTATGAAAAATTCTCCACAATACTTGTTCGCGATCTCTGTATTTTATCGTCATTAAGTTTGGGTTTGTTTGGGGTTGATAATATTTTATCCAAAATATTTTATCGAAATTGAGGTTTGGGTTTAATAATATTTTATACAAAATATTTTATTGAAATTGAGGTTTAGATTTGATATTTTTTCCAAAATATTTTATGGAAATTGAGGTTTGCGTTTAATAATATTTTATCCAAAATATTTTATCGAAATTGATGTTTGGGTTTGTTTGGGTGTGGGGTTAATATTTTATCGTAATTAAGTTTGGGTTTAATAATATTTTGTCCAAAATTTTTCATGGACATTTAAGTTTAGGTCTGTTTGGGTTTGTTCGGGCTCAATAATATTGGATCGAAATTAAGGTTTGGGTTTGTCTGGAGTCAATAATATTTTATCATACTTAGGGTTTGGGTTTGTTCCGGGTTAATAATATTTTATCCACAATATTTTACGAAAATTAAGTTTTGAGTTTGTTTGGGTTCGTCTGAAGTCAATAATATTTTATCGTAATTGATGTTTGGGTTTTTATCGAGTTAATTATATTTTATCGTAATTAAGTTTGTGTTTATTTCGAGTTAATAATATTTTATCAAAAAAATTTTATCCAAATTAAGGTTTGGTTTGGTTCGGGATAATAATATTGTATCGTAATTAAGGTTTGGATTTATTTGGGGTTAATTATTTTTTATCGTAATTTTTTACGTGCCTAATAATATTGTATGGTAATTAAGGTTTGCGTTTGGTTGGGGTTAATATTGTAGCGTGATTAAGATTTGGGTTTGGTTAGGGTTAATAATATTTTATCCATATATTATTGTAATTAAGGTGTGGGTTTGTTTGCGATTCGAGAAAAATAAACGCAATTTATTAATTTCTCTGTGCGCTTATCATTGTAATTCCCGTATTTTTCGCGTGGAATATATTTTCTCGATAGATTTTCTAGGGATATTTTTTCTCCGGGATACTTTTAGACGGATTATACTTGCTGTGATGTAATTGGGTGCAACCGGCTGCGTATCCGCCAAAACTGAGTCGTCGATCATTCTCGCCCCATCGCCGCTGCTTTTCTTAAAAAAAAAAAAAAATATGCGCCCTCCAACTTTCATATTCGTCTCTTCGACGATCGTTCGAGGCACTCGCTGATCACGATCGTCGATCAATTGGGTCTACGCAGTTTCCAACGTGCCCGATCACGGCCACAATTGCTCGATGTGAGGCGATTGCTCCTCCGCGAACAATTTGTACACGCTGAGAACGCACAACCAGCAGTAAATCTGTAAACGAAAAAATTGCTGTTAAACGAAAGTACGAACGAAGCGCGAACGTTCTTGACGAAACTTCCGTTCGAGATACTCACGTTGTACGACATCCAGAGCCAAATGCACAGAGCTGCGATGACCATTTGGAGCTGAGAGCGTGAAAGCAGAGCGACGGATAATTATAGGGAGGATGAGAAATAAAAGGTTGATCGGTGGTGGATTCGGGGATGAAAATAAATATCTCACGTATATGTAGTAGCCGCCGATGAGCCAGAGCCCGAAGACCAGCTGGAAGAGGCACACGACGAACCACAAAGACAGCCAGGGTATCAGCCACCCGCGTATGTTCCTGTTAATACCATGCACCATCAACACAGCGCTGATGATCAGCAGCAGGAAGTATACTACGAAAAAACTTCCCACACCCTGCATCGCTGTGGAGAAAACGGAGACCATTTTTAGAACCAACCTGACTGCGTTAACTTAAAAAAAAAAAAAAAAAAACATTGCGTTAAGACCCACAGCCCCGGATGTCCGATTCGAACAGTGGATTGTAGATCTGCGAGGACTCGCCGCCGTTCATGTCGTAGAAAACAAATGTGATCAGGACGACGCTGATCGCCTGATGAAAAAGTTGTGTAAATCGTTTATTTATTCAGGGGAAAGTGTATTATTTATTGTAGAGGGATTCATTTATTTACTGATTTATCGAGGGGGTTTATTATTTGATTATTTCGTTCAGAGGCGAAACCCCTTTTTATACGAAGCAGCCAAGGATGCGATAAGAAAGGAGCGGTAGTACAATGGAGAGTGCAAATTCAGGTTTGTGCAGGTACTCGATGGCAAGATCGCAGCTTGATCATTTTTCTCTATATTCCAGCGATTGCCAGACATAGCATTTAGTAATGTTATTAATTTTAATTTAGTGATTGGCAATAGAATTTAGTAGTTTAATTAAATGGAGTTTAGTAATTTGGTGCACATGTAATATTATACTTAATGGTATTAAGGTATTACTGGATGGATAATGAAAAATCGTCATAATTCTTGAAAATTTGAGGAATTATAGTTCTTGATAGAATAATAATACATGAATTATTTTAGAATTTTTCACTGAATAATTTTGATAGTTATAAACATATGAATTTAACACGGTCGCTTATAGGGAAAACAGCTTCTGCAGACATTGATGGTTGCGAAACGAATACAACTAAATCGCCGTAAATTCTGAAAATATTATATCATCAAGTTTTAGGATCAAGCGATTGATTATGCTCAGTTTCAAATAAATCGACTGAGTAATTGTTGAGAAATTAATTATAGTAATGAGGAGTATCGCTTTTTTTAACGATGAATTAATAGCAATCATTGGAAAACTCAATACATATTGAGTTTTTGGGTAATTATTGATAATAAGATGATCTGAACGTATTAATTAAATTTAATAATTGAGAATTTTTTTGTTGGACAGTTGAAACATATGTACAGTCACTGACAAAACCTCAGTCAAGCACATGTCAATATCGTCGAA
Organism: Ophion ventricosus; assembly: GCA_963932345.1. NCBI lineage: Eukaryota > Metazoa > Arthropoda > Insecta > Hymenoptera > Ichneumonidae > Ophion > Ophion ventricosus. Next base: position 33,634,823 of record OZ010711.1, on the reverse strand, counting down.
TTTGACTTCAATTGGTATTAAAAGTGGAAAATTAACATTTCTAAGCGTTAATATATTATTAAATTAGCTATTTGTTAGGCTCAACATGTACGACATGATCTAGACTTGTAAATCCACGATTCGCCCATTTTGGACTAACTTTTTGCCCAATGGTACATCCAGTAATACCTTAAGTTTCAGCATTGAAATAGGGGGATAATAAAAATGTTTGGATATTTCCATAGTTTAGTCTCTCTTGACTAGTTATTGGGCATGTACTACCTTGAGAGGTCTGCATAAACTTGAAATTTCAAAAGTACGAATTTTTTTATTGCAGCGTTTTACACTTAAGATCTTACGTTTAATTTTCAACAAAGATTTTGTTATTCGGAAAAATAACAGTCAAGACGATTTTTTTCTTTCGCTTTTTTTCACAACTGTTCGATTGAAACATTGTTTAAATAATAATAACTTCATTGTTTTGGGCATCTTCAAAAGAGCGATGATAAGCAGTCTGAAAAAAATATTACACTTGATGCAGGCAATAGCAGAAAGTGGAATGTTATTCGGGGCAGAATTATGGAGATGGAGGAGGAGAAAAACTGTAGCTAGGATAAAGATGGCAGGGTAAATGTGTGAACATGTCCATGGTGATCAGTCCGAATACACCAAACTATATTTGGAGAATGGAGTCGAGGTGCAGAGAAGAGGAAATCGAGGCCTGAAAAAGAGCGACAAAATATCTGGTAGAAATAACAAAGATGTAAGAAGGAAGGTGGCTTAGGGCAGGGGTGGCCAAGACCTCGACCACGGTTGACTGCCTAGACGATTTCAGTAGCCCGTGAGAGTAAAATCAATCCAACAAAAATGATGAGAAATTGTTTTTTTTCTGCAAATCAACGTTTTCTACTACGAATGCAATAAAAACGAAACATTGGTCTCGGTTAACAGACGAACATTTAACTTCCTGTTTGCGCATCGCAGTTAGTTCTTACACTGTGCAATATGAAAAACTTGTGGAGAATATGCAGTGCCGCACATTTAGCCAAAAATACAATGTTTAGAAATGTAATGTAAAAAATAAATGAGGTTTAAGTTATTTTATTGATCAGAAATTTTCTGAGAGAGCTTTGTAAAACTTGTTTAGAAATTTTTCATTGAATAAATATGTTTGGCTTTGTTTGGATTTAAAACTGTTGCAGGCAGTAAGACCGCGGGGGATATTTAGAATCGTAGAGTCGACCACAAACTTCAAAAGTCTGGCCATCCCTGGCCTAGGATGTGCCTAAAAGAGGAGGTTAGAGGAATTATCAACGGAAACCCCATCGAAGTGAAGAGAGAATCTCTGTAAAGCCAGGTAAGAAGTAGGAGAAGGAGGAATATGGCGAGCAATAAGAGACGCGGTTGTGGGAGGATTAGATAAAAATAAAAACGGAGCAGGAAATTTGGTACGACTGGTGCAGGATCGTTAAATTGACATACTGCAAAAAGTACAACAGAAAGGAGCATGTAGAGATGAAAAAATTCTCAGATATAAAGGAGATCAGAGGAGAAACGAAGGAACTGTGGGCAAGGATAAAGTGTGGGAATTTAGGCAAAAACGGGAATAAATGATATAGGGACAATAGCTGTGGAATGTGCGGTGGAGGGGACAAAAGTTCAGAACACATTTGTGACTGCCAGACGGTCCAACACAGAAATTAGAGCTAACGTAGTGGAAGAACTAGAAGTGCTTGAAGTCAAAAGTATGGAAGAACCACGGCAAAAAATAGAGGAACTCGTTAACCCGGTGCGTCGGTCTAATGGTTAGTGTACTGGCCAGCGGATCGGGAGGTCGCGGGTTTGGTTCCTAGTCTCATTATTTTTGTCGAGAAATCTTTTTCCTCAACATTTTCTCGGTAAAAGGCGACTAGTTCCATGACTGGGGGGCAAACTTGGGACTGGCTTTATCGGTATAGGTTTTCCGCAGGTTCTCTATGTCCATGATAGACATGTCATGGTAAATACGATACAGAGCAGGAAGTCGGCTGAAGCCACAAGGGAGGGGGAATTGGGGAATAAAAAGATAGTGTAGAAAACAACAGTGGAATGATATATAACAGTGGAGCCTTGTAAAAAGCTGAAAAGACTGTGCAAGTAAAACTTTAAAAAAATATATAAAAAAAAATAGAGGAACTCGTTAGGAATAATTCTATCGAAGAGTTGTGTGCATAAGTAACAGAATTTGAGGCATTGGTGAAGCATGCAGCGCAAAGAGTAGGAAATGAATGTATAAAATGGTGTGGAAACGGAGGCGCGTGTACATAGTGTCCAAAAAATAAATTTAAAGAGGAATAATACGTAAGAGGGAGTTTTATCTGGAAATAAAGCTACCACAAGCTACAAATAAAGCTACCACAAGCTACAAATAAAGCTACCACAGTAATAACTTTGTTTTTCAATATTTTCCAATGAAAAAAAACTCAAACTTGGTACGACTGTGTATCGATCGTGTGTAAAATCCCGACCTCGTCATCCCGATAATTTCATAAAAAAAAAACAAATTGGAAATCAGTCGCATGCAGACTCGTCAATGAGTCGACCCGCCTTTTGTATTATCAATTGTCAGAACCAACCACTGTGTAAAACGCGACCGCTTTGCTGCCAGTTTTCACGTTGTTCGTCCAGATGCACGGTGACCAGCAGGATTCCACGACCGTCATGTTTAACTGTCCACGAAACGAAAATAAAAAAAGAAACAGAATTTGAAAATTCCGCGTCAACAAGTTGTGTCAACAATACCGAACCTCAAAATTGTTTCAGCCAACGGGAATGTTGCATCGTAGCGAAGTAGAATTATAAAAACTCACCGCTTTGATAGATCTCTTTCTTAAAATATACCAAATTTAATAAATCGACGATATTTACTGAATATGACAGTAAACAACATTCGTCAATTATCTCAAGCGTAGACAACTTTTAGTAGTATATTCTGTGCGACTGGTACGACGACTGTGCCACGCCTTGCGAGGGTGGCGCTTGTACAATGATCGTGCTTCATTAGACGCGACTCGAGTAATTTACCAGTCATTTTACCGTATTTCACTGACCCGAATGCGTATTCGTGTCTTTTTTTTTCTCTACAATAGTTGACACAGTTCCAACCACGTAACGCCGTGCCTAGGTTTGGGGCAAAGGGGTAGCTGCCCCAGGCACCGTGCCGCAAAGGCGGCCAGCGGATGCGTGTAGATTTTTTTTTTTAATACATAAATCTTGATTCTACAAATTTGAATTGAAAAACAATTCGTTGAAAAAACAGTTCGTCGAAAATAATTCACCGACAAAAAGATCAAGTGTGACTATTTCTATTACCGATGAATAGATCACAAGCGCAAATCATATTTATGGGAAAAAAAGGAAAAAACGAATGACAAATACCACATTAATGAGCGAGTTGTTTGAGTTTCAACAACGCCATTGGCAATTACAATTCAATGGCAAATCCACAATCGTGAGTTTGACCTACTGTCTTCACCTACTGTCAATTTTACGGCATGAAAAATCATCTTTTTATTTTTGATACAAAACCTCATCCACCGCCATGTCTGTTTTTTCGCTAGTTTGCGAATTACATTTCGTAGGCTTCCTCTCGAACTCTTCGTTATTAAACCTACAGTGGCGGACATATTCGTACGTAAAGCGAATAAAATTCAGAATAATTTGTTGTATATTTTTATTTTAACGGGAAAACAAAAAATCGACAACCTCGTTTCACCTCTCTCACACGTGGCTACCTTCATTGCGCCATGCGTCAGCTTCTACCCAGCGCTGTTGGTGCCTCAATCAAGTACTACTTAAATCCAGCAGAATCACGTACCACTTTTCCTCTATTCCTCCCATTAGAGTCGGGACTCCTTTAGATAGTCTCCGCGGTCAGGGGGCTGGATCTGCGTATGTAAAGGCCCCTCTACACACTCGCGAAGTTAATCGAAGTTGAGCGAGGACGAGAGTGTAGAGAAGAGAGGCACTTCGTGCTTCTTCGCCTCGCTTTGCTTCGCTTCGGACGACTTCGGATCGGTGTCGGTATTTTGGGCCGAGTCAAAGGACCAAAGTCGCGAGCACGAGTTCTCGCGAAGTTAAGCCACGGGTTCTCGCGAAGTTGTGCGAGTAGTGCGGTGACGCTCCTCGTACTCGGCTAGCTTCGGCGAGTACTTCGACGAGGAACTTCGAACGAGTAGTGTAGAGGGGCCTTAAGAGATCGTGCGACCGATCTTCTCAGGTGTTCAGGGCGCCACCTCTTCACTCAAACGGAACAACTCCGAATGCCCTTCCCCTTCTCGCGTGTCCCTTGATAACAGTGGAAACCTGCTACATCGCAAGTGTAGCAGTACGCTCACGAAAGGAGCATAAACTTCCGCGTGTCTTTCATCGCGCCGCGATGAAAATTCCGTCTCCTTGAAAAGTATTATGACAATAACGATGAAAACGCTCGATCGTTGATCACCCGGTGTGTTCATCCAAGTGTCCGCGACACGATTCCTCCAGTCGCGACAATCTCCGAACGCGCCTGACAGCTGACACATATCTCGCAACAACAACAGAAAAAAAAACTCCACTCTTAGAAAATACGCGGCTCTTATATGCCCGGGTGAATGTCCGATTGACGTTTCATCGTATCCACGAGAGAATGTCTTCTTCAGTAACGATTATCTTTACCGCGTGCAAACGAGTCTTTCACGATGCCTGACGCGGCTCGTAACACGGCGGATAAAGCGATGAGGGAAATATCGTCTCGACGTGTCGAGAGATATTAGTCAGATAAGAATCGCCAGAGATAAAGAGACGAAGAAGAAAAAAAAAAAAGGAAGCCGTACACAGACGAGATTGCCAAAATGTTGAGCCGCTTCAAGTCCGCGTTGATGAACGCCGTAGGTGCCAGCGAGCTTGGCTTGCAGTACAATCACGACTCCGATAACGAGAACGGCACGAATTACGTTCCTTCCAATGTTGTCATCGAGGCAAAGCCGTACAGCAGACCAAGCTTTTTAGGCTTGACCAACGAAGAGATGCAGGTAGGCGGACTTTCCTTCTATGCCGTCGACAGAAACGCTTGACTTCCTTGAAGAGCAATGCAAATATTCCGAGAGTTCTTCTCCTGTTTTCGTTTCCTTCCCCTCTCTTTTCTTCTCCTTTTCGTTTTTGGAGGATTCCAAATCCAAGCAAAACCTAACGATCCCTCTACCGATCTTTTACCAGTATTGGCCACACGCGATATTCTTTAAACGTGCGGCGACGATTCTAGGTGAGCGCCGATCACAGAGTACGACCGATCATTGTTCCGAGAGACCTGAGTCGTCTGCCGTGGTGCGCCGGCTACGCGGAATGCATCAACGCGGGAAAGAGCACATGGAACGAGGATCAGGCTGCAGCTGTCAGAGGAGACTTGAAGATATCGCACGCCGACATGGGTCTGCCGTATGTAATGTTCTCCATGTTCGACGGACACGCCGGCTATTTGGTGGCTCTCACAGCACGCCTTCATCTTCATCGAATTATACTGGTATGACGCAGTTTACGAGATAGTGATCAAATTTGCGTCGTTGGGTCGCAACGACGCAAGGTTGTTTTTTAGAGCTGCTTTTTTAGAGTGTGTTGTGAATTGAAAAAAATATGGATGTGAAATTAAACCCAATTTTGATTATATTAATATTTATTTATTTACTTATTTTTTTACGATAATCAGTCTTACACATTTTAAAAATCAAGTCTCCAATTAAAAAATAATTAGGTACGTTTCTGTTTTTACCTAATGAATCAACAGTTAAAATAAAAGTTCCTATTAAACTTCTCACATTTATAAGCTCTAATATCTTTAATATTGATCATTCAATATCTCTTTTAACAAAAATTAACAGAAACAACAACGAATCACAAATATCGAATTGATTGTGTAGTCAGATGAGTTTTTGTCTACAATGTAACAACTTTATAATCGTTACGTGGACGCACACATCAGAGCCTAGTCTCAATTTAACATCCTATTACTATCATAATTCTTTGCACAACCAACATCTTTAATTGTCTAAAACCATTGTTATTCTACAAATGAGAACATTGAGAAAAATGGAAAAAAATGCAGCTGGTCGAAATACAATAGTATTCTTTGAAATTTTGGCACTTACAAAAATTATTGGAAGCCTTTTTAAGCCTACTGATGACAAATACCAAGGACAAATACATAGATAAGTCATCATAGTTTGGTATTTTAAAGTCGAGTCAGCGTAGCGCCGTGTATAGTTGCACAGAGGTAAAGTTATTTTGATTAAAAAATGCGCATTTTTATTGTATTTTAGGATAAATATCAATTATGTATATACATATTTTTTTTTCGCTTTGTTTATCTCCTCTCTGGATGAAATCCTAAAGTCCAGTGGACGAAGTCACGGACGAAAGCTAGTCTTCTATAATCTGCCGAGAATTTGAGAGAGTGAAAATGGTGAAACGCGTGTGTCGCAGGAAAAGTTGAAAGCGATACCGGAGAGTGGGTTGATCGAGAGCGAGGAAAAGTTAGTCAAGGGTCGTGAACTGGTGATCGGTGCAATAGAGATGGCCTATCGACAAATGGATCAAACGGTGGAGCTTCAGGCGCTCCTCGGGGGTGGCGGTTGCACTGCCTTGACTATTTTATTTCTCAACGGAAGATTGTACGCGGCTGGTGCTGGAGATTCCAGGTACACGAGGAGACTCTTACCCCATTGCGCGTTCACGGCGCAACGATTGACCTTGAAAAAAATGTTTTGCACAGAGCGATCCTCGTTCACGGGAACGGTCAACGTGCACTGACGCGCGATCACACGCCGGATTCCGAGTCCGATCGAGTCCGAGCTCTTGGCTCGCTCAAGGGCGGCGAATTGTTGCAGGGTCACTTCACGCCGTTGGAGTTTCGCATGCGTCCGTTGCAGCGGGAATTAGGCTCGATGGTTCTGTACCGTGAGCCTTACATGACCGGCTGGGCGTACAAAGTTCTGACGCATCCGGATCTTCGATTGCCACTTATTTCCGGTCACGGCAAAAGGGTAAGAGGCTCGACGAGTGTCGCGGATGGTGCTCGTGTACTCAGGTGTTGAAACGTTGCGATTCTCTCGTGACAGAGTCGAGTGATGGGAACGATAGGCGTCACACGGGGCTTCGGTGATCACGGCTTGAAGGCAGCCAACACCGGGGTGACCATCAAACCCTTTCTCTCGTCCCAGCCGGAGGTTCAGTCGTTGGACTTGGAGGAGTACGATCTGACCGAGCGCGACTGTGTCGTCATAGCAACCGACGGTCTGTGGGATGTCGTCTCCGACAAGGATGCTGCCAATATCGTTCGCAAGATACTGGCTCCGGATACACCCTCGTTGGAGTACAGGTGTGCCTTTCACGTACTTGATTATTCAATTGCTGCTTCGTGTTTTTTTTTACATGCTATCAATGCAATATACAATAAATTCCAATAAAAATAAAATAAAATGATAATAAAATGGAATATAAAATAAAGTAAAATATGGAAATGTAAGATATTCTAAAGCCCAGCCGGGCAAGAATGAAGAAAATAAATAAATAAATAAATAAAAATAATGTAAAATAATAGTAAAATGCGATAAAATATAATAAAAAATACAATAAAAAAAATAAAAATGCTGCGAATTTAGGATAGATATAAGAAAACCGATGTAAACACTTATGTAAATGTGAAGGAAAGGGTATTAATGTATTAAGGAAATACTACTACTCTTAATAAGCGGCAAAGAAAAATAAAATAAAAATAAAATTCTACGAATCCAATGAAAAAATAAAATGATAATAAAATGCAATAAAAAAATTAAATGGTAACAAAATGCAATAAACAAAAATGAAAAGATTTTTTACAAATGCAATGAAAAAATAAAGTGATAATAAAATGCCATAAAAAAATTAAATAATAATAAAATGCAATAAAAAAATGCATGTTTTGTAATTTTAAGCTCTCCCAGGTGCCTTGATCATATAACGATCTGTCCTCAAAAAGGGCTAGCTGTTGATTTTAATAGCAAAACTCTCTACCGGGCACAATTTCAATGACAACCGCCGAAAAAAAAAGAAAACGTTTGTTCCCACAGATTAACGATGGCGGCTCAAGAGCTTGTGCAGGCAGCGCGCGGTCGTTTAATCGGGCGCATATGGAGAGGAAAAGCCGAGAACCCGGAGGAGAACGACGAGAAGTATCTGCCAATGGCGTCAGTCGACGACATAAGCGTCATGGTCGTGCCCCTCTACCCTTACCTGTGTGAGCACCGGCAGTGGCTGAAGAGCATGCGACAGGACGAGCGAATGCGGTATTCGACGGAAGCTGCGACCGTATCCGTAAACGACATCACTCCTTCTTAATGCACCGACGAATGACGAGTCTAGAAATTCCGACCCCGTGTCTACGGCACGAAGAATAACGTGACAGGAGTCATTTGCCATTCCACCCATAGCCGAGGGGAGCTTTGCCGATAGTTTGTTTTTTTTTCTTCCATTTCGGTTCGTACATCCAGCGCGATTATTCTCGCCGACTTTTCGACGTTTCCTTTCAGTCCAGTCGGCATGTACATTTGAAATTGCTATAATTAAATACCAATATTTTCTAATCTAAATCCAGATTTCCGGTCGGATTCTGCAGGAGCTTTGGTCGCGATCTTGAATTTAAAGGGAATTTGTTTTTGTCAAATAACTTGCCCATTTTCAACGTTTGACTAATTATATATATATATATATAAATCTTGGATTGTAGGTAACGCTCCAATCTCTTTATGCCGGAAAATATAGATCGAAACGAAAAATTGTTATAACCGAAGTTGTAGAGAATTTCATTTCCTACAAGCTTAGTTATGAGCATTTTTAGTTAAAAGTTGAAAACGGACGAGTTGTTTGACAAAAACTAATGTCCCTCAAATTCAAGATGTCGGCCGAAACTTTTGCAGAATCCGGTAAAAAATCTGGTTTCAGACTGGAATAAGAAAATACTGGTATTTAATTAGTGCAATTTCAAGTGATTTTCTTGTACATCCTGATTGGGTCACTTGTTTTATCGCCTTGGAGTTGCTCTACCTTCGTATTCCAACGTTTCTTTTTTTTTCGCGTAGCTACGTACTAGACTACATTCCACACCAGCGATCAGTCGTGACATTTTTCACCGCGTGTTTCAACGCGTACCTAAACAGGGTCGTGTATAACTTGTACATTCTTTTTTTTTTTTTTTTAAATCTACGAGCGTGTAAATACGCCCCGTGGTCGCGAGGCTCGAGCCTCTCACCAAACAACTCTCGAGGATTCCGAAACGATTTGAAACGAACGTTGAAAGGATACGGATCTTTTCGGACGTTGTTTCGTGCCGATGAAAAATTTCAATTTCGAAGTTTCTGCAAGCTCAACAACAGCTTGGAGACAATTGAAGAGAGTTTTCAACGAGAAATGGAGAATCTTTATTGTCAATGAATATCGAAGATCGCGGGACTCAAGATTTTTGGGGAAAACTGGGCTTACTTGCTTTTTTTTTCTTGGAAAATCAATGGATGCGGAACTTCCGGAAACTTCGAAGTTGAATTCGACGTAGCTGCGTCTAAAAAAATCAGTTTTTTTTAAAAATACATCGATGAAACACGTTTGAGCCTCGAATATCTACAACCACGTTTTCCAAAACCATTTTTTAGATCGCGTTGCCCAATTTTAAAATAATTTGTAGTTTCACCCAACTGTTCCAAATAAACGCGAAAAAAAGTGAATTCCTTCAGTTTGTTGATGTTGAAGGCACGAGGAACTGTAACTTATCGGGTGAGACTACAAATTCGCATTAGCGCGATCGTAAATATCACCCAAATTTGGGAAATTATGTTTGCGGATAAAGTTCTCGTGCGCGCGTGTGTGTGCGTGTGCGTGTGTGAGCATAATACCTGTTATAATGAAGTGTTGTACACTTGTTGAAGCGAGGTAAAATGGACTCGATCGGAAGGGCGGTAGGTTGGGCGGCTACTTGTGTTGTACCACGAGTCGATCACTTCGATTATCGGAGTGTGTCAAATGACCAAAGTCTTTACGTTCGGCCCCTGTACCGTGGCGTTACTGTACATATCTTTCGGACGCCCCCTTTCTTTTGATGGCGAGGGCTTAAAAATATTGTAAATATGAGAGAACGCGAACGATATACGTATTATTTTTTGACAGTACAATTGCGGCAACGGGCTATATCGGGCGAGGCTACAGCTATTAGCAGTAGAAATATTTTCCAACCTACCGGACTTGGGAGCAAAATTTTTACTAAGAAAGTCGCATAGTTGGAAAAATAGTGGTCCTATTTTAAAAAAAGGAGGTGGCTTCCACGTGAATGAACCTCCATTTTTTAACATAGGACTACTATTTTTCTTCCACAATTTTATCAAGGAAAAATAAGTTGGCAGGCTAAATTTCAAGATGAACGATCAAGATTCAGTATAAAAAATCAGTATGCAAAATCTTAATCTTATAAAAGGTGCTCAAAGTGATGGCCACCACTTTCAACGCACGCTAGTAATCTGATTCGCATTTTTTTTTGTGACATACTCCTCAAATTAATATCATATCAACTTGCTTTTGATAAGGATACATTTTACAGAAAATTTCATTCTGTACTGACAGAAGGAAATTCCGTTGCAGTACTTTTCATTAAAGAGAATATACATTTATTATGGAAATCAAAAACTTGCACTGCATTTCAAAACAAGTTGACAAGATATTTAGTTGCGAACAATGTGAAGAAAGCCGTACGATTTACGTGGATTTTGCTTAGTATGAAACTATTGAAAGCTCGATTAGAGCCTGTTCGTTAATACAAATTAATGTTAATTATCCCTTCGCAGTCACACGTTCTGGCTATAATACGCTGGCCATAAGGGGGGGGGGGGGGGGGGCTCGCAATGACCCCGGCCATGTTTAAACAATTGCCGCGTCAACCGTATCGTTCCGAATGACTCATGAAAATTCAGGATATCAGTTTGAACATTCCAGAACGTGGCAATCTCGGTATTATATTTTAATCGAATTTTAAAATGGCGAAAAACAATCAGCAAGGGGTCAACGCGTAAAAAACCCCCTTTTTTTTACTAAAAAATCATAACTCTTGCAATTTTCGATTTTTTTTCATTAAATTTTAGGGTGATACTCTTGAGGTATGATAGTTTAAGGAAAAAAATAGCTCCATAGTGGGTATTTAAAAAAAGGTATTTATTCTTATATCTGAAGAGCCAATTCCGAGTGAAATAGCGAACGATAATCATGAAAAATGAGCGATTTATTATAAAAAGTGGCCGCCGACAAATTATAGTAATCTTGGCTTAAAGTTGCGCTTTGGATCATTTTGACCCCGAGTGACCGCGGAGGGTTAATAAGACAATACAATCAATGCGAATCAGATTGCAAGCGTGCATTGAAAGTGATGGCTATCACTTTGAGCACCATTTATAGGAGTAATTGTTTGCACCGATTTTTTTACATCGACTCTAAGCTAAAAACAATGAAATTTCGTTTTTATCGATTTTTTAATACTAAATATTTTCTAAATCTACTAATATTAAATATATTTAATTAATTAAATATTAAATATATTTAATAAATTAAATATTAAATATATTTAATAAAATATAACAACGAAATTTCGTTTTTTATTGATTTTTTAATACTAAATATTTTTTTATTTTACTAACATTAAATATATTTAATTAAAAAATATATAACTAATACTAAATATATTTTTAATACTAAATATTTTTCGATCCTTGATAAAATTTTGAAAAAAAATAGTGGTATCATTTTAATAAATGGAGGTGGCCTTGAAATCTCCGAAGCGCCTCCACCTGGGGATAAACCTCATAGCCACCACTCGATGAGACCCTTTGAAATATGTGACTTTCGTAGGAAAAATTTACCTACGGTAGGTTGGAAAATTATTTCGACTGCTAATAGTTGGTGGCTCGCTCGTTATATTCTACAACTGTGTGCATTTCGAGTGTTTCCGCAGCAGTAAACGTTATCCTAATTATTATTGGTAGAAGCACCTTTACTACCGCCGCTGCTACTACAACTACTATTATTATTATTATTGTCTATAGATTGAATAAATATGTCATTCGCCGATTTACCCAATCGATCCGTTTTTATCTGACAGTATTTACGTTTCTTTATTCCTGTTGTTTTTTTTTTCTTCTTTTTTGCAACAGACGCGATGATCCGGACGTAGCCAGAGTCCATTGGTCCGCTCGTCACTGCGAGGTACGAGTTCGCGGAGATTTTCGTAGCAATGGAATTCTAGAGACTGCAACGAGGCGGGTTTGTTCACGAATTGTGGAATTATATCTCTATTGGCGGCAATGGAAACTTTCGTCGGGCGATACATTGAAAGAGCAAAATACGAAACGAGCTTACCTCCTTCCGGCGTTGGCGAATCGATCGACGAGACGTGGATATTCTCCGAGTTTTTCGAACAGCTTGTCGTTGGAAGGTGCTCGGGAGACTCGGACTGACGCCGGCAAACGTCCCGAAATTTTCGCAGCAGAGCTGCAAAATTGCGAATACATTTTGTTGCTGTGTGTGTTGGGTTGGGGCTTTCGATCAGTTAAGGAAACTGTGCACTATGCTACTATTTTTTCCCCAAAAGTAGCGTATCTAAGGAGTATTACGTCCAAATGTTAGGCAAAAATGTTGAAAATTCAGGGAAGTATGATTTTTTGAGCGAAAAAGTGTCTTTTGCGTTTTCACTTCTATGAATTTTTTTTAACATGTCGCCATTTTATTTCTTATAAATAAATTTTTCGTACATCATCTAGAAAGTTGAAAGCATGTTCTGTAATTTTTTTTAACCACTTCGGATGGATAGTTTGGTCACAATAATTTTTTGAAAACTGACGGTAGAATCGACCCAAGTGTGATCATCGTGATTGAATTTGTATGTGTGACCACGAAGGGTTAAGAAGAATCCAACTTTCGGGCGTGAAATTTTTATATGATGTTGACGAATACGTTATGCACCCTTCGGAAAAATTTGATCTATATTGAGCGTTAATTTTTTTCGTAATAAAATTGCAGAGTCGCGCACTTTGAGCTAGTGAAGTACGTCGTTTTGTGAAGACGGTCGACCGGAAGTGCGATGAGCCGTTGCGGTCAACCGTAGAAGAGCAGGAATCCAGTGATTTGGTGCACACACATATACTAAATCATACGGAGGTTTTTTTCAATATCGAAACAGAGCTATTGAACATTTTCCTCAACGTACCGGTTCGAATCTCTTCGGCAGCTTCGGAAATCGATGATCCATCGATCTCGCGACAGTGTCGCAACGCGCGGTCAGCCACGTTCATCGCCGGAGTACTGGGAGCTGGGATTTTCGATTGCGCTTGCTTCGTCGTATGCTGCCGATTTTTTTTACCCGATGGTGGTGAGACGCTCCCACCGCGACGAGTCTCGAGATCGAAGGCTGCGTTGGATCTTCGCAAGCAGGCCAACAATGAGATCAATGGTTCATTCGATAGCGAATTTTCTCGACAACGTCGTTACATCGGTAATGATACCCGTGCAGAATTTAATTGGGGGTTCCCCAAATCTTGTGAGGTTGAAGTTTGGATTGTAGGAATGCAACGATATATTTTTCTTATTTTTTTTATTCCTTTATTTTCATCATTATCCAAAGCCTTTTTTGCCAAATTGAAGTCGTAAATTTCACATAAGAATACGTAGAAACGTTTGAGCGATTTTCAAAGCTTAAATCCTTCCTTTGCATTTCAACGATGCAAACTTCAACGTCGTCAAATCTTATTATTGAAATGCGTCCACGTATAATGATAACCGTGCAGAAATTTGTTGGGGATTCCCCAAATCCTACCAAATGTGGACTCCTTGGGAGTCCACATTGGATAGGATTTGGGGATTGGCTAGGATCCAATGTGGACTCTTAGGGAGTCCACATTAGAATCCAACCGGATTATGGGCTATTTCCCGATTGATGTCGTTTAAGAAATTTTTCATTTGGAATTATCAATCGGCATTGTTCGAGCTTCCAAAAAAAATTTATCGTGATCCCGTGAAAAAATTTGTTGGGGAGTCTCAAGATGCATCCACATCTCTATAGGGCGGCACAGTAGCGGCATTTCTTGCTGCTATTTTATTCAATGAAGGAAATTCAGCCCTACTCATAATTATGAATGAACTACAAATCGTAGTTGGCAGGCAGAGCTACGGATATGCCGAGCAAATGGATCAGATGCGCGTGGCTTAGCAAAATAGAAAAATTTTATTAGAGACAAAAGAAGCTCGAAAAGCTCGTAAAGAAGAAATGCAAGCTTCAAGATTAAGATATACTTTTTTAAACGATTTATACTTTTTCAAGATCAGATACAGAATGCGATGGGATCCAATGAAGAATCGTATCGGATTCTGTTCGGCAATGTGGGAATCTTTTATGATTCAAATTTGATTTAGGATTTTCCTTTGGAATCAAATATACGAGCGTGACGTTTTAGTATAGGGATCCAATACGACGACCTGTTGGATCCCTATCAGGAAGTGGAAATAAGTATGGGAATCCAATTGGATCCCTACGACAATTTCTGCACGTGTATCGGTATTCTTACGCTGAACAATCGTCGTGGCTCAGACTTCGGAAACGTTGCCTTGAATCGGCACGAATTTCCAGTCCACCTAGATCCACCGACTCCTCAGGAATTTCTTGAACAAGCTCCCGATGAGAATCCGTCGATTCGGCTGGTGAGGCGTCGCTTCCGGGCAACGGCACGCTGAGAGAAATGTATGGGGTTTTTAACGATATTGTAACAATATTTTATATTTCCATAGTACTGTTTTTTATTATTTTAGCAGTTGCACAAATAACGCACATATGTCAAACCCAACCACTAATCTTACGAGCAAAATATATACTTTTTGCTTATAGTTGTGTTAACCATATTATGATTGCGTTGTCAATGAACCATAGGGAATTTTACTATTTCCTCTTTTACGATGAATGCTTGTTGTAAATACCATGGACTTTTCTCTCGGTGTACTTCCGGGAGAGGAAGACCAAGCTTCGTTGGCTCTTCGATACTCGACGGTTGACGAAGACTCTTGTCGTCAAACTCCTCCAATGTTGAAATACCATTTCTCTCAAAATTCGATTCTTCGAGATCAACCGAAAGATCGGCCGAAGGATTGATAATCTTTGCGAGAGATTCTTCCTTGTTATTTTCTACGGCCAAGTTGCTCGGATTCCTCGAGGGCGTCGTAGCCGGTTCGTCATTGCCGATCGTCAAACTTTTGTCTTCCGTTCCCCAATCGGGCTCCGCAACTACAGTGGATTTTCTTGCCGATACCACAGACTCTTCGGACGAGGATGGCTTCTCCAACGGTTCGATCCAAGGTGTGAGAACGTAGAATCTTTTGCAATTCTCACTGTCCACCTTTCGTAGTGTTGACTCGTGCTGTTGACGCGCGACGAAGAATTTAGTTATTTTTACCGATTGTTTTTTCACTTTTGGAAAATAATGTTCTTTGGGCGATGTTACTTGTTGATCCAGTGACTCGGGATCGTCGATGTCCTCGCTATTGGAAAAGTTCGTACGATCGGCTTGATCGTCGCCACCGGGCTCGATCGTGTCAATGAAAGCTTCCAAAAAATCGGTTCTCGCATTTGGCAGATCGGCAGGAACGATCGTAGCTTCGGAAGATATACTGGAAGATCCTGGTCGGAAAATAAGTTCTGTGATCAAGATTGTAGTTTTATTTCTTAATAATAATTCTTAAAATAATAAAAAAAAATAACTTCGTATTGAATTTTTTCGATAAATCCATCGTTGGCGGTTTTAATATCATAATTAAACATTTGATTTTAATATAATAGAAATTTTAATGTAATAAAATTGATGTAATATAATAAATAATGTCGTATAAAAAATGTATCGATGTAAAGATATTGGAAGCAGAAAATAATAAAAGGAGTAGATTAAGAACAAAGGATGCTTTACGGAGGCTACGCTTATGTACATTTTAGTTCTGTTCGTTATCAGGATGGAGGGTGAGTTATTTTTTGATAGTGTAAGGAAATATCCATTTATGCAAACCTACCATATAGCATTGAACAATCAACGTGTGCTTGTAAAATTGTTGATTGCGGTTAACATATGTGCATAGTTTACGCTACTGCTAAAAATATCAATAAGCAGAAACTATATTTTGGGTAGTAACTATGACTATAAATTATACTTATCCCCTCAAGATACCATACACTTCTCTCACAATTAGTGGCGGTTTTAATACAATAAACAAATGAGGCGGTTTTGATAATAAAATAAAATTAAAAGTACTAAAATTTAATAATTTAATAAATTTGACGCATATAAGGCTTTGCAAGAAATTTAGGAAGATGATAAGTGGAGAAATGAGACGGAAAGTGGACGAAATCTTCAATGAAACGAAAAAAAAAAACAGATAGGATGGAACGAACTTTTAAATGAAGAAATTAAACCTGTGATATGCGAGTATGTGAGAATGTTCGAGTAATAAAAATAAGAAGTAAAAAAGGAGGAAAAAAATATATAACCGAAGTGCGATAGCAGGCAAAAGGGGTTGGTAAAAACCCAAAAGAGTATATTTAGATGTAAGAGTAGTATAAGTAAAAATATGTAAACGCTGTAAATGAATGTAAAATTCTCAAACCCGGAAGGCAAGAATGGCTAATAAATCTATCTATCTATCTGTCTGATAATTTAATAAAATAAAACTAAAAATAAAAGTTCAATAATAAAATTAAATTAAAAAATAAAATAAAAGTTTTAATAAGATAAAATAGGCGGCTTTAATGAAATTTAATACAATAAATAAATTAGGCGAATTTAATATAATAAATAATTAGGATAGTAGAAAGGGGGACGAGAACATAGATCGAACAAGAAATCCAACAGGTTTGGAACAAAATTGAAAAATCAACGTATTGTTCACAATACAAAAACAGGAATAGCATAGAGACAGAGAGGAATTAAGAGGATGTAAATATAGTAGGCGAAACAAAAGAAACTTGGGCGAGATTAGGATGTGGAAATGTGGGGAAGGAAGGAAATAAAGGGTATAGTGATAAGTGCAGGGTTTGTAAAAAAGAAATAGAAAACTTGCATATATGTGCATATATACGTACATGCGAGAAAACAAAGGAAATCATTTTTAAAGAAATTACAGAAAATTTGAAAAAATGGATAGGATCCATTTTTCACCACGTCAATCACCACATCCGGATGGTGCTAAAAAAGGAGTCTGTGACCGAATTATGCATAAAGCATTTTGATAAATTAATTGGAAAAAATTGTAAACGCGGAAACGAATGCGAGAGGAAACGAAAGGCAAAACGACAGTAAAGTATAAGTTTAAAAGTGAGGCAATTTTGTAAGGGGAAAAATAATGTGGGGGGGGGGGGGGGGGGGGTGCGAATTTCTGTGTAAACATCCTAAAGCGGTATATCTGGAATAATAAATACAGTCGAACCTCGATATAACGAATCTGGAGGTCATGTTCCAAAAAATTTGTTCTATTGAGGTTTTAATTAACAAACAAAATGGCGCCCGCGAAAACTGCAAACCCAAACAAACCCAAAAAAGACAAATAAAAATTGTTCTAATTTAAACTTTTGTTTGTTAAAAAAAATATTAGTATTATAAATATAGGGATATTTTTTAAAGGAAGAAAGGTTTTAATTAGAGCAATTTATACAAGCAATTAGTAATTAGAGCATAATGCATATAACATATTATTGTTAAAAGCGGATTATTTTAAAATGAAGGGCTTACGTGGGTTTGAAAATGTCAAAAAATCCATATTTTTTAAATTTTATTATCTAATAGTACAATATGTCTAGAATATTAACCCAAAGTTTTAAGTCAATCGGAGTAAAAGTCTAGGAGAGAGAACCTTTGGGAATTCCCCCCGTTGGGAAAGACCAGCCGGGAGCGACGCCGGTATACGCATTTTTCTCAAAACACTATTTTCGAAGTCGGTGGACACGATTTCTCAAAAACTAATGCACCGACCTTATTGAAATTTTGCACACTTCTTCAAAATAGCATTGACTAGTGATTGAAGGAAGGCTTTTTTTTTCGATTACAACTAATTCTACAAGGCTATACGTAGTGAAAATTTTACCAAAAATTGAACTATTTTGCATACAACTCTGCTAAAAATTCAAATTTCAATTTTTTTTTAAACCTTTGTTCAATCACGAGCTATACTTATCTAGTAACAGAATTATTTTTTTTTTTAAATTTCAGATAAAGCTATCATAAGTTATCCTGACCACCACGAGGACACTTTTTTTTGAGGGGTCTCCGGAAACCAGGTCCCACCCGCTGAATTTCCCAAATTAAAAAAAAAATATTGTTGAAATGTTGCTCTTTTATGTGCTTAACATTTTGAATAAAATAATTTATATATTATATTTTAAAAAAATAGAGAAAATATGCTTTTTTTTGGCTTCGAAATCCAAGCAACCCCTTAAGGGCCATGAAAATAAATTCGTTATATCTATAGTTTTTTTTTCGTTGTATCAAGATTTCGGGCGTCTATCGGAAGAGAATGGACAAATCTTCGGTACATCGAGGATTTCGTTATATCGAGGTTTGACTGTACCACTATAATAAATGATTATTTTTAGGCGGTTTTAATATAATGAATAATCATTTTCCATAAATAATTTCGCCAATGACGAATTTAGTATTTTTTTTTTTCAGTGACAGCTACGCGGACACTGCCTCAACTCATCCTCCAAATATCATACAATTCCGATAATTGTCAACTGACAGATAAAATAATCGAAAAATCTGAATAAATCACGAGAGCATCGGAGATCGCACAATACGAATCGATCCGAATTATATTCGAACAATACGAAAAATGCATAACCACTGCAACTGATTTATCAATCACACCAAATCGTCACGTGACAACAACAGCCTGAAAAATCTTCAAATTCTTGCAAGAATAAATAGTTTGCAAATTGTCGTACGTATTTCTTTTTTCTTAAATATTCGTTTGGATCTTATCGTAGGAGCCTGATGGCAAAATTAGTGCGCAATCTCATTAAGAAATCGCCGGACGTGTTCTATATATAAAAAAATAAATATCTCACGATCATTATCGCTCGCAGTTATCGCGTCGGGATGAATCGTTGGAAAAGTGGGACGAGACTCGACGAGGCTCTCGTCCCTTTGCTCTTCTTCATCATCATCACGGTCGTTATCGTTGTTCGAAACAATTCTGGCCTCTTGAACAGCCGCGCAAGTTTGCACTTCGATTCGAATCTCCGGATTGTCCTTTTCGCGAAAGTCAATCGTTGCCAAGTATCTCAGAGACTTGTGAATCGTCAGACTGTTGGGAATTGAATCGATTCAATTATTCAACGAAGCAGATGGAGAAGTGTCCCTACGAGAGGAGCTCATTTTTTCCTCTCCAGTCATTACGACGAATCAAAGAGCGATAATTGATGTCTTTTCTTGGGGGAGACAAAAAAAGAAGAAAAAAAAAAATAAATTAATAATACTTACAGGAGGATCGTGCCAGCGAAAAACATGGCGTACAGGTACCAATAATCGTTGAATTGTCTGGCTCGCGATTTGAAGAATATTGATAATTGTCTCCACCACTCGAGGATCATCGAACGACATTTTTCGTCCCAAGTCTCGACGGGGTCGTTATAAAAGAATCTCGACCAATCCTTGTTGAACAATTTCTCGAGAGATTTTCCGCTGCGTTCCGGAAACATTGCCATTTTTCATTCCCCCTTATTATCCAACCCTTGTTACAACTCGGTGAAAAATAATATCACGGATGATTGGGGAGGGAAGGTGGGGGACGGGGGGTGAGGATGGAAAAGGATCGAGAAAAAAAGTATCACCGAGACACGTAACGCTCTACATTTTGATGGCTCTGACAGCGAAAACACTCGCGTATCGCGAGCAAACATTTCGCGAATTTGTAACCTCGAAGTATGCGAGGTACCAGAGGATGTTCAGGACGTTGCTGTAGAGTTGAGGTAATTGCAGTTTTTTTTTTTGGGCGTTCCGAGGGAAACTTCGGACTAATTGGAGTATCAAGGGACATTTGATTCGGGGACGACTTGTGTAGACTGATAAAGTATTATCGGATAGCTATTACGGGGCCAGTCTACTTTGGAGTCACGGAAAAAAGGCTATTTTCGCGATTTTTTTTTGAGGATTTTATAAAAGATATGAATATAAAAGTTGTTGGGCTTGATAAATAAAGTCTTGAAATACGCTAAAAAAAATTTTTAAATTCATTTTCATTCATTTTTAAGTACAAAGACTATAGTTTAACGTAACGCCTTAAAAATAGGTGGGCTACTTAGCTCCATCACAACTCGGCAACGGCTTGTCCGAAACAAAAAAATCAAAGTCCATTAGATTCAGTATGACACCAGCTACAAAATGACCCTCGGATATAAAGTTTTATCAAAAAATAAAAAAATGGCAGATGAAAAACGAAAAAAGTAAAAAAAAACGCGTTTGTTTGGCAGTTTTTCGCAGAAAAAAAGAGTAAAAATCAAAATTTTAAAACCATCGAGGGTCATCTCGTTGCGAATCATGTTTACAATATGTAGTTCAAATTTCAAGAGAATCGGTTTATTAGTTTTAGAGATACGATGGAGCTAGATTTTGAAAACGTTGTTTCGATAAAAACGCGTCTGAAGTTTATACTATTGAAAACTCTTACCTAAACTCAATCGGCAATATTGACACAATATTGACACAATATTTCTGAATGTATGTACTTTCGGAAACAGTAAAAAAAAAAAATCGATTTTTTGAAATTTTCAAAGTGGACTGGCCCCTTAAAGAATTTCCGAAATTCTTGAAAATTTAAGGGGTTACGTGAGTTTCGAAGCCGAAAAAAGCATATTTTCTCTATTTTTTTAGATATAATATATGAATTATTTTATTCAAAATGTTAAGCACATTAAAGCGCAACGTTTCAACAATATTAAAAAAAAATTTCATCCAAAAATTTGGGAAATTCAGTCGGTGGGACCTGGTTTCCGGAGACCTCTGGGAAAAAGTGTTCTCGTGTTGGTGAGGATAACTCATGAAAGCTTTATTTGAAATGAAAAAAACCACTTTTTTTCTGTTAGTAGATAAATATAGCTCGTGATTGAACGAAGGATTTTTTTTTTTTATTGAAATTTGAATTTTTGGCAGAGTTGTATGCAAAATAGTTCAATTTTTGGTACAATTTACACCACGTATAGGTTTGTAAAATTAGTTGTAATCGAAAAAAAAAACCTTCGTTCAATCACTAGTCAATGCTGTTTTGAAGAAATGTGCAAAATTTCAATAAGATCGGTGCATTCGTTTTTGAGAAATCGTGTCCACCGACTTCAAAAATAGTGTTTTGAGAAAAATGCGTATACCTGCGTCGCTCCCGGCCGGTTTTTTCCAACGGGGGAATTCCCAAAGGCTCTTGGACAAATCTTCGTTATATCGAGATTCGACTGTATATACATAGTCACGAAAAATGTAGTTTTTGGGTGTTTAGAGGGATATTTCGTAGTAATTGCCCAATCAAGGGGCATCAATTTACAAACGACAATCTTGCATGACTGGTCAAACCACAGTCTTCTATAGTCCACATATATATATATATATATATATATATATATATATATATATCCAAGAGTTTCCTGAGGAGCGAAATGCGATAAACGTCAAGGGTGTTACCTGAGCTAGTTACGGATCCTCTGGCAAACAGAGCTACAAACGTTACCTAATTGTACTGGGAATTGTTTGCCTTCCGTTGGCCCTTGGACATCTTGGATCTCTGCTCACAGATACCGTCTGCTGCAAATTTGCCCCATATATAGATATACGATATACGTATACGATAGATTCAAATTTGATTATTTACGTATATCTATAATTTGTATTCCATAATGAAATGTCGTCATTACGGATGCGACCGTCCGTCGCCTATACGCGCGGATAGTTGTATTAATGTATGTACACGTTTGTTTAATTATCGCTCTCGTTAACGGACGAGAACGAGCGAGAAGTGAGGGGTTTTTTGTGTCTAAAGTTTAATTACACCGGAGTCCATATAGTCAGCAATACGCGCTCGGGCGTAATCATTGCGTGGCAACAATTCATTATGCCGTCGGCGTTATTATCGCGGAGTCTTAAATTCAGCGTTAAAGCTCTGCGTGCTACCTATCGCAAATGCACACAGGGGTATTCGTTTCCTTGGGGCTGTGGCACGTGGATCCGTTTGTGTGAAACGGTAGGAGGCATGCTAAAAATGAGAGAAATTTCAGACGGGTAGGAGGTGTAGAGTTGTGAGAAAAATAAGTTTGGTTTTTGAGCTGGTTGAATCTTGATTGCAATTGGAAATTGAAAGAAAAAAATTGAGGGATGCCTTGATGGACGTGCAAAAATTGTGAAATTCAGTGCAGTAAGAAGTTCGCATTGGATTGCACACAGAGAGAAAAGTGGTGTAGCATTTTTGTCTGGAAGGGGGGGGGGGGGGCTAGAAGGGGCTCGGCAAAAACTGGTTTTGATCACGATTCTTTTTTTTTTTAATAAAATTTTGATCATAGTCGATAATCACGCAACACACATAAAATATGAAACTTGTCTTAATGACACGTGCATGTTAACATTAATATCAAAGGCTTGCAATGACTTTAAAAATATCAATTATTAAGGCTTTGGGCCACTCTAGAGGCTAAAAAGAAGGACTTATTTTGTGATTTTTTTTTCAGCGAAACCATAAAATAAATCGGAATTACAAAATAGGGGTTTTATTATACACGATGGTTTTATTATTCTCGATGACGCCTTTATTTCTGGAAGGTCAACGGCCGGACCAACAGCTACTATAATTTTTGAGTTATGATGAGACAGTAAAGTTTTTTCGATCATATATAAGAATAGCTATAGAAGTATGTAGGATTTTTTTTGATATATTGTTTTTTGTCAAAATGGCGCATTTCTAAAACAAAAAGTATAAAATGTCATGAGAAAATCGTCAGAAAATTGTTTATAAAAAAGGAACTATGCAATATAATAATAAAATCCTACGTAGTGCCTCAGAAAATGTAATTCTAAATATACAGTTAAAATTTCAAGTGAATCGGTTGAAATTTGTTTGAGTTATGAGTCTGGTCGACTTGAAAAATGTATTTTTGAGATAAACGCGTTTAAAGTTAGTAGAAAGTCACGACATGAATCAAGAGGGGTTGCGCTAGAATTAATAAATCGAGTACTCAGAGATTTTTCACACCCATAATATTTTGGAATATAATTTTATAGGTACTAAGGTACATTTTTAACAAAAAAAATCGATTTTTGAAAAACCCTAGAGTAGCCTAAGGCCTTAATTCAACGTACCCTATGCGATGGGATCCATCGTATCGGATTCTGTTCGATAATGTGGCAAACCTTTAGGATTCGACTTGGATTTTTACATTAGATTCCAATGAGAATTCCCAATCGCATCCAATGGAGATGCGATTACCCATTGGATCTTTATGAGAAAGTAGGGACAAGCATGGGGGAATCCAATTGGATGCCTACGACAATCACTGCATGGAAGAAGGGAAAAATCAAAGTCTTGGATTTATTTGTTTCGTCTGAATAGCCGAAAACCGCGATGTAGTTGTCAATAAAAAAAAAAAAGATTGTGCGGTGACTCAATAATCGAGTGGGTATTCGAGCTACCGTAAAGCAGATCAGATATGAAGAGGTGTTGTTGGAAAAAAAATAGCGAGCTGGCTGATCTACTCGTAAATAACAGCGACGAGATATGGACTTTTTAATTAATCGATAACATCGTGCAGCGCTTTCTAGAAATCGATTGTTCGATTGTTTCTATATAAGGCCGATAATTTCTGAAGTTATTGCGCGAAATTCGCTTCGGAGCTGAGATTAACGAGTTTCCACCTTAGTCCCGAAGCTTTCTATGCCTGGACCCACGAACGAGGAGCACGTGATATTTGCCCGCAAACTTAAAGGTATTCGCCAATTATTTCACGATCGGTCTCATCCAGGGGCTGGGGGACACCAGGCGAACCCAGAGGAAGGTAACTTTGCATTAAAGCAGCGCGGTGTTTGATCGATATATTGGGCCTATTGGTATAAAGTTTTAATCGAAACGATACTCGGTTGCGGTGTACCGATAACGATCGATTTTATCATATGTTTCGAGAAACAAATTGATTTTTTTTATCACACTCTCGGAAGATAGCGTCGTATGCGGATGAGTACACTGTTGAAAAAGTTGAAAAAGCTTTTTCTTTTCTTCATTTGACTAAAATTTCTTTCGGTCGAGTATTTGGAGTATTACTCATTCGAGTATATAAAGTGCGGTGAAAAAAAGTAAAATTATTTTCCTTTTTTTTCACTAACAAGGCTGTATTTTGAAAAAAAAAGAAAGGTATCGGTCGTGCCTTTTATTAATAGGCGCGACTATTTATGTATAGAAAGACCCTTTTCCTCAACTGCAGAATGTTACAGCAGTCTTCGAATGAAAACAAAGCAATGAGATTTTTGAGAGACTGAATCGTGTACCATTTTTCCGTCTGTCTCTTTTGTCGTATACCTACCAGATGAAACCAAATCAAATGTATTAGGAATAATTAAAATATTTAGTTATTCGACGATATTAAATAGATCTTGATTTGAATAAATAAATATATTTAAAATAAATAATTTCAACAAAGGAATGTGATAGGAAACATTTGATTTCACAAAAAATCTAGTTAATTCAAATTTTAAAAAATCAAATTGACGCATCTAGTTAATATCAAAAAAAATTTTCTATTGCAAAATGGATGAGGTTCGCCATGTAAGTCTTAGGCCAGGCCTTGATCCACCGTTCCCTTTTTAGGAACTGATCAGGAACTGTAGAGAAAGGTAATAGTGTGCTGACAGGGCCATAAGAAATAAACCGGCCGACGCATAGAGATCAGGTACTGGAAAAGTAAACATACATGCAAAAAATTTCTGAAATAGTAGAAACGAATGAAAAAAAGCAATGATTTTATAATAATTTTAATTTTATTCAAACAAAAAACGATCAAATAAACGCATTGAGTTGCCTCCAATAAATCTTTTTTCTTTATCAGTGTATCAAAAAACTATCGGCCTCTCCTGCCACTGGCGGGATCGCAATAAAAAATGTCCAAAAAAATTAACCTTTCGCAGAGCTGAACATTGGACGTCATGAGTTTTATCGCGTCTCCTAGTTCGCACACTCGATTGAATTGTTACGAAACTTCTTGTAAGCTTTGAGTACCGATTGTTCCGCGTAATCTTACACCCTCGATGCCCAACCGACAATCGCGATGAAAATCCAATGTCGCGCTATTTTATCGGTAAGTCTGAAAAATTTATAAAATCCCCATAGTTAACGAAGGTTTACAAGCCGGATACCCACACTGACGTATCAAGTTGCGGATTGTCATCGTGCCGAAGAGCTAGCACGATCAGAAGCGATATATCATCGAGTACAATGGAAAACTCGTTGATCGATTGGGAATAAGATTAGCGACTATGACAAATCCGATGTGTCTCGTGTTGATAGGGAGGCTGTTAGTCAAGCGATGATTTTATCGCATCATTTTCGAGTTAAATCGCACATCATGAGTGTTGATAATAATAATGATGTAATGATAGTAAATAACAAAACTATGCAAATAAATAAATAATTAAACTGAATAAATAATAATGATAATAGCAGTAATGAAAAACAATAACAAGAAAATAAACTAATAAAGTAGATACTAAAAGAAACTAAAAAAATGAATATTGATGATGAGGTTGTTTGGGGGTCGCTGCGCGACCCCTCATAACGCCCTTAGGGCAGCCTGGTCCGCTGGGGCGCAAATTTGGAGGAAACCTTCTTAGAAAGTCACCGAAGAAACCGAATTGAAATTGGAAACTTTCACTCTAAATGTCACTTTACTATAATCACAGTTTGGTGATGTTCGACTTACGTCAATACGTAAAGGGTATACGTTGGAGCTTAGAAAAAATAAAAATAAAACATTTAATGTTGAAGTATAGAAATAAAAAAATAATAGATAATGAAATAAAAAAGAACAATAAGTTATTTAGTTGAAGGGCATAGCTTGTATATATTAGGTGTAGTAAAAAGAAATCCATTATTTTTGCCTTCAATTTCATGCAAAAATAATGGATTTCTTTTTACTACACCTAATATAATACACTAATCATAATAATAAAATAAAATGGACGAGAAGAGAGAGAGAGAGAGAGAGAGAGAGAGAGAGAGAGAGAGAGAGAGAGAGAGAGAGAGAGAGAGAGCGCAGGCCCGAAATACAGACATGGCGATGGGACTGAGGAGGAATACGCCGGAGTACATATACCCGAGCAGAAATCTAATCAGGCTGCCTGAGGATCCATCAGGGCCGGATCAGGGATCAATAAGGCGCCCTGATCAGGCACGCATGATTTGCGCCGGACAGGGGCCTGAGCAGGGATCAATGAGGCGCCCTGATCAGGCAGGCCTGATTTGTGCCAGACAGGGGCCTGAGCAGGGATCAATAAGGCGCCCTGATCAGGCACGCCTGATTTGCGCCGGATAGAAGCCTTATCAGGTATCAATAAGGCGCCCTGATCAGGCACGCATGACTTGCGCCGGACAGGGGCCTGAGCAGGGATCAATAAGGCGCCCTGATCAGGCACGCCTGATTTGCGCCAGACAGGGGCCTGAGCAGGGATCAATAAGGCGCCCTGATCAGGCACGCCTGATTTGCGCCGGATAGAAGCCTTATCAGGTATCAATAAGGCGCCCTGATCAGGCACGCATGATTTGCGCCGGACAGATTGGGACGGTCATCGCCAAAACCGGAACAAAAAATAAACGATCAAGTCAAGTAAAATAAAAACTTAAACTTTAAAAAAATGTTTTCATATGTTTCATATTTTTAATAACGTTAGTAAACTTGATAACGTGTAACTGCGATAATAATTTAATAAATGTTGATCTATTTTTAAACAAAAAAATAATCAAATGATTGAGCCAGATGACACGCATGTCTCAGGCAGGATGAGGCACCTGATCCGGGCCAGATAAGTTGCTTGATCCGAGCCAGATATAGTGCCTAATCCGAGCCTGGTAAGGTGCCTGATCCGGGCCTGATAAAGCGCCTGATCAGAGCCTGATAAGGTGCCTGATCCGGACCTGAATTTGCTATTGTGGCAGCCTGATCCGGTCCGGATTTCACCCTGAACAAATTTCTGCTCGGGTAGCAGATGGCGACATAGTGCAGAAGAATAGACATAATAATGATAACAAGAGGCAAAACTACAGAGGCAAAATTATGGGGATGATGGAAGAAAGATGGCCAAGAAAATGCCTAATGGAGGAGGCGAGAGGGCTGTTGAACGACGACGCAAGCAAGTGGGAAAAAGAAATGAAGGAAGCAATGGAGCAAGCAGGAGAGGCGCAGATAGGCGACACAATTTGAAGAGGAAACAAAGAGGAATGGAAAATAAAAACAGGGAGGGCATTGAAGGAGCTGACGGAGCAAGAGATACAGAGGAACTGGGGGAAAATTGCCAGGTCCAAATTCTGCAAGGAATACAAGGTAAGGAAAAAAGAAGTGGGGATGGACGAGTATTGGGACAAAGAAACAAGGGGGGGGGGGGGGGGGGGTAGTCAGAGAAATTTGGGCAAAAATGAGGTGCGGGAGCGTGGGGAGAGAGGCGGAGAAATGTTTTAGAGAGTCAAGACGCAGCGTATGCAAGAGAGTGGACTAAACGCTGGCACACATTTGGGAATGTGAGGAGGCAAAGCAACAAATAAAGAAGCAGGCACTGAGAAATTTTGAACAATGGAGGGAACAATAAAAAAAAGGACTAGAAGGGGGGTGAAAAGAGGCATTAGAGGGGAAGGAAATAGTGAAAGAGATGTGCAAAATAAAGCGACAATTCGAAAAATTGGCGCGAAAGAAGAAGAGCGAAAGGTAGGGTGGGGACTAGGGAGGTTAGAAAGGAAGGGGAAAGCAGCAATAAGCATTAAATGCCAATGTAGAGATAAGTGGAAATAGAGATATAAGTTTTGAAACTGTATGTAAAATATCAAGAAAATGATGTTATGTTATGTTTATTTCAGGTATATCTACATAAAAGTTTGTTTCTTTTCTTTTTCGCGACTACATTGGAATATACGTATTCGATTCGACACAAATTTTGCGTTCTTTTTTGCAATAGAAAAGTACTTTCTAAAAGTGATTTTCATAAACAAGTAGGTATATGTCCAAGGCGATATTGTTATTGAATTGTGTGTACAATTTTAGCACGATCGGTGAATTCGTTTTAATGTTATGTTTCCCATATACTTCAAAAATGTAGTTATGAGAAAAAAAACCGACACTGGTAGATGTGCGGTCGGGGTTCGGCTCGGTCAGTACTTCGAGTTGAGGTCTTAGGCCACTCTAGAGGCCAAAAAAGGACATATTTTGTGATTTTTTTTTCAGCAAAATCACAAAATAAATCGGAATTACAAAATAGGGGTTTTATTATACACGTAATTAACTATACAAAATCCATTTTTTCACAGCGATACATGTCAAAATGCCATCTTGAAACTTGCGAAGATGATACAGCAGAGTCTTCTACAGCATAGACTTGCTGGATCAATTGATTAGTAATCGGTATAACTTTTTCCTAGTTTGGCCGAGAACTTCGCGTATCGTTGTTCGATCGTTTGATCCATCGCGCGTCTTGACATAGTCTTTGAAACGATTTTCACAAAATCAATGATATTGAGGCAACCACTGCTCGGAGAAGACCTGAGGTGAAGGAAGGACTAAAATGCAAAAACCCGCGAGGGTATGGAATAAAGTCACTACTAATCGTGCAGAAATATTGTCATCGGTAGAGTCCGATTCGGACTAGGATCCTGGTTTGTCAATCGGGATCCGGTTGGATATCGAATCGGATCTGGGAGCGAAATGTAACGCTCGCAAGTCGGATTCCTGCCAAGATCCTAATCCGGAACTATTAAAGATTCTATTCAGAATCCAAATAGAAACTTTGCATAGGATCCAGGCTAGAATATCGAAGTTTTAGAACAAGATCTAGTTCGATATCGAATCGGATCCCAGGGAGGAATGTAAAAATCACCAGGAGGTACCGATCCGTATCAGCTGGAGACGCTGGACGTTTTCTGAAATCATTTATTCAAGGATCTGAAAACGATTAGGTTAAAATTGGTGCGGCAGTATAACTGTCAAAACTTAAATACTTTAATAACAGAATTTCGAACAAAATTTTTGACATTCAATAAAAAAATTCGAAAAAACAATATATCGACCTCGAAAGACTTATATTTCCTGGAGACAAATGATATAGGTTATTAATTCTAAGTAATTATATTTAAATTAAATGGAGGTCGTTCGAACTAAGAAAATATAAATTTAATTTGCTAAGAAAAATGTATTTAATACGTATTTCAAATTCTTGTCACCACGTCTCTGCCTTGTGCTACGTAGTGGGCGGCATCTGGATTCTGATGAGGATACCCCTTCTAGGGAATCCATATCGTGTTCCGATCGGGATCCGATTGGAGCTTAGGTATCCCTAAGAAATTTCTGCACGGGTACTACTACTAATAAAATAAAGTAATAAATAAATTAAATAAAGAATAATAAATTAATAAATAAATTAAATAAAGAATATGTATCTATTTATATATATTATATAAGTCAGCATGATATTTATATTGGATACATTCGACGAAAAAAGGTTTAATCGGTGAAACAACGCGTGAGTGTCAATTTCGATGAAACCGATAGCGTCGTTATCATCAACAAGATAAGGATTTTGCGCGGTACATAAACGGGTGAGGATCTCACAATCCTCACAGTTAACCGGCAAGAATTAGTTGGTTATTTATACAATACGAGGAACGAGTTCGCATCTGCAGAATGAGCGGAAAAATTGTGTATCTCTTGGCTGTTGTGGTACTCGCTACGGTCGTGTCGGTAACCAACGGCACGCCTGCTGCAGCACCGCTGGAGTTTTACGCCAGCAAGGCGAATCTTTCGAATCATCTGGTCGCCGGATCTCGTGTGCCGGGTGATCGTCTCGTCCTGCGGCAAAACGTCACGAAGCCCTCCGCATGGCTACAGGTCGTCACTGTAACGCAGACCTTCAACACCACCAGATACGACAAAATAACGCAAGTCAGGGCACTCGACCAGAAGACCAACGGAAACGGTGCGACGCCGTCCCTCTTGTCCGGAGGCCCGGGCACGAATGCAGTCACACTTCACTTCAAGAGCAAGAGGGGACACAGCGTCGACTTCATTGTCGAACTCTACGCGAGGCCCTATTGAGGAGGAAATCGACGCATCACCGGTCGATCCAATGACTCGTCGCTTGTCACTTTCCGCTTCGGAAGTGGACGGAATTGATATTAAATCGAGACTAATTTTCCTTTAGATCCTGTGGAATTAATAAAGATGAAATAATTGTGGCTTTTTCGGGTGACTTTACTCTGAAAACCATAATTCATTACGGATGATAGGTCATGTATCTTGTTGATTTTTCACCCATCCCTTGGCGTTGGCGATCGTATATCTAAAGTTTATTTGATTTAACTCGGATCCATTTTAGGATCTACCCCTACCTATCCCCATAGGTAGGGGTAGATTTACGGGGATATGTAGGGGACGAAAAAATAGGCAATGTTGATAATTTTTTTTTGGAAAGGAACAAAACATTTTAATTTTATGAAACTTTAGGTACAATTTGTTACATAATTGAACTGTTCAAGTGAATTTTTTCATTGAAAAATATTGCTAAATGACGACGCTGTGGTATGGTCTTCCAGGAAGGCAATGACGGCAGTTCATTTTTGGGAAATCCAACGACTTCAATATTGATCTGAAAAATGTGAACCAAGAATCTTTAGTATTTTAACATCTAAATGTTGAACGTATACCTAGGAAACATTTAAACGTTGAAAACTCAGTGTTGCGCATGGTAAATATTCGGAGCGGTGACCGTTTAGGCGTGCATCGATTAGCGCATCAACCAGTGAGCGGAAGGCCAATACTTCTGATACCTTGGTATAGATCAGTGGTTCCTAACCTTTTTATAAACAGGGACCACTTTGATGCTTTTGTTTATAGCAAGGACCACAAGGTTCAAGAATAACAAACCGTTTTAATCGCAAAATACAATTTAATAAATACTTTCACCATACTTTCTGATGTTTGAATGTTTGAATTCTAATGACCTTGAATGATCATGAACGACTTTGACCCCTAATGTTTTTTATGCGGCTTGAGGTGCTCCACAAGATGATTGAAAAGAATGTACCATTCCATTTAAAAAAGTGGAGGTGAACTTTACTATGCATTACCACCTCCACCGAAATAAAAAAAATTGGCCGCATTTGATGGCCCCCTTCATACCGTACAACTTTTGTCTGGAACACTTTTTTGTGACGTCGATAATTACCGAGCTATTTCGAGTGGCAGAGATAAGAGGAACACCCTGTATATAAAAGCGAAATACCACTGACTCACTGATTGACTGATCAATGACAAAATCTTAATTTAATTTAAATCTCAAGTTAATTATCTCATTTCAGTCTTCTATATTATATATATATATATATTTATATATATATATGTGTTATTCCACGGGTTAGAACGCTTGTATGATTTTTTTTCAAATTTTTTTACATAATCAACAATTCGTAGTCAATTTTGAAAAAATCGCCCGTTTTTTTTTCAAATGGTCATAAGTTTCTGAATAACTGATCGATTAGCATCTTTTTTTTTTATTTTTCGTTTTGAAATGTTCTTTATGAAAACAAATATTTCAAAAATATTCAAAGTCATCTTGGACCTCATTTTTTAGTTTTTTGGAAAAAACGCGATTTTTTTATACAACGCTTTTTTTTATTTTTGACTTTGTAAAGAAATATGATAAATTTAGCATTTTTTGTCGCCATCGTGGTAAGATTTTTCTTTCTATCTTTTTTCTAAATAGAAAAATTTTTATTCTTAATTTTTTCCAAATATATTTGCGTTCTATGATGATATAATAAATTAAATGGTTAATTCTATCATATTCAATACTTTGTATATAATATTAACTCACTTAAAAAGTTTTCCATTTATGTTAAATTATTTAAAGGATTATTTAAAGGGGAATGAAGTAAATAGTTATTCAATTAATTGTCAAATAGTAATTGATGATGAATTTATTCATTTCTGTGACGTTTGAATAATTTACATAATTTGTGATCTCTCAAATCTCTTGAAATAGTACACTGCATTTTTTTTTGAACACCATATAATTTATTATTTGACATTATTGCATCATAGGAAACAGCTATATATGGAAAAAATTAAGAATAACGATTTCTCAATTTAGAACCAATTAAAAAAATAGACAGAAAAATCTTACCACGATGGGCCTGGCGGCAAAAAGTGCTAAATTTATTTTGTTTTTTTGACAAAAAAAAAATCAAAAATAAAAAGTGGCGTTCTTTGAAGAAATCGCATTTTTTACAAAAAAACTACAAAATTATGTCGAAGATGACTGAATATTTTTCAAATATTTTTCTCACAAAGAACATTTCAAAACGACGAATTAAAAAAAAGATCCTAATCGGTCCAGTTTTCTGAAAGTTATGAGCATTTGAAAAAAAAACGGGCGATTTTTTCCAAAATTCACTACGTATTTGCGATTGTGTAAAAAAATTTGAATTTATCACACAAGTGTTTTAAGATGAAAGCAATAACATATTAAAGTTTCAGCTAAATCGAAAGGGATCGGGCCGGAACGTGGTCGATTTGGCGTGGAATGCCCCATATATATATATATATAAGTGAAATACCACTCACTGACTGATTAATCACGAAATTTGAGAAACTATAAAGCCTACAAACTTAAAATTTGGCAGGTAAGTTTTTTATAGGGTGTAGGCATCCGCTAAGATTTTTACGAAAGTGACGAATTAAGGGGGCAAAATGTGGAGGTGAAAATTCGTATGGAAAATTGTATTCCTTGCGTGTATGAACTTGAAACTTGGTATATTTATTCTTCAAAACAAATGATACGACGCATATTTTAGGATTTTTTGAAACAACCCCTAATGCTACTTCTAATGAAATTTCTATGGGCCAAATTCTACGCAGGCGAAGCCGCGGGCGGAAGTTAGTATATCTGCATAAGTCAGCACTATATTTATATTTGACACATTCGACGGAAAAAGGTTTAATCGGTGACACATCGCATGAGTGTCGATTTCGATGAAACCGATAGCGTCGTTATCATCAACGAGATAAAGATTATGCGCGGTACATAAACGGGCGAGGATCTGACAAACCCCACAGTTACCCGGCACGTATTAGTTGGTTGTTCGTACAATACGAGGAACGAGTTCGCAGCTGCAGAATGAGCGGAAAAATCGTCTGTCTCTTGGCCGTTGTGGCACTTGTCACGGTAGTGTCGGTAACCAAAGCCACGCCTGCTGCTGCACCTCTGGAGTTTTACGCCGCCAAGGCGAATCTTTCGAATCATCTGATCGTCGGATCTCGTGTGCCGGGTGATCGTCTCGTCCTGCGGCAAAACGTCACGAAGCCCTCCGCATGGCTGCAGGTCGTCACTGTAACGCAGACCTTCAACGCCACCAGATACGACAAAATAACGCAAGTCAGGGCACTCGACCAGAAGACCAACGGAAACGGCGCGACGCCGTCCCTCTTGGCCGGAGGCCCGGGCACGAATGCAGTCACACTTCACTTCAAGAGCAAGAGGGGACACAGCATCAACTTCATTGTCGAACTCTACGCAAAGATCTATTGAGAAGGAAATCGACGCATCGACGGTCGATCCGATGACTCGTCGCCTGTCACTTTTCGCTCCGCAAGTGGACGGAATTGATGTTAAATCGAGACTACTTTTCCTTTGGATCATGTGAAATCAATAAAGATTAAATAATTGTGGCTTTTCCGGGTGACTTTACTCTGAAAACCACAATTCATTGCAGGTCATGTGTCTTGTTCATTTTGCACCCATTCCTTGGCGTTCGCGATCGTATATTTACAGTTTATTTGATTTAACTCGGATCGATGCCGGGACTTGTTTGTCCGCCCCCTCCCTCCATCTAGCCCAAGCGTTCCGAACGCGCTGCAACGTATAGTCGCTTCACAATGAAATCACTTGCATTACTTTATTAACACACCTTGTGTGCTCGCTCGGAGTACAAACGGCTTGCGGGAGAAGCCTCGAGCTCCTGCGCCACACTACGGTCACAGTGCCTACTGCTGCGTCTACGAATTTGCTCTTTGATTCAAATAAAAAATTAGAACAGACTAATTTAGGTTACGCAACTAAATTTTTTTTTGATTAAATAATACCAGATACCGTAATTATTATAAGCATATAATTGTTTTATTACTCAACGGTGTTGAATAGATCTTGATTCAAATAAATTAATAAATTTGAAAGAAATCTCGAAAATAGTATAATCAAAAAATTTAAATTTAATTCTAATATAATTTGAATCAAATATCAATTACAATTGATATTTTATATTATTATATAATTATAAATTATATTTGAAATATAATTTGAATAAAGAAGTATCAAATGAAAGCATTTAGTTGATTTCAATGTTTTTTTTTTTTTTCATCAAAGTACATATGGGGTATGTACGTATTATGTATTATTGATACGCGTGAAGCCAGAAATATAAATAACTTTCCGCGAATTGTAGCGAGTCTTCCTATTAAAATTACAAACTCATTCGTCATAGACTGCGTTACTTGCATCAACGTACGTAAGACACACCCACATTTGGAGAGTAGGTACGAGGTATATTTGTCGAAGTGTAAAGAAGGTCGTTCGCGCAAAAGGTTCGAGTAAGAAAGACCGAATCTAACCACTACAATTCATATCGCGCTCCACTTTTATACCGGAATAGAAAAAACTCGATAGGTTCGCAAGTGCAGGTACATCCGTCCCCCGCGTGTAATTGCACGTACGTCCCTAGTCTCGGTGAGTCTACACGCCGATGCTACCGCGCTTAAGTAAGGGCGGTTTTTTTTTTTTTCTACGCCGAAGCTATTATTGCTCGCGACCGGTTGCAGAGGCTATTTTTGTACCTTTCTATAAACATTTGTGTCATATGAGAATTACGAGAATATCGTGAATGAGATATTGAAGGTAATTCGAGCAGGTACTCGATTGTCCGAGCGCTGGTCGATCTCTTTTATATCTATTATTCATAGGATTTTTGTAGGGACCTATTTTTATAGGGTTGTATAGGGACTTATTATTATAGGGCTGTATAGGGACTTATTATTATAGGGACTTTTTTACGAACCTATTTAATATATTTTATTTTTGACAATTGACATTTATCGTTCAAAATTCGTTCGGTGTAATAAAGAAACAAAGTGTTTTTTTTTTCTTCAATTGACTGGTTGAGTTGCTACGCTCGCTGATGCTCGCGGTAACAAAATAAATGTCGTCACCCGTGAAAAAACAAAATAACAACACAAACAGTCCACACTGCCAAAAAAAATATTTAATTGAAGTCTTTTAATCTATTTAAATCTATTTAAATCAAATAGGTTTTTTCCTTGTCTCATAGCTTACTACGACCCTATGTGTTAATTTTTTTTGTTCAAGCTATTCTTTTTGAATATTAAATATATTCAAATTAAATAAATATAGATAAAACACGATATATCGGCACGATTACGAGAAAGGAATATAGGTTCATGACATAATAGAGCGGTGAAAAAAAAGTTAAATTATTTTTCTTTTTTTTTCCTAACAAGGCTGATATTTGGAAAAAAGAAAGGTATCGCTGTGCCTTTTATTAACAGGTGCGACTATTTATGTATAGAGAGATTAACCATTTTCTCAACTGCAGAATCTTACAACAGTCTTCTAATGAAAACAAAGCGATGAGATTTTTGAGAGACTAAATCGTGTACCATTTTTCCGTCTGTCTCTTTTGTCTTGTACTATCAGATGAAACCAAATCACAGATTTATTAGGAATAAATAAAATATTTAGTTATTAGACAATATTAAATAAATATCGATTTGAATGAATAAATATATCTAAAATAAATAATTTTAATAATGGAATGCAATAGAAAGAAATTTGATTTCACGAAAAATCTAGATAATTCAAATTAAAAAAAAATCAAATAGACGCATCTAGTTAATATCAAAAGAATTTTTCTGTCAGTGCACTGCCGCCAAATTTATCAATTTTTTTTAAATATGAAATAATCGTAAAATACACATTGATATAAGATTGATAACGCGTTATTAATACGTTTGTGTAAAAATGATAATAATCTTAAATGCACAACTCAACATTTATAAGAGTATAATCGTATCGGTTTCGAACGAAATATTGGTGTGTAGGAGTTGGCGCCCTGCATGAGGACTCGAGTCAAAATTTTCGAGCCGCGTTCAACGCGCAAAACGGAGACCTCATTTCCCGAGCAAAGATCGGTGACAGCGGATTATCGGGTACCGAAATGAGGGTACAATGTTTGGAATACCAATACGTTAGGACCTCCGATGAACCTCCCGAATGGAAGAAATTAAACATTGTCACTCAAAGGAGGTCAATGCAGAGCGCAACTGAACCTGCGAAACCCTAGGTGGGCCTACTTCGAGCGCTCCCGCAGAACCTACTGGCCCCCCCCTTTTGGCCTACTATAGGCGCACTTTAGACCCTCCGGACCCTCCATTCAGCCTATTGTAGACGCACTGTAGACCTCCCGGACCCTCCATTCAGCGAAAACGTATTTATTTTGTCATCGAACGGGTTACCGATCATGCCACAATGGAGTGCTGATTAAGGAGATATCGAATTTGGGCTCAAAGCAGGTTAGGTGGGGTCGATGCAACGGACTTGAGATCGAAAGCAAGTTAATGAGGCCTGTGTTCCGCACGTTTCACTGAAACTGGGGGTCGAAAGAAGATTTGGGAGGACTAACAGAGGCAAAACTGGACCAAATGAAGGACTTTTCATGGCACTGACTTCGAGAAATGGGGTTTGGTAGGTTCAACGGATGCTGGCAGCTTGTGCATTACAAAAGAAATCGGTCCTGTGAGTGTTCAGAGGAGGCTATGAATTTTGACTCTGGCAGCTTGCCATTTTCGTAATTCTCAAAATTTCAGGAAAATATTCTGGTCATACGAAAGTTTTATTATTATAATAAATGACCCTAGTTGTCAGAACCACCTGCACCGATTGGCCATGCAGCAACGGCGGCACATTGTTTAAGGGAGGAAATACATGTAGCGGCATAAAAAAATCTACAGGTCAAAACTTTAAAGGGAGGATTAACCGAGGCTAAACTGGACCAAATGGAGGCCTCTTCATGGCACTGACCTCGAGAAATGGAGTTTGGTAGATTGAACATAGGCTGGTGGCTTGTGCATTACAAAGGAAATGGGTCCTGCGAGTGTTCAGAGGAGGCTATAAATTTTGCCTCGGGATTCATCGAATTTCACGCCCCCCCCTCCTGGTTTCCCCTAAAGATAAGTTGTCCAGAAACCCCTTAACTGCAATTTACAACAAAAAAATATGTGACGAATCCAGAAATTGACTGAGTCGTTGAATCGCCGAGTCCTTTCAGCACCGTAAAAGATCGCAGGAGTCGAAGAAAATTGGTCGCATCTTCCTTTTAAAAAAATATGAATAACAAGTCTCTTACCGTCTTCGCGATAAGAGTCGTCCGACATCGCTCGATGCGAGGAACTTGATCTCGAAAATGGACATGAAGTCTACGTTGTCTGTTCTATATACATATGTACCCGGAAAATGGCCGGTATCTTGTGTTTTCCATTTGGTCCGCGCGCGCTTTCACAACCCGATGTAATGGAATCATTTTACGTCTCGACGCAAAGAGACTCGCCAAACTTTCAACGACATCGGCAAAGAGTTCGAGCTGTGTATTTCCATATATATATATATGTGTGTGTATACGGGAGTGTTCGGACTCTATTCTAGCAAATTGTCGTGTACACACGTATATGCCGGCTGTGCGAGAAGCGAGATTGGCTTTTGGGCTGTTACGTTTCGGTGGAAAGGCAATGAGAGTGAGGAGCAAGGATCCGCGGGAGAATGCCAAACGAAGAACCTTCACGGTATATATACGGAATCAAATTGCAAAGATCGGTGGTGTAGACACGGAGCGCGAGGTATTGCGAGGGACGTAAAAATACTGGCTCTTTACCGGGGGGGGGGGGGGGGGGGGTGGTGGTGGTAGTGTATATAAGCCGAGGATAGTGCCAAAGGAAGAAAAAGGAAGCGAATTGCCAGCCCCGAAAAATTCTCACGAAAGTGGGCCAATGCTCTTGCCGGACGGGGAATGTATACGTTACGTCATACCCGGTTCGTCGACGCTTCAGGCGGATGGGCTAAACTGACTTTTCCTACACGCCAAACTTCCCAGCGTTGATAAAAATGAATGAGCTTTGACAAATTTGGTGAAGGACGAGTCTTTTTATTAGATTTGAAACGATTCACCCGACTTGGCCGATCTGATGATTGGGCCTCAAAAAACAGATCGATTTTCTATATTTTTTTTATTCGCGAGAGTATTGAAATGGCGAGGGCGAGAGATCTACGCTGTCATAAGTCTCGTATTTTTTTTATTTGTTTTACTGGCAATAATGTTTTGTGGTGTGACTTCGCATGCTGAATTTTTATTTTATTGTTTCAGAATGCCTAATATGTGAGAAAAGACTAAAGACCGAAGGGGAGTAAAAAGAAAAAATAACATCGACGACGAAGAGGACGAAGATGTAGAAAATAATTGTTTCTGCTTGTGTTGCCTCGAGCCCTTTGCCAATAGCCAATCAAAAGAGAAATGGGTTCAGTGTATCGAATGCAAGGAACAGTCACATGAAGCTTGCACTTGAGGAGAGTGTCGATATATATTTGTCATAATTGCTTTTCGGACTAGATTTCGGACGGAACTTGATTTTTTAATTGATTTCAATTCGATTGATCTCACACAAATGCCATATTTTATTATTGTTATAAAATAACTAATACTTCTTATGTTGATAATTAACATTAAATGTT
This sequence comes from Ophion ventricosus, assembly GCA_963932345.1. Lineage (NCBI taxonomy): Eukaryota > Metazoa > Arthropoda > Insecta > Hymenoptera > Ichneumonidae > Ophion > Ophion ventricosus. The sequence continues at coordinate 33,595,677 of OZ010711.1, read as the reverse complement.
ATTTAAGTTCGTAATGATGTGCCAAAGGATGGTTAAAGGAGTCTAATTAGTGTTAAAATATTATAAATAGATAGTTGTTGTTGGTTATTACATACCAAAGGTTGATAAGGCAAAAAAAAGTGTAATTATTTATTATTAATATAAATGTTTCTTTTATTCACCAACAGCAGTGTTTAAGTTAAATTTCTTTCCTCATAATCACCGAATACATTGGTGTCACAACTTACCTTGGTAGTGGGAGAGTTATTACACGGCGAGTTGTTTCGGTTTTTGTCGATTTTCTCAGAAACCTTAACCCTTCGTGGTCACACTTTCAAATTCAATCACGGTGGTCACACTGGCTCGATTCTACCCAGTCGGTTTTCAAAAAAAAGTATTGTCACCAAACTATCCGTCCGAAGTGGTTCAAAAAATTACGGACCATGCTTTGAACTTTCTAGATAATTTATTATACGAAAAATTTATTTATAAGAAATTAAATGGCGACATGTTAAAAAAAAATCATAAACAGGTGAAAACGCAAAAAAGACACTTTTTAGCTCAAAAAATCATAGTTCCGTGAATTTTCAACATTTTTAACTAAAATTTGGGCGTAATACTTCTTAGATATGCTACTTTTGGGGAAAAAAAAATAGTAGCATAGTGCGTGTTCCAAAAAAGATATTTATTCCGACATGTGAAGAGGGTCGACTTTATGGTATGAGGATTCTTTAAACTCCAGGTAAACTCCAACAATGATATATTTACGCCAAAAGTTGATCGACGGTTCGATTCTACCCAGTGTGACCACGAAGGGTTAATATTGGGAGTACAAATAAATCTCCGCCGTTTGACAAAAGATGTCCCCACCAGGAGGTTATGGTTGAAATTGTCAGATGTAAAATGTCATATCGTAAGGTTGGACATCTGGCACGACCATAACCTTGAAATATTAGCGATTTTGTATCAGCATCACATAATTTTTTTCGTGCGAAAATGTCGAGCTTTGAGCCGAATAAGCGTCATTTGCGGGAACTTTTGATTTACTTCTTTAATTTGAAGAAATCTGCAGCTGAGGCGCATCGATTGCTTGTAGAAGCATATGGCGAGGCTACTTTAAGTGAGAGAAGTTGTCGTGAGTGGTTTCAAAAGTTTAAGAATGGTGAGCTTGACGTCGAAGACAAAGAACGTAGCGGAAGGCCGAAAGTGTACGAAGACGCGGAATTGGAAGCATTATTGGAGGGAGATTCGTGCCAAACGCAAGAAGAACTTGCACTTATATTAGGAATGACTCAACAAGCAATTTCACATAGTTTAAAATCGTTGGGAATGATTCAAAAGCAAGGACGTTGGGTTCCATATGAACTGAAGCCGAGAAACGTTGAACGCCGATTTTACACATGTGAAATGCTGCTTGCCAGGCATAAGCGAAAGGGTTTTTTTGCATCGTATAGTCACTGGTGATGAAAAATGGATCCACTACGATAACCCAAAGAAGACGAAATCATGGGGACCACCTGGCCATGCTTCAACATCGACAGCCAAGCCGAATATTCATGGAAAAAAACTCATGTTGTGTATTTGGTGGGATCAGCTTGGTGTCGTGTATTATGAGTTGCTTAAACCGAACGAAACCATTACTGGGGCTCTCTACCGAACACAATTGACGAGATTGAGCCGAGCACTCACGGAAAAACGCGTCCACTACTAGTCCAGACACGAGAAAATTATTCTTCTGCATGATAATGCTCGTCCACATGTTGCGGCGCCGGTCAAAACCTACTTGGAAACGCTCAATTGGAAAGTTTTACCCCACTCGCCGTATTCACCAGACATTGCTCCCTCTGACTATCATTTATTTCGATCGATGACGCACGGCCTGTCTGAGCAACACTTCACATCATATGAAGATACCAAAAATTGGGTCGATTTGTGGATAGCCTCAAAAGATGAAGCATTCTTCCGACGCGGTATCCATATGCTGCCAGAAAGATGGCAAAATGTCGTGGCTAGCGATGAACAATACTTTGAATAAAACATAAAGTACCGTTCTTTCATAATAAATGCCCATTTTTTAAATAAAAAAACAGCGAAGACTTATTTGTACTCCCAATACTTTTATTTTTATGTTTGTTTCGAATAAGTATAGAACTAGCTATGTTAAGTTATAGAGTTAATAGATTTAGGACTTTTTTTGATTAATTGTGAGATATGCTAGTTAAAGTAAAAATTGTCACAATCCTCCTCGGTCTCTCCTACTGCCTCAAAGTTAAGATCCGAGGCTAAAAAACTATGGCAAAAAAAAAACCCATAAGAAAATCTTCCAGCGTCTGCAGACCCCAAACTAAAAAAAAAAATGTCTACCCTTGCTTATCCAACGCGAGAGGTACTTTCATTCGCATCCATCAAGAGTGCTGTGTGACGGGCGATACGCGATCGTGGCACGATTCACAGTCGCAGCTACGATTTAGCCAACTCTACCTTGTACATTCAAGCGGTACGTATATGTACGTACGAGTTACGCGCGCGGACATCGAACGCGACAAGTTTATGGTCATGCGAATTGACTTCTCGTTCAGCACTGTCACCGTGCTCGAGCGGCAAAAGCACCGCTACTACGTATACGCCCACGCGGCCCGCGTATATACATATGCACGGGACGACGAACGTGCGAAGAGGTTTGTTAGCTCGCGAGAGAAATTCAGGATGCGCCGGTGGAACGCCACTCCGGCTGATATTCCCATTGCGCCTTGCACCCTTCCGATGTGATAACGCACGAAATTCACGTTGGAAAGGATCATGCAAAACGGACGTATGACCCAGCTATCTCATCGCGCCGTGGGCGGCATATTAATCCTGCTACTTGTAGCGAAATACGTTCAGCCGGATTTCGAATTCGTCATAATCCAAATTGGCTTACCTCATTTACTTTGGCCGTATCATACATTGGAGTAGTGCAAAAAATACGATTTTTTATTGGTCTTTTTCATTATTGGAGTAAACAATTTTTGTCTAGTGTAAAAAACAACAAAAAAAATGGTAAGTGTGTTTGTTTGGGTTTGGGCGCTCGCGTGAAGTGAGTTCTGTAGCTCAACTTCAAAAAATAGCGCGTATTTGTGATTTTTGGCGTGCTAATATTTTTTTAATGTCAAAATGTGGTAAAGAAAATTACCACGTTATCGGGTTCATTGGCAAGCTTAAAAATTAAATTTCGATTGTACTCGGGAGGGGACACGCTCCACTCTGATCTAAAAAACCAATAAATTCATTTTTCCAATGAGAATAATATTTATTCACTTTTAGAACACATTTCGTAACTACTCTTTTTATTTGGGATATGAGAAATTACGTTTCGAGGTAAAATTACGAAGATACGGCAAATGCCGTGGGCCACTTTTTGAAATTGATCTAGAGGGTTGATTTTACGCTCGAATTTTTTTTTTTTTGTAAATTGAAGTTTTTGGCTATGGACTTGAAGAAAAAAATCAGTTTTGTTTGCACCCTCATATATATATATATAAATATATATAAAATTTTTTTCCTGTTCCAAAGTATACCCTTGCTGGTTTTTACGTATTACCCTTTCCAATCGAACCCGTATATATATATATATATATATATATATATATATATATATGTATAAAACCCGCAAGGGTATATGTTGGAATACAGAAATTTTTTTTAATGAATAAATGATAATAGATTTTAATACATTATAATACAAGATAGAAAAAATAATGGATAAGAAATCATTGTTTAATTATTTTTTATCTAATATTCATTACTGGAGTAAATTTGTATTTTTTGGTGATGCGAAAATATCTATTTTTTATTATATTCTATATTATAGATTATATATAATATATATTTAGATATATATATATATTTACATAATAATAGATTATGATACATAGAAAAATAATGGATAATGTATAAATAATGATATACATATATATTATATATAATAATATAGGTAATGACTAATAGATAAAAAATAATTAAAAAATGATTTCTTATCCATTATTTTTCCTATTGTGTATTATAATTTATTATTATTTATTTTTTTATTTTATTTTTTTTGCTGTGTTCCAACATATACCCTTGCGGTATACGTTGGAACACAGGAACGTTTTTACGTATTACCCTTCCCAATTGAACCCGTTCCTATCACTCCCTACCCGCACTTTGCTAATCTAACCTAACGTTCCGTTGCGTCCACAGCCGTGTACACTACCGCATTTGCCGAGGGTACGGGGAAACTGTGGAAAAGCCGTACCGGTATAGACGGCTCCATATCCGTCTGATTCTCTGGTACACATACTTCTACTCAAGTATCTACACCAAGGTATCAGAAGTGTTGGCTTTCCGCTCACTCTGATTAATGCGCCAGTCGGTAAACGGCTGAGTGGTCACCACTTCTAGTATTGGCCATGCGCAACGCCGCTTAACTCGTTATTAATTATTCATCAATAACTAATAGATTTTAAAAAATCATTAAAAGTGCTGTTTTATTTATTATTTATAACCGGAGAATATTTTTTTCGCGCTGGAAAACAAAGTGCCACGAAATTCTGATAAACTATTTTGATAAGTGTCCCCGGACAGGTGTACGCTCGAGACGAGAGTGCAGCAAGTTTACCCCGTAATTCGGGTAATTTTGGAACATTCCGTCAGCGCGTACGGCAAGTTGTGATGGTGTATCTAATTCGCTGGAGTAAAATAGCAGAGCAAGGAAGCCAAGCCGTATACGAACACGCTCGGAAGAGTGGTTGCCCACCGAGTGTTGCGACCAAGAGAGCGAGGGAGAGGGAGAGAGAGAGAGGGGGGGGAGAGAGAGAGAGAGAGAGAGAGAGAGAGAGAGAGCAAGTCTCCATAAGCTTTCTGCAAGCTCTTAAGGAGGTGGGGTTAGGGTGGAGAACACGGCTAGAAAGGAAGCAAAATGGTGAGCGAAGGTACGTGCGGCTGTTCCCCGTACACCAGGTACACGCGTCAACGGTTGTAATTTTCCAACCGAGAAGGAGAGGGAGAGAGAGAGAGAGAGAGAGGTGCACTCATCAGAGCATATATATTACTATGTATTAGAGCTTGTGCCGTATAGAAACTTGCCTGTAATTTTCAACGAGTTGTGTCGGAATAGCTCTGGCATTTCGAGAGACGGAGACTACACGCCTCGTCAAATCGACCGGCAACGTAGCCACATAAATTAAGCATGCCTAATGCAGACAGCTCGTGGAAAGCTTCGATTTCCCGCAAGTGTAAAACTCCTTTGTGTATTTAAAGACCCTTTATTCGAGACGGATTGTTAACTGTACGATAGAGCGGAAGTACGCGAGAATGAAAATACAATCGACCGTGGCACTTTGTACAGAGTCGCGGAAAATAAACAGTTCTGTTGTCAGGGGATGAAAATATACGTCGATGAAAAGGCTGATGAAAAATTTACGGCTCAATTTTGGCTAATTTTTTGATTTTCCAAAAATCGATTTTTTTTGTTTGTTAAAAATGTAACGTAGTACCTATAAAATTATATTCCAAAAAATTATGGGTGTGAAAAATCTCTAAGTACTCGATTTTCGAATTCTAGCGTAACCCCGCGTGATTTATGTCGAGACTTTCTACCAACGCATTCTACAAAACGCGTTTATCTCAAAACTACATTTTTCAAGTCGGCCGGACTCATAACTCAAACAAATTTCAACCGATTCACTTGAAATTTTAACTGTATATTTAGAATTACATTTTCCGAGGCACAACGTAGGATTTTTTAAAATTATACTGCATAGTTCCTTTTTTATGAACAATTTTCTGACGATTTTCTCATGGCATTTTATACTTTTTGTTTTAGAAACTCGCCATTTTGACAAAAAAACAATATATCAAAAAAATCCTACGTACTTCTATAGCTATTCTTATATATAATCGAAAAAACTTTAGTGTCTGATCATAACTCAAAAATTATAGGAGCTGTTGGTCCGGTCGTTGACCTTCCAGAAATAAAGGCATCACCGGAAAAATGCTGCACAGTCGCCATTTTGACATGTATCGCTGTGAAAAAATAATTTTGTATAGTCAATTACGTGTATAATAAAACCCCTATTTTGTAATTCCGATTTATTTTATGGTTTCGCTGGAAAAAAAATCACAAAATATGCCCTTTTTTTGGCCTCTAGAGTAGCCTAAGGCCTTAAGATGAAGGAAAATCAAGATGAATGAATTCTATACTCTGCGCTAGATTAAAGTTACGACTAAGATCGTTAAGATCGTTAACCTTAATTCGTCAATCTTCGTTAAATTAAAGTCAAGACTAAGATCGTTAATTTTCATTAAAAAAATTACCGTTTATCAAATCGTGTCTTGTCTCGATGTTTTACAGATCGCAAAGACTACAATCGATTTCGTTTTCACATAAAATAATCCTCAATTACGATTTATCGCAATATATTGACCTAGGTCTATTCGAGAAACTTCACGACGAATTTTTTTTCTTCCTCTATCTACAGTGAGTTTCGGACACCCCGTGTAGAGCGAGGCGTGACGTACAGGTGTCCGATAGGCGTGCTTTCGTATTATTTGGCTCGGCATAAGACACACAAGTCCGAGAGGCGAGAGTAGTAGCGAGTGCTAGGAGCGAACGGACGAACTGTCTAGCAGCAGCGCGCCTTATCCCCTGTGCAGCACCGACGTCTGCCGGCCAGTGGAAAGAGTCACGCGTAGGCCAGACAAAAAGGTCGCCCCTGCACTACTCTCTTTCCCGCTCTTTCTCTCGCTCACTCTTTCTCTCTCTCTCTCTCTCTCTCTCTCTCTCTCTCTCTCTCTCTCTCTCTCTCTCTCTCTCTCGCTCTCTCTCTCTCTCACACCGTCTACTTTTCTCCTACTCGGATGTGCCGCTTATATCGATCGTCACATTACATATTTAATAGGACCAAGCAAGTTCAATACTCGGACGTCGGCCGGAATAGCTATAAAGAGAGAGAGAGAGAGAGAGAGAGAGGGAGCGACAGAGGAAGAGAGAGAGAGAGAGAAGAAAAAAAGCAAGTTTCCGTCGTAGCGCAAAAGTCAGAAGCAAGCACGCAGCAATGGGCGAAAAGTGCCAGGAGTGGAGTGCACATATACGTGAGAGCTTGGACGTCATCCTCTGGACACACGTCATTCTTTCTTTTTTATCTACCTTCAGCCCCGTCCGCCGTTTTCTTCTTCTCAATGTACTTTCGTAAACACATACACGTGTGTACATATATACAGTAGAACCTCGTTTATGCGAGGTAATATGGGGAGTGTGTACCTCGAACGAGTAAAATCTCGGATGATATGGAAAACACAGTAACAATATAGGACTACTCGAATAGGCATAGCAGATTCTTCCGTCTTATCCGAGATTCTCCGTATTGTCAAGTGCATAGTTGATGTTGATATCAGTTATTTTAACACCAACAAATCACTACGGTTGTTTGAACTCTGCGAATTGCTATACGATTTTCTTCGTGAAAGCCCCGACGAATAGGAACGTAGCCTGAGTTTCAATAAATATTTGGCAGTTTTTAAGGAGTTGAAAGTTGTTAATGATGTCGCTGAACGAGGTGTCACCCTTATCGAAGAATATAATGGATTGTTAACAAAAAATGAAGAACAGAAGCAGTATCTTCTGAAGGTGGTGAAGAATCACCGGAAGCAATATTCAAATTGTCACAAGAAGAATTTTGTACATTGATGCTTGCATCCAGATAAAAAGTATATGGATATAAAGTTGACATATTAGTTATAGAATAATGAAGCCATTTTAACGTGTAAAAATCTTGAAACATACTCTCCACAACTGCATCTCTAATTATTATCCACAATACATTGGTAAAAACATACGTGCAACTTCATTGACTATAAAAGAACCTCGTCGACTGAATTTTAACTCCCATTCCTCGTATTTTTTGAGAATTCGCCGTATCTGAAGAGCAGACTTGAATTTTCTACGTGTAAATGAAATGGTGAATAAAAATACCTCACGAGTGACCTGTTAGAATTAACCTACAGGCTGCTTCTTTCACAAGCTTCTTTGTTTCAGTATTGAGCAACATTTCAAGGGGTGAGAGCCCGAATCGGAGAGATTTTTTTTTGGGCCACTCTAACACTTGCTAATATATATATATATATATATATATATATATATATATATATATATATATATATATATATATATATATATATATGGCAAGAGTACGATATCCGGGGCGCCAAGATTTGACGGTGAATTTAGGGTTATCGAGTCAAAATAAACAAAAGATGAAGAGCGACAAAAGTTAATATTTCGCTTATTTTGCGTTAAAATTAGAATTTTGCGAAAAATACGTTTTTTTCGAATTTGAAAATTTCAAGGAACATCAGGCAAGGCAACTTGGAAATATATACTCTCAACAGTGTCTGAGAAGCCAAAAATGTATTTTAAATACCACTACCATGTTTTCCTCGCTTATAGGTGCGACTAGACAGAGAGTAAAGTAGCACTTTTAATCGCTAGAAGTCCGAAGAGGGATTAAAAGTATACGGTTCATCTCTCTTCGGACTTGTAAGGTTCCAAGTTTATGTAAAATATATCGTTTAGTAATTTGATGTAGTAATTATATGGAACAATTCTTATTGTTATAAATAAACAAAGAATATAAATAAATAAAGCATTATAATCTCGAAATTTATGTTGAAAATCATATAAATACTTCGTTTAGTGTCCTTGGGGGGGTTACGCACCTTCCGCCCTCGCAAGGGGCTCTGCCCCTTAACCCCGACGGGGGGTTGCACCCCCGGACCCCCCGCGCCCCAGTGGCAAACACCTTTCGCGTGCGACAGAGAAGTTCGAAAAACATGGTGTACTATGTTAAAGTATAAGTTCTTGGGTCTCAGCCAAATAAGAGAAAAACGTTTTGCCCTTCAGGCAATACTAAACAAATACTTGTTGAAGCTCACCCGGTGAATTTTCATTATTTGTGATAAAATAAAGATATTATACCCATGAGCCAACAACTATCGTTGAATTTTGACGTTTTTCCAATTACCGCTAAAAACACTCATAATTCCTTAAGGAAGCCGAAACGGCAAATTTTTTATTCTTGAAATTCTCATTATTTTGGTGCAAATATCAATAATCAACGGTCAAAACTTGGCGCCTCGGATATCATACTATCCCCATATACATACAGGGTTGACCATTTAACGTGACCACCCCAAATATCTCCGTTGCCTTTAGAGTGACGAAAAAAAAGTCAGGAGGTAATTTGATTGATTTTGAAGGGCTGATACAGTGGTGAAAAATTCATTTTTGTCAAGGTCATAGTTTTTGCGTTCTCAAGGTCATCGATGGTTTTTCAAATAGGTACACGTTTTTTTTTTTATTAAGACGTTGTAGCTGATATTCAGACGAATCCAACGACCTATGATATCATGACCTTGAAATGATTTTTCACCAAAATACACGTGTAAAAACGGGGAATCGTGATGGTATTGACAATAAGAATATCCGAATAATGTAATTGAATTTTTTGTGCAGAAAATTTATTGTAACAAATGTTCGAAGTGATGGCCATTAACCTCGACACATTTTTGAAGACGTCGGATGAATGAGTCTCTTGACCTTCGAATAGTTTCTGGTGAACTATTCTGGTAAACATTCTTCACTCTACTACAGTTTTACTACGTTACAATGCCAGTATTTACAAACATCAGAAACATCTCCGACTATTGACATTATTGTATCCGTTGGATGACCTGCGCCGCTATCACACCAGAACCTATTCGAAGATGAAGACAATTATTCATCCGACGTCTTCAAAAATGTGTCGAGGTTAATGGCCATCCCTTCGAACATTTGTTACAATAAATTTTCTGCACAATAAATTCAATTACATTATTCGGATATTCTTATTATCAATACCATCACGATTTTCCGTTTTTACACGTGTATTTTGGTGAAAAATCATTTCAAGATCATGATATCATAGGTTCTTGGATTCGTTTGAATATCAACTACAACGTCTTAATAAGAAAAACATTTTCCCATTTGAAAAACCATTGATGACCTTGAGAACCCAAAAACTATGACCATGATGATAATGAATTTTTCACCACTGTATCAGTCCTTCAAAATCAATTACATTACCTCCTGACATTTTTTTCGTCACTCTTAAGGCAACGGAGACATTTGGGGTGGTCACGTTAAATGGTCTACCCTGTATATAAATATGTATACAGTGGGTAAAAAAAGTATTTGTACACCGCGTGTTTTTCAAATTATCCTGCGAAAAAAAAATACTTTAGCATTTTTTTTACGAAGAAAAATAAAACGTTCGCCAAAATTTTTCGAAAAACAATAAAAGTCATTTTTCTTCGAAAAAAAAATGCTGAAGTATTTTATTTTTTGTACGCGATGTACAAATACTTTTTTTTACCCACCATATGTATGCGTTATCGATCAGCGTTTGCGAGAGACGGGTGATTTGTTAGGAATTATTTAGTATCGGGAGATCTACGTATATAAGAGACACCCGCGCGCAAAATGTATTATACAGAAATTTTCTTTTTTGTATTACTTGGCGAGGCGAAGAAACTTTTGTTCCACGTCCGCGGCTCTCCTCTTTTGGCGCTGAGGCGTTTTACGTCGATTGGTTGCGTAGGCAGCTCCTTCAAAATGAATGTTTAAAAAAGCAAAAGTGATCCTCTAAATAAATTATTACAAAAGTAACAATTTTATTTTATCGTTCGGATCACAAGAAATTTTTTAATTTAATTTAATTCTTCGGGTCATAATGAGTGAACTTTTTACGAAAGGGACAATTTCATTTTATTTTATCGTTCGGATCACGGTGAAAGAAAAATCGCAGTGGCTTGAACTCTTCCGGGTTTTTCAATGATGCTTCTAGGTTGAAAAAAATAAAATAAAAAAATATCGTTAGCCTATCGACTATTTAGCAAGTAATTATAAGTTATGTAAAAAATCGCAAAAACGCATTTATCTACCTTTTTTTTAATCGAGTTCTTACATTAATTTTTTTTAGCATCGAAAATGCTTTTAAAGATGTAAATATATGGGGGGTATGATTTAGCGAGATGTCATACGAAACTGACGCTACTCCCACTACACTGCCGCTGTGTTGTAGCAGGGTGGGGGCAGCTACATGCTAAATGCATGTGATTTGTTGAAAAATGCTGCATTACATGTAGTCATTTGTGGTTACAAGTTGTAAGTTTCAATTTTGGTGTGTACATTACAATGTTGGTGGGTTTGGATTGGGGTTTGTTTTTGGGTTTGGGTTTAAGTTTGTTTGGGTTTCTTTGGATGTAAGTTTGGGTTTGTTTGGGTCTGTTTGGGTTTCTTTGGGTCTGTTTGGGTTTGCTTGGCTTTGCTCTGGTCTGTTTGGGTTTGTTGGGGTTCTTTGGGTTTGTTGGGGTTGTTTGGGTTTGTTTGGGTTTGTTGAATGGATGGATGGATGGGTGGATGGGTGGATAGTGAGATAGTGAGAATGTGAGAATGTGTGTGAGAAACCTCGAGAGTGAGACCGTGAGAAGAGAGTGAGAGAGTTAGAGAGTTAGAGAGGGAGAGAGGGAGAGAGAGCAACTCATGTTATTTGCACGTCCCTTTTTCTATCACCCGAAAAGTCTGATTACATGTTCAATGCCATGAAATAGTTGCACTTTGTGCAATATCTGTAGATTTTTTTTAAACAATGAATCAACTTATTTAGGATATTTCGGAGTTTCCAGAACCAAGCTCCAATTTTCTGTGCATTCATCAGTACACGAGTTATGAGTCATCAAAGTCAAAAGTATAACTTTATGTTTGACAACTGATAATTCGGAGGCAAATCATCGGATAGCGGGCAAAAGAATTTAAATTAAAGGGGAAGAATCAATCTAAAGAAGCTTCCAGATGGAATTGCCCTAAAAAAATATATTTAGGTCCGTGGACCTTTCGAAAGTCAAGCAAAAATTTGGAACATTTTTTTTCCTTTCATTTTCTTATAATTTCTCAAAAACTTCCCACTATTGAGCATTCTGAATGAAGGACCTCAAAACTAGAGACTTCAAGCTTTAATTTGCTTATTTTTTCATCGTTTTGAGATCATTTTTTGCCGAGTTGTAACCTGTTGAAAACAACTAAAAAATTGTGGATTCTTTCTTGATCCTTTACATTTTGCGGCTAGTATATTTATATAATATTTCATTTTGTTTCTATGATTTGTTTTATTTTTACTGACGAAATATGAGAATTCGTAGGGCGCTAATGAATTTTGACAGGATGGCTCGTTATATTGGATATTTTTAAAATAATTCAATTGTTCGCATTGTTTCGATCGAGCAGTGTGTTGAATTACATTTGGTCTATAGATTAATAAATAAAATTTAGCGATCCTTCCACTGGTGGTTTTCATTCTCGCGGAACTTTTTTTTTGCAAGCGAGGGTGTGTATAGGCGCGCGCGATATTGCAAATCTGACGGACAAATCACGACGCATAACGAACGTAAACACACAATTGGGTAAAGTTGTTCACTGCGCGTCGAAACATTTTAATTACATGGATGTTTCGTAACGAATTGAAGCGGGACGGGCGCGCAATCGACGAAGCTGCTGAAATGCAATTATCGAAGTTTATGAAAAATAGAATAAACGAGGAAAGGAACGCGGAATTCGTAACAGTCGAGGCTTCGAGTGCAATAATTGAAAAAAAATAATTGCCAACGCAGGTGGATTTTCAACGGTACACTACCTCGATAAGTTTTAGTGATTTCATTCAATTGTCATGTCTGTACTTTCGTTTTTTTTTTACGATGCAATTAACGCGTCTGCGTAAGGTTGGCTCTTCAAAAACAGGTCGACTTTCAATATTTTTTCTTCATGAAAGTATTGGGACGACGGAGTTGGTATTTTATACAGAATTTATACACAGTCTTGCCAAGTTTGAGCTTTTTTTTTAATTAAAAATATTGATAAACGATGGAGTTATTATTATTTATTATTATTTACAATTTTTAGGATGGAATAACGTTTAAGCTGTTCTTATTTTCATTTTGACATTTTTTACACACATTTATTGATCCTTTAAAAATATGTACATTTAAAAAAATAATAAAAAATTATTATCATAGACTTTTTCACGTTTATTTAGTTGTGAACGTTCTATGAATGTGTAAAAAAACCTAACATACTTTTAATCTGTGTGAGCGTGTGGTGATTGGTACCAGATTCAGCAAAAAAAAAAGATGTTGGAAATCGGCGGCATGTTAAAGTTTGGAAATCACCTTTCCATTTTTCTGACAATTGTAAGAGTTACATAAAAAAATATTATTTCGACTCAATTCTGCGACGAGCGTTGAAAACCAGTCTACTGAAGGGGTATGCCAAATCTGAGCTCAATCAGCCAATTCTGAGCTCAATCGGCCAATTCATTATTGAGATGTCGTGGTTGCCGATTTGGAAAACATAGTTTCGAGAAAGAGACAAAAGAAAAACGGCAAGTCGCAGCGGGGTTCCTCTGTAAGCGCAGTGGACCGACCCTTCACAAAAATCGTCGTAATTCGGTCACTTTTTCGAATTTCCACAAAATCTTTGTTGCAAATTAAAGTCAAGACCCCCACGTTATAGAACTACACAATATAAATAATATTTGAAAAATTTCCAGCTTACGCAGTACGCTCCATACATGACTCTAAAATTCATTTCCGTCATACCGATCGTAGGAAATATTCACGATGAAAAATATGACCAAGCCCTTGGTATCGGGAAATTGACACCTAGTTGGGAAAAAAGTGTGCATCGCGCGCCTCTGGCGATTCCGTTGCGGCGCAGGAATTCTTCTTTCATCGTCGACAATGTTCGATCTCTTGGATCGGTCCAGCTAGCGTGATTTTTCGTGATCTTACGTGGAACAATGAAAGCTCACATAAATATATATATACACATGTGTGTGTATATATATAGAGGGTGGTCCAAAAGTAGTGGATCAAACGGAGTGGGGAAGTAGCCAACATAATTTCTCCAAGATAAGTAGTCAGAAAATTGTTTATAAAAAGGAACTATGCAATATAATTTAAAAAATCCTACCTACGAAAATGTAATTCTAAATATACAGTTAAAATTTCAAGTGAATCAGTTGAAATTTGTTTGAGTTATGAGTCCGGCCGACTTGAAAAATGTAGTTTTGAGATAAACGCGTTTAAAGTTAGTAGAAAGTCACGACACGAATCAAGAGGGGTTGCGCTAGAATTCGAAAATCGAGTACTTAGAGACTTTTCACACCCATAATCTTTTGGAATATCATTTTATAGGTACTAAGGTACATTTTTAACAACAAAAAAAAACGATTCTTGGAATATCCTAGACTAGCCGAAGGCCTTAAAGAAACTATATTTGTGCTATAAATATAGGGATATTTTCTAAAGAAAGAAAGATTTTAATTAGATAAATTTTTACAAGCAATTAGCAATTAGAGCATAATGTATTTAACAAATTATTTTTAAAAGCGGATTATTTTAAAATTAAACATGTTTAATTTTAAAAAGTTACAAGTCTAGACAGGCTCCGTAGAAGCAGAGAGGGGGATAACGGAACGAAAGGAAGGGAGTTCCTTTACCGAACGCTTCGTTATACGGAGGTTTTTGTTCACAAAAAATTCTTGTTAAGGGGCCCAAAAATAAATTCGTTATATCTATAGTTTTTCTTCGTTGTATCAAGGTTTCGGGTGTCTATCGGAAGGAAATGGACAAATCTTCGTTATATCAAGGATTTCATCGTATCGAGGTTCGACTGTAGTTTTTTTTTAAATCAATTTTTTTTGCACAGCTGGAAACCGATTGTTTAAAAATATTGAAAAAAAAGATCATAGCTTTGGAATCGTTGAGAAGCGGACCAATCTGTACATGACCTTTTTGGTTGGGAATGATCTTGGCTACCTCCTCACTACGTTTGATCTACGACTTTTGGACCACCCTCTATATATGCTCTTGGACCGATAAGTCTCTCTAGTGCGCGCGACCGGTAGCAGTTTCCGGTATGAAAAATTGCCGAGAGAAAAGTCGTCGGTTCGTAACGAGCGCGCGAGCGCAGGGAGTCGATAAACAAGCGAGATACGATCTCGCACTTCTCTCGCGAGTTCTCGAGACCGTGTAGCGCCCAGGGATCCCTAGGGTGGCGGGGGCGGGAGGGAGCGGGGGATCTGGGAAGAGCGCTCCCTTTTTTTTTCTTCCCTTTTCCTCGTTGGCCACCCAAACGGTTATCATTCTATTCGCGGTGTTACACTTTTAAAAAGTCTTTTTAGATAAGGGACGCTCTAATGGCTCGAGAGGCGACCGACTTTGAACGCAACCGGGTGAGATCCGCGGGGGGGAAGAGTGGCCGGTACTCTTATGGTACCGGCCACTTTCCGCTTCCAGCAAACCAGCGGGACTTTGCCTCGCTTAAACTGGATCACGTACTTTTCGCAACTTTTGAGGCGGATTATCGAATTTCGTCATCGTTTTTTTTTTCCTTTTCAATTTACTTTTTTTTACATTTTTTCCAGGCACAGGAAAAGCTCGTATCTTGCTTTTGTTTTTTGAGGAAGGGTGCTAAAAACGGGAGCAAGGGATACTTCCGGATAAACTCGCCTAGTGGCGCCCTGAGGAATTTGGCTTTCATTTGCGATGGTTGATCGCGAACCAATGGCATTAGTGGTATCGATGTATTTTACTTTGTTTGGGTTCGTTTGGATTGGTACTTCGAAGAACATTCTTACTAAAATGCCTCTTTAAATCACCTCGTTTCGGTAAATTTTTACCAACAAGCCAAACCCAAACGATCACCCAAGCCCAAAGAAAGCAAAATAAAAGAATTTTCATTGCATAGTTTTTATAGCCTTGGGTGTTAACTTTAATTTGAAGATAAATGATATAAAAACAACAAAAATTGATCGAGTCATGATGATTTTTGTGAGGGCTCAGCCCGCTGCGTTTTACCCCTTTTCTTTCGTCTTTTTTGCTTAAATACATTGCCAAAAAAAATATATTTAATTTAAATACGATCTACTTAAATCAAATAGGTTTTTTCCTTATCTCGCAGCCTACTACGACTCTATTTGTTTTAATTATATTTTTTTATTTGTTTAAGCTATTCTTTTTAAATATTAAATATATTTAAATTAAATAAATAAAGATTTGATTCAAATTAAATAAATAAAGATAAAACACGATATATCGCACGAATTCGAGAAAGGAATATAAGTTCATGACATAAAAGTGCGGTGAAAAAAAAGTTATATTATTTTTCTTTTTATTTACTAACAAGGCTGTTATTTGAAAAAAAAGGTATCGTCGTGCTTTTTATTAACAGGCGCGACTATTTATGTATAGAAAGACTAACCATTTTTCGCAACTGCAGAATGTTACAACAGTCTGAATCGTGTAGCATTTTTCCGTCTGTCTCTTTTGTCTTATACTACCAGATGAAACCAAATTACAGATTTATTAGGAATAAATAAAATATTTAGTTATTACACGACATTAAATAAATCTTCATTGGAATAAATAAATATATTTTAAGTAGTTTTAATAATGGAATGCAATAGGAAAAACATTGATTTCACGAAAAATCTAGTTAATTCAAATTAAAAAAAAAATCAAATAGCTGCATCTAGTTAATATCAAAAGAATTATTCTGTCAGTGTATGTTTTACGAAAAGGTGCAATTCGTATCTCAAAATCTGGGAATCTGATTCACTTTAAATTCGGACAGAGCGTAGCTTATAACGTTTTCTATCGTATGGCGGCATGCATTTTTTCATACGTTCATCTATGTGTTAATAACAAATGTTTAAAGTTTTTCTTCTCCGTCAAGAATTGAACTTTTTTCTTCTACAGCTTGCCATCCGGTCATACGAAACATTGACTATTACACTAAAAGTACATTATTTAATTTTTCATTTTACATGGCCCATAGTTGCCGGAATGACCTTTAGCGATTGGTCATCCAGCAACGGTGGCATTTTCTTTAAACAATAATAACTCCATCGTTCTCCAATATTTTCCAATAGAAAAAAAACACTCAAACTTGGCAAGACTGTGTATTAATTTTCCGTAAAATTACTGATCTCGTCACACCAATACTTTCATCAGAATTTTCTTTTCAAATCGACCTGCCCTTGGCTCCCAATACTACACAGCCCCGTTGAAACTCTCAAACTAGTTTATTTTTCTCTCCTCTTGAACATTAATTTTTCAATAGCTTCGTACAATCTCAATTAACAGAGACTTACGCTTAACTAATTGTAAAATAACTTTACAATCGATGACAGCAGATAGCATTTTTTGCATGGAAAGACAGAGAGAGAGAGAGAGAGAGAGAGAAAGAGAGAGAAAGAGAGAAAGAGAGAGAGAGAGAGAGAGAGAGGAGAGAGAGAGAGAGAGAGGAGAGAGAGAGAGAGAGAGATCGATTGATTTATGATATTTATTATGCCCTAGTTCAACTCTCGGGAAAATGATAAAATGACACTTGAAAAAAACAAGAAAAATTAAATATCAAGATAAATCAAATTTCATGTAATTCAACAACAATATAAATGTAAATAAATATCAATAAGCGCAGATTTAAAGGAATAAGGGTTTAATACAAAACCAAATGAGGAAATAAGGTTTCGATATAATGTAAAAATAATACAAAAAAATGGACAGAAATTAAATAAACAAAAATAATACAAGAAAATGAACAAAAAACATTTTTAAATAAGCATTCAATATAATGCAAAATCATACAAAAATAACAAAAGCAAAAGAATGAAGTGATCGATACAAATAAAAAATAAACGATGCAATTTGAGATAGGTTAAAAAGTATAACAAAAAATAAAAATGTAAGCAGGAATGTAATGATGAACCTAAGATTAATCGAAACCTTCACAAAGAGGAGTTTGGTATTCTCAGAATGCCAAGAAAAAATTTAAGGTGTTCAGTTCAAGTGAGTAGAAGAGTCATTAATGATTTGAAAGAAAGAGAGCGAGAGAGAGAGAGTGAGAGAGAGGCTCAAAATCCTTGTTCTCGCTGCACCCGCCTCCCCGCCATTTCCCATTTTGCTTGCATTGCATTGCATTTTGGCGTTTGCGAATCTACACTCATCCAACCTAGGAATACTAACATACGGACCCCCCATCCCTTCGAGAATAGGAGGTCCCTATATATATATGCGTATAGAAGAAAAGGGCTGAAGGCGAATCCCTTCGTGCACCAAATTTCGTGGGTTACGCCCTTTGGTCCTCTATCAATTTGTGTCTATATATTCGCGTACATAGAGCCGCGGCTGAACACGGTGGTGGATGTTTGGGGCGCGCGCGCTTGCGCTCCTCAATGTTGGCGAATTCTATCGCGTTTTTGCCTCTCGCTTGCACACCCTCGTAGTATCGAGGAACGCTCAGAGAGAGAGAGAGAGAGAGAGAGAGAGAGAGAGAGAGAGAGAGAGAGAGAGAGAAACGTTAAACCGGCTATGCGCGGAAGAGAGAGACGCAAACTCAGCGCCGGTTCAGTCTCTCTCTCTCTCCCTCTCTCTCTCTCTCTCTCTCTCTCTCTCTCTCACCCTCTTTCTCGCTCTCTCTCTCTCTCTCTCTCTCTCTCTCTCTCTCTCTCTCTCTCTCTCTCTCTCTCTCTCTCTCTCTCTCTCTCTCTCTCTCCGAGTGTTCGCGTGCGGGGAGTAAGACCGCGCGGTGGTCGTCATTCGAAGCCCGCCAACGGACGAGCGAGCACCCACACGGGACGGGAGCGCACGTTTCGAGTGAACCCTCGCGCGACGATATACCCCGTGTGATATACAGTACATACACCTCTCGTACACGCTGCTCTCAAACGTAACGCACCATTCTCTTCTCGTTCTGTGCAAAGTATAACTCTTACTGAACGCCTCGCAAGAGGCGAATTGAAAAGGAGTGGGAGGGGGAGAGAGAGAGAGAGACAGAGAAAGAGAGAGAAGGAGAGAAAACAAAAGGATATAATGGATATATGGCTGTGTGTGCGTGTGTGTCGTATGATGACATATGCATACGTGTATGCATAAACCCAAGAAACCTAAACAAACCCAAACGCCTGCTACCCCTGCTCTCCTTCCCCGCACTCCATTCGATACGAACTCGTTGCAATATTATTTTGGCTCCGTTTGTTTGGGTTTGTTAGGATTCGGTGCCCAGCTTTCTCTCTTTATCTATGTCTCTCTATCTCTATCTCTCTCTCGCTCTCTCTCCTGTTTTTGCTTGACCAAAATCGTAAGGGTCGTGATTGTGTCGCGCTTATCTCGAGTGCCTGAAAGTGTACGACGATCTCTCTGGGATTCATAGGAGTTTATAAATAAAATATGAATTAAATTAAATAAATTAAAAAAGAAGTCAGTTATTTTGCGGATAAATCTCAGGCTTTCAAAAAAAGACCAAAAAAAGATTGTGCTGGAGCATTGCCGGGCGACGATTCGTCGCGTGTACGTAACCGGTGCTGCAAGGGCCTCGACGTAGTAACACCTTTTTGGTTTTTTTTTCCCTCGCTGTTCGGATGGTTGTTCGACACTCCCGGAGTACGACGAGAGTGAGGCATTTTTATTCGCGTTAGGGAAAAATAGAGAGAGAGCGGGAGCGAGAGCGGGGGGGGGGGGGGGAGAGAGAGAAAGAGAGAGAGAGAGAGAGAGAGAGAGAGAGAGAGAGAGAGGGAGACAGATTGTGTGAACGCGTTGTTTCTTGTTATTTTTTTTCCTTTCACGATCGACGAAAATCGGCCTTACCGTCGGTCGGTAAGTCGGAGCCGATCTTGGCGGGCCTCGGCCCATTGCGAGACTCCGACGTCACGAACCACGAGGCCCAACCGGTGCACCTATGCCGGTTTTTTTGTTTTTGTTTTTTCTTTAAATCACATCCGTACGAATTGAAATCGACGAATTCGTAAATCTTTTTCGAGCCCTCGATCGGTAGAGAGAAAGAGAGAGAGAGAGAGAGAGAGAGAGAGAGAGAGAGAGATGAGAGAGAGAGAGAGAGAGAGAGGGATTGGGATTTTGACGTATCGTTAATGACGCGACAGCTGTGAAAAATAAACGATTTCGTTAAAAATCGACCTTCCTCTTCGAAAAATCGGCTCATCCGATCGTTCATTCCGGGTACGAAAAAAATTCCCATTTCTCACGTATTCGCAGCAAGATAAATTTTTCACCTCGTAGAGAAGTCCATGGGACAGAGTGCGTTGAAGGGACACGAGATCAAAGACAGTTTTTCGGATTAAACGCTTTAATCGACGTAAATTATCACCGCAGATCGGATTCATCATCGACAAAAAAGTGTCATCCCCACGTGCGTGATAAAAGCCGTCAGGAGTGAAGCTCGTTTCTAGAAGGCGATAGAAAGAGAGGGATAGAGAAATAAAGGAAAAAAAAAAGAATTCGCAGCTATACAAAGAAAATAAAACGTAATACTGAGAGAGTCTTGCGATCGCGAGCGCCGACCTAACCGGTTTCGCTTCTTCGTGTACATATATATATATATATATATACATATAAATATATGTATATGGAAGGATACAGCGCGTGTGTAGCGTTACTCCGCTCTCGTTGAGGACGTATTGGCTATTCGACGCTAGGCTCTGAAAAACGCGACTCTATTATTTCGATCGCTATGTGAAAGTCTGAAAAAAATCTTTTCCGCAAAAACGTCGGAAATAAAAAAAAACGTGTCTAAATTCGCTCCGCGAACGAGTAAAAAATCGTCGCGAATTAAAATTATCGATGAAAAAATCGGTCTTCCCATTCAGCGATTTCTCGGCGACCTTTTCTCCCGAAAGAAATTGATCGAGTGTATTTTTATTATCGAATTTTCCTTCGCAGAATTTATTTTATCGAGATCTTTCGTGGCGAAGTTGGATGTTTTTTTTTTATCCCGTCGAGTATCGTTGAACGGTGTGAATTTGAAAAAATTTCGTACACTGTGCTCATCGAAGAGTGCGAAAAAAAATAAATAAAGCACCGAGAAAAACGAATTCGTACGAAAGCGAAAAAAAAAACTGCGAAACAAAAATTGCTAGATAAAACTAAGTACCAGGGAAACCGCCTCAAACGACCCGGAACAAACCCAAACAATCGAATTTAAAAAGAAAAAAAACCTTTCGGAAAAAGCTCCCTCTCGTTCGGAAAAACGTCGGCTGGTGCTCGGTCGCTGACCTTGAAACATTCCGATGACCCAACGGTTCTGCCTACCGGAAGTAAAAAATTTACGTTTTTTTTTCCGAGCTTTTTCGAATCTCGATTGATCTCCTCGTCAAAGTAGTCTGTAAGCTTTTTTCTCCTTCTGCCCCACCCCGCGATCAAAGCACGCCAACACTTTCTCCCGCGATATCTCTCCATCTTCAGTAACCGGAAGTATCGGGTTTCTCTTCTCTGCGAGTAGATAAAAATCATCTTAAGTTAAAACCAATATAAACCCAAATAACCCCATACTCAAGGTGGATAGTGTATAAGTTGGGTGTTCATTTTTTCTTGGGGTCGTTTGGGTTTGTTCGTGGCTGCGTAAACCCAAATAAACCCAAACCCAAGCGTATATGTTAGGTGTTTTTTTATCTTTACTTTGTTTGGATTTGTTCGTACCCATATAAAGCCAAACAAATTCAAACACACGGTAAATCGTATAGGTTGGCTGGTTTATTTTTTTCTTAGGTTTGTTTGGGTTTGTTCTTGTCCACAGAAAACCCAAACAAACCCAAACACACGGTAAATCGTATATGTTAGGTGTTTCTTTTTTTTTTATTGAGTTTATTTGGGTTTGGTCGTATGCACATAAACCCAAGACAAATCCAAACACAGGGTTGAGCGTTTAGGTTAGGTGTTAATTTCTTTTTCTTGGGTTCGTTTGGGTTTGTTCGTATCTACATAGATTCGAACAAACCCAAACTCATATAAGCCCAATACACAGGATAAAGAGTACATGTTCACGTAAAGCGTCGAATCCTTGCAGTCGATCGTAACCGGAAGTCGCGCAGGTACGAGGAGAGGGCGTCAGTTTGTGGGTTTACACACACACACACACATACATACACACGCGTCCGCGCGCGAAAGTGCACTTGAACGCGTATACAAGTGGAATGCTTTGTAGTGTCGAGCGATCGTAAGGATTACAAAAGTTTCGTCGCAGCACACGCACCGAAACGTGACAATAAAGTGTCCCGGACCAATTAGGAGCGATCAGAGGCCTGATTGATTCGCCCATTTGCGGCAATTAAATATCTCTCTCACCGCTTCGCGAGAAGTTCTACTTTGACAGAGGAAGCAAAAAAAAAAATAAAAATAAAACGAAACGATTCTTGAAGGAAATCTATATTTTTCCTTCGGATGTTCTAGTGTGGTGACAAAAAGTGCATTTAAGGAGCTTGTTTTGGGCATACGGCGAAGATTCTTCTCGAGGGATACACGAGTGATATATAATTCGGTTCTTCGGTCTATATAGATATTTATATATATATATATATACATATATATATATATATATATATATATTTATTTATATATTTTAAAAAATTACACAAAGTGAAGTGTACTCTACGAAGTGTGTGCGTGAGATCGTTATAGTTGCGTTTTTTTAATTCGTGCTTCGAGTGAAATCAAGACCGGATAACGTTCTCGTTCAAGTGAGTAGACGACTTCGTTCTTACGGGAATACGGTTCAGCAGTTTTCACTTTGGTGGATTCTTCTTTCGGGAATTTTATTTTCTATTTTGAATAATTCGTTTCAGAGAGATTTTCTTTTTGGGTATTTTATTTTTTATTATTTTTAATATTTCTATTATTTGTAATAATTTGTTTGTTTAGAGAAATTATCCTTTCGGGCATTTTATTCTTTATTTGTAATAATTCGTTTATTTAGAGAGAGAGAGTGTGTGTGTGTGTGTGTGTGTGTGTGAGAGTGACAGAGGGGGGGGGGGGGGATTTAAGATTGATTGATTGATTGATTGAGTGTGCGCGATTACACGAATACTTTAAATTAGATGAAATAATTTGAGAACGGCCACGTGCTTGGTTAACAGATCGCTGCTTAAGGTCTTGTATACCTTTGGATGATCGAAAAGCAAGGCTTTTTTGGGATTCTTTTCAAATACTTATAAAGCGAGCAGAATGAGGTTTGAAGGATTTATTTTCCATATCTGTAAGGTATTCAAATCAATTTGTTTTTTTTTTTCAAAAAATTCAAATTGCGAACCTGTAGTAGTATCGGTAGGAAGAGAGCACCTTTTTCATTAAAGGCGTACCGAGAATAATTTTTTTCCTTTTCGTTTTCTACATGAGTTTTGCACGTGAATTACACACGATTATTACAAAGTATTGATTTTTGAAAATTTGGCACTATTTTGAAAAAATAGTCGCATTTTCGACTAGAAACGGTCTTTATTTATTTATAAAAACCGTAATTGTTAATCGATCGTAAAAGCCGTAAGTACGTCGCTAGAAAATTTATTTAAGAAGCTGCAGTTGAAAGTTGAAGTCATTCGTGGGATATTTATACGTCATTTGAGCGAACAAAAAAAAATGATTCATTTTTTTTTCAAATGTTTATAAGGCGTTCAGGGATTATCACACTGTAACGGGTCGAAAGATAGCTTTTTTCGATGTTTAAAATACGCTAATCAGACTGATATTTTAATGTCAAATCAAAGGACTCCTGAAGAACAGAAGATACATTTTTAATTGTTAATTTCAATTAAAAAGAAATTTTTTTAACGGTTGACAATATCTTCGAAAAAAAGGAGCCCTCACGGTGTACACGATTGTGGCCGTAAATATTATCTGAAACAAAATTTGTAAAAAGATTATTAATCAGTATGAAAGCGAAGAACCTTGCTATGGAGGTTTTTTTTAAATCAAAATTGACAAAATGGCGGCGGTTTAAAAAAAAGTATCGAATTGAGCCTATATTTTCACCAGCTTATCGTTAAATAAATATGAAGGTTAAAAAAACGCTTCCATAGCAAGATAAAGAATAGCGTGAAGAATGTTGTGGCAAATTTGAGACGGATAGCTTGCAAACTCTTCCTTTGAGAGTGTACACCGTTTTGAAAAACGACATTTCGAGAGAAACGCGTTTAAAGTTTTCAGTGCGAAATTTTCATATAAATTGTCTACTTACGATCAATCGGCCCACGATTATAACCGTCTATACTATCGGATAATGAAGAAAAAAAATCGATTTTTTTTAAATTTTACACTGTCATGATCCCTTAATCTTTTTTTTTCAAAGTTGTATAAGGCATTTTATAAGGCCGTAATTTTTTTTTACATGCTACGGATAATGCAGGCAGGCTCATGTGTTTCGAAACTCAAGAGAGGTTACCGGCTATTTAGGCTGAATAAATAAATCCAAAAGTGAGATTCAGTGTGGTCTTTTATGGCAAAAGACGTCACGACCGTTCTCATATTCAGTTTTATTCGTATCTCGCAATTGGACGAATATAGCAAGTAAAAAAAATATTTTTAAAAAACTTTATTAAAAATTTATAACAAAAAGCTGAAAAAATAGATTTTAAATAATACTAAAACGAAAAAGATGAAAAAAATTAAAAAAGCATTTTCGTTGTATTTCAACGATCCGAACTTCAACGCCATGAAGAAAAAGCGTAACGGAAATTTCGAGGATTCTAATGATATTGGAAAAACATAGCGGTTGCCGAATGTTTCAATGAGAATTTCTTAGTTAATTGCAGCAATTAGTTTGCGAGCGGAGGACTAGCTCTGAGCCAAGATCGTGAAATGGTAGCGAAAATGTTGCTATGTTAATTAAGGCAGTATTCTAGTCTAGAGGCCGGGATTTCGGGCTCGTTAAAAACAAAAACAAAAAAATAATTTTAGCATCCATTTTTTGACAGTATTTTTATTGACGTTTCAAGAAATTACAAAAAAATTGTTCAAAAGAAATAATAAAAGTTATGGGCCTCTAAATAAGGCCCGTAACTAATCTAAATTTTTTGTACATAGCTTCTCCACAAGGCTGCCAAAATTAAGAGATCTGCGTAAACATCCAAGTAACGAACTACCCATTGAAATACCAGCCAGATACCGATTAAAATAAAGCCTCACTCCTCGGGGTAACGTCATATTTGAAAAAAAAAAACACATTTGAAGTGTCACTTTGATAAAACTAAAAAAAATTCAATTTTTAAATTTAATTAATACGTTCAGATCATCTGATTATTATCAATAATTACAAAAAAAACTCAATAAATATTGAGTTTTCCGAAGATTGCTATTAATTCATCGTTAAAAAAGGTGATACTCCTCATTACTTTAATTAATGTCTCGACAAGTACTCAGTCGATTTATTTGATACTTAGCATAATCAATCGCTTGATCCTATATCTTGATGATAAAATATTTTCAGAATTTACAGCAATTTAGTTCCATTCGTTTTGCAACCATTAACTTCTGAAGAAGCTGTTTTCCCACAAGCGACCCTATTAAATTGACATATTTAGAACTACTGAATTATTTTGTGAAAAATTCTAAAATAATTCATGTATAGACGTACCTCGATATAGCGAATCTCTAGGGAAGAGCAAAGAAGTTCGTTATATCAAGTTTTCGTTATATCGAGGTCATATTCCAAAAAAATCGTTACATTGAGATTTTAATAAAAAGGACAAATAAAAATTTCTCTGATTTAAACTTTTCTTTCTTAAAAAAAATATTAGTACTATAAATATAGGGATATTTTTTTAAAGAAAGAAAGGTTTTAACCCTTTGCGGTCGGTGTCCCCGTAGCGGGGACATTTTTAAATCGTCGTAGAAGTCGGTGTCCCCGTAGCGGAGACGATTTTTAAATCGTCGTAGATTTGCTCCGACCTGCTGGTACTCCCAAAAGCGAAATCTGCCGATCGCAAAGGGTTAAATTAGAGCAATTTTTACAAGCAACTAGCAGAGCATAATGTATATAACATATTAATTTTGAAAGGGGATTATTTTTAAATTAAACAAATATTTTGTTTAATTTAAAAAATGTGTAAGTCTGGATAGGCTCCGTAGAAGCAGAGAGGGGGAGAACGGAACGAAAGGAAGGGACTTCGTTTACCGAACGCTTCGTTATACAGAGGTTTTGTTCACAAAAATTCCTTATATAGAGGTTGAGCGGCCTGAAAATTAATTCGGTATATCTATAGTTTTTATTCGTTGTATCAAGGTTGCGGGTGTCTATCGGAAGGGAATAGACAAATCTTCGTTATATCGAGGTTCGACTGTACTATTACTCTATCAACAACTATTATTCCACAAATTTTCAAGAATTTTGGCGATTTTTTAATATCCAGCCACAAATACCTTAAGGATATATTCTTAAGAGTCTAAACTTTAAGAAAATGCTAAAAAAATCAATGTTTTCAATTTTCTAGACCAGAACACTGCCTTAATTTTGTCATTATTTGTTGGACGAACGCAGGTGGTGAGGAGCAGAAAAGAGCGAAAGCTCGTGTCTATTGCGGAAAGTGTTACGTAAACGGCCTCAAGATTCAGCTCGACGTCATGCCCTGGTTCATCCTATTTCTACTACTGCTAGCTGTGATGGAGGCATTCCCTCAGGAAGCCACCGCTTCCCGTCTACCGGACATTTATTGGAACTCCACCAATCCAATGTGAGTCAGCTGTTCTCATTTCTTTACACTTCTTCTTCATCTTTTTCAGCCTTTTTTTTTCTCGCTCAATTTTTTCGCGTCGCCGATATATCGTCCAAGGTGGCAGGCAAACCCCAACAAACCCCAACAAACGCCAACAAACCTCAACAAACCCCAACAAACCCCAAAAAACCCCAATAAACCGCAAGAAAACCTGACAAACCCCAACAAACCCCAACAAACCTCAACAAATCCCACCAAACCCAAATCCACCAACATTGTAATGTACACACCAAAATGAAACTTACAATGTGCAACCATAAATGACTGGTCTACATGTAATGCAGCATTTTTCAACAAATCATAGGCATTTATTTAGCATGTCGCAGCTCCCCCCACCCTGCTACAGTACAGCGGTAGTGAAGTGGGGATAGCGTTAGTTTCGTGTGACATCCCGCTAAATTGGACCCCCTAAATACATCTTTAAAAGCATTTTCAATGCTAAAATCACGAATATTGACCGTCTAGTTTCAGAGATATAGCAATTTAAATTAAGCAATGTCTAGCGACGCTAGCGCCACGAAGCGACTGGAGCAAACCAGAACTAGATTACAGTAGTGTGTGCATATCCGTATATGCAGAGTATCAATGTATTAGTAGCCGAAATGGATAGACTGATACAAAAGTGAGGGTTGGATAAACATTATATTTGGCGTTTTCATCATTACCTTATAAGTTTTTACATCCTGATAAGATGTACAACCTACATTATAAGGATATTTCGCAATATTTCGGAGCTTTCATCGATTGAGCGAACTTTTCAACGTGACTGTGGCGAGACCACTACCTTAAGAAATTGAAAAAATTGAATTTCAGATTCAATTCAATGAGAATCATTATTCAGAAAGGCTTGTACAAAAATTCAATAAAATAAAAAAAAGATTTTTCCAAATTTCAAGACAATAATACTGCCCTAATGAGAAAGCGATGTACAATTTTCTACGTTAAAAAAATTCTTCTCTCGTCCCTCGATATCTTGAAGGTGCAATCTCAATTTTTCTTTTCCTTGCCTCAACTCGTGTTTTTCCTACCACGATACCCAACTCCCAATAATCTTATGCCCAAGACGCTGATAATTTCCTCCGGACAAAAAAAAACTTCGCGATTCAGGCTCTGGGTCAGCACGTCTTCTCTTCGTCGAGTCCTTCTCAGAGGGAGAGGAAGGCGGGAAATCAGGCGCGAATCTTAGACTGCATCAACATTTTGTCTCGAGGCTTTGACGAGGATTTTTACGGTGATTCGATCGATTGGACAAGCGTGTCCATTCTCTCCTTCCCTCCCTCGCTCTCGCTCTCTCTCTCTCTCTCTCTCTCTCTCGATTTTCGCAGCCCCCGGTATACGATGGTGAACAAAACGCCCAAGTCAATCGAGTATGTGACTCGATGTCGTGAGAGCCAAGTGAGACGAAAAGCACGCTTCTTCGCGCGCTCGTTCGCCCAACGTCGAACCGGAAATTCAAAAAATATCGAGAAATCGATAGTTGATAAGATTGAAGGTACGCGAAAGAGCGAACCGTATATTTCCGCTCGACTAAAGGACTCGTCGAGAGACCGATTGCCGAAGAGTGCAGTCCCCCCTCCCCTCCGCCTTTCTTTCTTTCATTCTTTCAGCCAAACTCCATCTCCTCCCATGGAATATGCATGTATCCTCCGTCAACCGTGATA